>OY856188.1:144284312-144537170 GCA_963693315.1 Diogma glabrata | reverse complement strand
TATAATATATATATATATATATATATATATATATATATATATATATATATATATATATATATATATATATATATATATATATATATATATATATATATTATATATATATATATATATATATATATATATATATATATATATATATATATATATATATATATATATATATATATATATATATATATATATATATATATATATATATATATATATATATATATATATATATATATATATATATATATATATATATATATATATATATATAATATCAGTGTTGCAAAACGTTACTCGTAACGTAACGCAAAAACGGAATAACGAAATGAAATAGCGTTATTAGTAATAATTACGTTCATAACGTTTTAAAAATTAAACTACGTTACAATAACGTAAAACGTAACGATAACTCAATATTTTATTTCGTTTTTCGGGTGATTTTTTTATAATTATGTATATGAAAATCAAAACGCAAAAACCGGTGAAATAAAATCCAACTTATCTGCTCTTTATCAATTTTTGCGGACGCTTAAACTACAGATTTTGGTAGTTCTAATGCCCGATTTACAGTCGGTAACGTTAACTTAACGTTAACTTTAACTTAACTCTAACTTAAGACATCTAAAAATTTTGATTTATAGTCGGTAAGAAATTACGTATTCATTGACGTTTGATCTGATATTAATTATGGTTTTGTAATCAATGTTACAAATCAATCAATTCTTTAAAAGTAATAAACTGATTTTAAAATCAAAATTTAAAATAATAAAATTCGAAACATACATTTGATACAAAATTTAAAAATAAAAAAATTTATTTTCATATTAATTTTCTGCTAATATTTGGCTTTAAAGTCGCTCTTTTTATATCCTTTGCAGTTTTAAAAAATAAAATTTTATTTTTATGGACACTTGCAATTAAATATTACTTTTCTTCAGTTTTTATACCAAACGTCAACAAATCCTTAACAAAATCTTTAAGATAGAATGAAATGAACTTTACGTTAAGTTAACGTTAAGTTTGCGTTAACGACTATAAATGCTCTAGTGCATTTTTATACATTTGTACTTTACGTTAAGTTAACGTTAAGTTAAAGTTACCGACTATAAATCGGGCATAAAATGTTGTACAATTTTAAGTTTATTTTAAATAATTTCAAGTCTGTAGTAGCCGTTTTGCATCACAGATGTTTTGAATAATTTTAAGAAAGAATATTTTTTTGCTGGCCGAGAAATCAATCTGAAGATCTATTAAAAGCAACTCTAATAGTTATAAACAAACTATCAGATTTGTGACAACTCCTAATAAGATTGCTTAGTTTTGGTAAAAATAATTATTTTTAATATGAAATGATTTCAAAATATTCGTCGGAGTGACGTGAATAAATCCATTGTATAATTCTTTAATTTTAATTACGTCAGTTACATATCTACGCCCGTCGATGATCTCCACGAGATCAAAACTATAGTAGTGTGAATTATAAAAAATATATATACTTAAAAATTTTAAAATTATTGTTTTTTAATTGTTTTTATATATAACAATAGTGAATAATAAAAGGTGTCGTTATTAAAATTAAAGAATTTGAAATGAGTCAAATTTTATAGTTACGTTATTTTAAAATTAAATTGTAATGTTTAAAACTAATCTGTTAAACATTACATTTAATTTTAAAATAACGTAATTATAACGTTATAAAATAATAAAATATAATATTTTTCTGTTTTATAACGAAATAACGTACCGAAAAAATAAATATACTGTTATAAAAACGAAACGCATAACGTTACGATTTTTTTTTTCGTTTTGCAACACTGATATATATATATATATATATATATATATATATATATATATATATATATATATATATATATATATATATATATATATATATATATATATATATATATATATACATATATATATATAGATATATATATATATATATATATATATATATATATATATATATATATATATATATATATATATATATATATATATATAAATATATATATATATATATATATATATATATATATATATATATATATATATATATATATATATATATATATATATATATATATATATATATATATATATATATATATATATATATATATATGTATATATATATATATATATATATATATATATATATATATATATATATATATATATGTATATATATATATATATATATATATATATATACATATATATATATATATATATATATATATATATATATATATATATATATATATATATATATATATATATATATATATTAGACTGGTCGCTAAAAACTAAATTTTCCGAGACGCCCCCCAGAAAAATACTTTGTGGTCAAAAAACCATAACGGCTTTATTTTTTTTTTTTTGAGTGAAAAGAACACGTGCCGCAAAATCATCGAAGTTTATTTTTGATAAAATTGTTAATATCTCATAAAATATGCAGATGTCAAAAAAAATCACTTAATCATTTTTGCAGGAAATTTAATTTTCTACAAAAAAGGTCCAAGTCATTTTTTCCCTAAAACCTATATTTCTGATGATATTTTGAAATAAAACTTAAAATTCTTCGAAACTCGTAAAACCAAATGATGAAAATTTCGACGAAAAAGTACTAATTTTGATTTTTTTTGTCACGATTATTTTTTTATACATTTCATTCTGTAGCATAAGAAGAAAATTAGGAGTTTTTCGTCATCTTTATTTTTTATGTTTTTTAAAAATTACGAAAACTTACAAGTTCATTTTCAAAATATCATGAGAACTATACGTTTTCGGGAAAAAATGACATGGACCTTTTTTGTAGAAAATTAAATTTCCTACAAAAATGGTGATGTGATTTTTTTTGAAATCTGCATATTTTATGAGATATTTGAAAAAATCTACGAATTTTTCAAAAAATCAACTTCAACGATTTTGCGGCACGTGTTCTTTTGATTTAAAAAAAAAAAAATAATGCCGTTGTGGTTTTTTGACCCCAAAGAATTTTTCTAGGGGGCGTCTCGGAAAATTTAGATTTTAACGACCAGTCTAATATATATATATATATATATATATATATATATATATATATATATATATATATATATATATATATATATATATATATATATATATATATATATATATATATATATATATATATATATATATATATATATATACGCAGGAGGGATCGATTTTGATCGATTATGATCAATGGTGATCTACGGGTCTGACTACCCTGCGTACTCCAGTCCCTGCCATTGACATATGAGTTAGCGTGAGATATCACATACCACTGGCAATGGCAGGAGATGTCATTAGCCAAGATGATATCTTAGGGTGCTGGTGGACGAACTTTAATTAGTCAACGGCAGCACTTCCAGTCTTAGCTGGGCAGCGTTCCGTAGCGGTACCGCTCATTAGCTCTTCCGAGGAATCGAACCAACACGTAGTTATGTGTGGGCTTTGTGCCTCGATTGAGGTGGTGGGCGGTGCGTCTGGGGTGCGCTGCATCAGCTGGATTATTGGCATTTAGTTTTGTTTTGTTTTCTGCAAATTTCTCACAATTTGTTTTTCACTTATTATTTTGTTATTATTTCTTCATCTTATCATGAAATATTGGCATATGTCATATTTTGTAGTATGATAGGATTTTTTACTTAGTTATGCATTTTAAAATAAAACACAAAAAAATAAAATAAACATTTTGATATATATATGGCAGTACAACCGAAAAAAAATAAGTCTGCAAGTGGTAAAGCAAATTTGCGCAATCCACCCGCCCATAAAGCGGCATGTCCACGGAATTTGCAGGGACAAAACATATATGAATCAATAAAAAATTTTAAAATACATGTTCAAAACATCTGCGGATTGAACGCTAACCATGACCACGTGCAACATCATCTTGAGCACGACAAACCGAACATTCTATTCCTTACAGAAACACAAGTTTCTGAAAATTTTCTCTTTATAGAATCGCTTAATTCCAAATATAGGCTCGAATCAGCTTTCAAACTCCATCAGGGCGTATGCGCATTCATTCATGAGAGTGTTGCGTACACGCGCTTTCCAAATTTTGAACTACACGGTGACGGCTTCAATACAATGGTTTTAAAGATTTGTCTTCCAGAAATGACTTTTTTTACAATAGCTTTATACCGGTCCCCCAACAAACGTAACCCAAACTTTTTTAATATACTGACAAAAATTATGGACGAGATTAGAGCAAAGTCCCCCAATTGTGAAGTTATCGTTACCGGTGACTTCAACGTCCACAACAAATCATGGTTGGAATTCTCCAAATCGACCGACGATGTTGACAATAGTGGAAAACTGGCAGAAATTTTTGCCGCGTCTCAGGGCCTATTCCAAATTGTTAAAAGCCCGACTTTCACTCCCCGTAATGGCGGTGATAATAGTTTTCTACTAGATCTCTATCTTACCACAATGCCAGATATTACGAGTGTCGATGTTGCGAAAGGTAGTATTGGAAATTCTGATCATTATTTAATCTCATCAGTTATCAAAACTGATTTACTTAAAACTACAGCTCCCAAACCCCGTAAAATATTTCACTACTCAAAAATGGATAAGAGTGGTCTTCAAAATTTTTTCCATGGTTTCCCTTTCGACCGTCATTGTTTTTACACTGACAATGTAAATGTTTCTGCTCAAAACTTTACAGAAACCATCCAATTTGCTATCAATAAATTTGTCCCTTTCTCCATAGTAAAACCCAAACAAAAATACTTGTATTCGAAAGCTGCCAAAACGGCACTTAGAAACAAACGTAGATCATTTAATATTTGGATTCATAACAAAACTCCCACTAATCGATCCCAATATCTAAAGGCCAACAAAATATCTAATCAGATTATCTCAAACGAAAAGTCCGAAATTGACAGAGCGAAAGCCTCAAAACTTACGTCTATGTCTGTTTCTGACAAGAGTTTCTACAGTGCCATTAATTCTTTAAATTCTGGTACAAAATTTTCTATTCCCCCTATTATTGATGGTGATTTAATCGTCAATGATCCCGCAAGAAAAGCTAACTTGTTCGCTGAACGCTTTGCTCTGAACTCCACTGTTTTGGAAACTCCTAAAGAAATACCCCAAATCCAGCCTTCAGGAGTTAATATGAATGAACTTCACTTCAAACCCAAAATAGTCGCTAAACTTTTAAAGGGGTTAAACATCAACAAAGCATCAGGAATGGACAATATTCCACCCATTATTTTAAAAACCTTTTCCAAAGAACTTGCACCAACTTTAACTAAAATATTCTACCAATCCTACAAATCTGGTATATTTCCCTCGTGCTGGAAGTTGGCAAATGTCCAGCCCGTCCCCAAAAAGGGACCAAAATCCGATATCTCAAATTATAGGCCAATAGCTTTACTATCGGTCCTATCCAAAGTCTATGAGCATTATATTAATACACATATTTCAAAATTTCTGGAAGAAAATAATTTAATATCCGACAGCCAATACGGTTTTCGAAACAAAAGATCAACTACCGATCTATTAAACTATGTAGCGCATTGCTGGAACAGCATACTTGATAAAGGTGGTGAAACATACGTTATCGCTTTAGACATCTCCAAGGCATTCGATCGAGTCTGGCATGCCAACTTAATCAACAAGCTCGTTGCGTACGGTTTTCATCCCAATGTTGTGAAGCTGATTCAAAATTTTCTATCCGACCGATACATTTCGGTAACCTTAGACGGATATTCTTCTGAGTCTAAACTAATTAACGCTGGTGTACCCCAAGGCTCAGTATTGTCCCCAACCCTATTTTTGATTTATATCAACGAATTGTTGAAAATCACCAGCAACCCAATAAATAGTTTTGCAGATGATAGTACTCTGCACAAGTCGTTCGAGCCCCTTCCTTCAAAAGGTAAAATGCACGAACGAATTAATCCTGCCCGGAGAGACGCTGCCATAAACGTGAACAAAGACCTGAATAAAGTCGCCGACTGGGGTGACCAAAACCTTGTCAATTTCAACTCCACCAAAACACAGCTGTTGATTGTTTCCAGATTAAAGACCGAGTTCCCCAAAGATATTTTATTTAGTATGTGTGATGAACCAATAGGTGAATGTAAAAACATTCGTTTATTGGGTGTCACAGTTTCAAATGACCTACTCTGGAACGATCATGTAATGGCGATGGCAAAAAGCGCGTCTAAAAAACTCGGCCTCCTAAATAGATGCAAAAAAATTTTCACTCCATACCAATTGCTCCATGTTTATAAGTCCTATATTCGTCCCTGTATGGAGTACTGCTGTCAAGTTTGGGGTGCTGCCTCTGTTTCCATCTTGGCCCTCTTGGACTCTGTTCAAAAGCGAGCTATACGAATTGTAGGTGATCGAACTTTGACATCAAAACTTGATTCCCTACAACATCGTCGCACTGTTGCTGACCTCGTTGTTTTTTACAAATATCGTCATCAGCAGTGCTCAGATGAAATCAGCGGCATCATGCCTCAAACTTATTCTTACCCCCGTTCCACTCGGCAATCGGCTGCCGCAACCAGTGAAACGGTAAAGATCCCGCGCTGTCATACTGGCAGATCGCAGAGAGACTTCTTTGTCCGAACTGCGTACAAATGGAATAGTTTGCCGGAACACTTAGTCTCAGGTGGCTTCAACCCACAGATGTTTAAAAAAAGCGTTAATCTACGACCTCAGAACGCCAGTTGTTGTGGGACCCAGGTCTAGACCTAGGTCTTAAAAGGTATTTATGTGTTGTTATGACACATATTCTAAACCCTATTACACAACACATTTTATTAAAAAAAAAAAAAAAAAAAAAATATATATATATATATATATATATATATATATATATATATATATATATATATATATATATATATATATATATATATATATATATATATATATTATATACGAATTTCATAATATTACTTAAACTGACAATATTGTGATTACATTTATGCGTTCGGGCATTTTGGCCCCTGTTGTGGTTGGTAGCATGAAAACAGATAACCATAGGTATTTGTCAAAAATCATCCGGTTATACCAAATTTTTAAATCTAATATTTCAACCATCGTTTTAACGTTAATTTTATGTCAAATAAGTGCTTAATATTATTAAATGGCGTCAAAAACTGATGGTTTGTAATATGTGACGAAGGAGATCCCAAACACAACCTTTTCGTGCTCATTTCTTTACTTTTACTTTCCTCCGTCACAAGGTGCCCGATTCCAGATTTAATCCACAAATTTTTTTATGTCTTATAAGACCCATCTCTCAAAACCAAGTTTCAGTTTTGCTAATAATGCAAAATGCCATTAATTTAAATTACAACCATTCCCATGTTTTAGTTTTGCAATCTTCCAAAATATTTTTATTAAATTAAATTTAAACGGTGTTCTAAAAATTCTCCAATTTCTTTATTGTTAACATTAAAACTAAAACTCCGTTGGGATATTTTTTTCTTAATTTTTAGTGAAACTCGATAAATTTTGTATTATAATTGTGAGAAGTCTTAACCATTCTCACACTTTTAGAGGATTCCTGGAATCAATGTTATATTTTGTTTGTTTTCATTATTAGAAGGACTCGGGTAACACCTAGGTGAAAACTTTGGTGAGTTTTTTTTGGTCGGGACTCTCGATTGAAAAGTTGACGTGGTCGGTTATAAAAAACAAACGATTTTGTTTTGTGTTTTTTTTTTGTTTTTTTGTTTGTATATTTTTGATTCGTTTGTTTTGTTGTGAATTTGTTTTTGTGGGCATTCTAAAATCAATTATAAAAAAATATTATAACTAGAATTTAAGTTTGGTAAAAAAGATTATTAATATTAGTGATTGATTTAAAGAAAAAAAAAACAAAACAGGAAAAGTTATTCAAAGAAAATTTCCCTAATGTTTTCCCGAAAATTTCCCTAGTTGGCATTCCAAAATCAATTTTAAAAATATTATAATTAGAATGTATTATATTTAGAATTTATTTTTTTGGTGAAAAGATTATACTAATGCCATTTTTAGTTGTTTGATTTTAATGAATTAATTTTTGCTTGTCATTAAATGCAAAAAGAATATTGATTATTAATATTAGTGATAAAAATAAAAAAATATTAAATACCATCAGTGCTGCGTTTTTTTATTGCTGTTTTCTCTGAGAAATATTGCGGAAGTTGAATCATCCTTGCAGGAATAAGTGAGTCACTTACAGTAATTTTAGTTATAATTTAATTAGAATTTAATTTAAGACAAAGTTGTTCTTATAGTGTGCTAGTGTTACCCTCTGTACCAATTAAAAGCATAAAGGCCCGATGTCGCCCTGACTTTTAAGAGTGTAAAGAGAGGATGACTTCGTGGTTCAGCGATTGGGTATTAATTTCGAGCCCTATCAGGTTCAGGTAGAGTTTCTGCCCGAGAAATCCGGTCTCGAGATTCTCGGGAAATATTTGTTATTTTGAGCTCTCAAAATCTCGAGAAATAATATTTCCACATTTTCGAGATTCTCATTTCTCGAGAAATATTGACTCGAGATTTAACTAACCAGATTTAACAAATGATTCAAATATTTGTTGCCGGTTCAGCTCTATAACAAAATGAATTTTTAGCTGACAATTTTTTTTTTTTTTTTATTCAAAATTAGGCAATTATAATAAATTATAAATTAACGTCTCTGAATATCCGAAGATACCATGCCCAACTAGGGATTGGGATTAAGTTGGAATATTTATTCAGTTTCTTTAAGAAACTTATGGACGCTAACTTTGAAATTTTGAGTATTAAAGCTATCAGGGAAAACCCATGAGGGTAAGGCATTCCATAAATGAGAGACTCTGTTGAAAAAATCATGCTGAAAGGCAACAGTTCTGCACTTTTTTATATGAACTGAAAAAGGATGGGCCACAACATTTGCTCTGGTGTTACGCGATAGGTTTGCTAGTTCAGGTAAAATAGATTTGATCTCATTGGAAGTTTGTTCATCCATAACGTACTTATAGAAAATTGTCAGATCAGCAACATTTCGTCTGTGTTGCAAGGAATCAAGCTCATTAGTAAGATGTGAGTTGCCAATCAGTTTAACAGCTCTACGCTGAACAGAGTCAAGACACTTTAAATTACTAGTATATGCGCCACCCCAGATGTGAGAGCAGTACTCCATACAGGGACGTATAAATGATTTATATATTAATAGGAGCTGTTCGCTATTGAAAAATTTACGACATCGTCCCAAAAAGCCCAATTTTTGAACAGCGTTCTTAGCTAGGTTAAAAATATGAGAATTCCATTTCATCTTGTTTTCAACTTTTACTCCTAGAAGTCTTACAGATTCTTTCTCCACAAGATCTTTGGAGTCAAACTTTAAAGGAAACGGATTAGGTGCGGACAGTCTAGAAAAATGGCAAACCTGTGTTTTACTCGTATTAAATTCAACACTGTTAATAAAACCCCAATCGTTGATTGTCGTTAGATCATCGTTTAAGGAATTTATCAAATTTGACCTACAGTTATTAAGCGCTGATGGAGAATGTATATTAGACATTTCATGTGATGCATGAAGTGTGCTATCATCAGCAAAACTGTGAATAGGATTAATAGTTGAATTCAACAAATCGTTAATATAAATAAGAAAAAGAGTTGGTGATAAGGCAGAACCCTGAGGAACGCCTGCTTTAGTTGAAAAAATTTCTGATGAGAAACCATCGACATTGACCCGAAATTTTCGTTCCGAAATAAAGCTCTGTACCCAAGTAATAAGTTGGTCGTCCAAACCATAGCAACTTAATTTGCAAATAAGATTGTTGTGCCATACTTTGTCAAATGCTTTAGATATATCAAGAGCAACACCGAAAGTTTCACCATGGTTTTCAAGAGATTTATTCCATACATGAGTGACAAAGGAGAGTAAATCTCCTGTCGCCCTTCCTTTACGGAACCCGTATTGTCTTTCATTAAGCAATTTTGAGGACTCTAAGAATGTCATTATATTAAAATTAATGTATTTCTCAAAAATTTTTGCAACAACGGACAAAATTGAAATGGGACTGTAATTAGTTTGATCAGTTTTACTGCCCTTTTTTGAAACTGGTTGCACAGCTGCCATTTTCCAGATTTCAGGAAAAACGCCTTTCTTATACGACAAATAGAAAATTTTAGTGAGGATCGGTGATAGCTCTTTTGCAAATGTTTTAAGAATAATCGGCGGAATATGATCTGGTCCAGAAGCTTTGTTAGTGTTAATTTGTAAAAGCATTTTCCGAATAATGTTTTTACGAAAAATTATACGCATCATTTTATGAGAAGCTCTAGGAATTGGTTTAGGTAAGAAATTGGGTTCTTTTAGTGTAGAGTTTTTAGAGAAATAATATCCAAGAAGATTAGCTTTTTCTTTTGGGTCAATTACAGGCATATCACTATCAATAATAGGAGGTAGAGAAGACTTACAAAAATTACCTTGGACTGCCTCAACAGTTTTAAAGAAATTACGTGAACCAGTTGGGTGTTCAGCAAATTTGGACGCTTTTTTTCTATTAAAGAGATTCTTTTCTGTATCTATTAGTCGCCTACAAATATTTCTCTCATTACGGTACTGTCTAAGGTTTTCATCAGTTTTGTTTAGATTAAACTTACGAAAAGCCCTTTTCTTAACTTTAATTGCTTTTTTGCATTTATTTGAAAACCAAAGATCAGTCTTTGGAAAATAATTATTGAGTTAAAATATGAAAATACTAGAAACGGTTTCCCAAATTATAGCAATTGTAAAATTTTGTAAATAAAAAACTCGTCAGTGCGCAATAACATTTTGCAAAATAATATAAAAGAATTGAATGAAGAGAGATACAAGCTGCAATTACTCCTGCATTGCAAGATTAGGTGGAATTCTATTGAAACTATGATTGATCGGTTTTTTCGAGTCAAACCAGCAGTTGTACAAACTTCAAATGTTTTAAATCTAAATCATTTATGGAATACAAAAAAAGATGATGTGGTTCGTCACAAGATCAATAAAAACTCTCAACCGTTAGGCTGCCTCATTATTATCTGCAGAGGGAATCCTAAAATTTCTATTCAAATCTCTTCAGAAAAATAATTCAGACATATGTCAGCTCTAAATTGTTATTTGGAATACAATCTCAAATTTGTAAAAGAAGAGATAGCTCATTAGTTTCATTGTTGAAATTCCTACAAAATCCAAAGTCACTTAGCCAACCCGAGGAAGACGATTTTTTTCTATTTGCTTTAAAAGCGAAATTATTAAAACTGCAAAAAATATCTCTCGAAGATTATTCAAAAGTAAGTCCAGAAATTGATTCTTCCAATTACATGGACAGCATTATATCGACATATCCCGAGATATAAAACATATATTGTTTAATGGATATTGAATTCTTTTATTTATTGAATAAACAAATTCATATGTACAATATTAAGCTAATTTTTTTTTGTTATGAATCAATTTCTTGTTTAAAATAATTTTTAATAATTCTCGAGAATCTCGAGAAATTCAAATAATTATTCCCGATTTCTCGAGAAACACAATCATTAATAAAATCGAGAGTCTCGAATCTCAAGATTCATAAAAGTTCGAGAAATCAGAAACTCTAGGTTCAGGTTCAGATAATTGCTGCTCCTCTAAGACCCTCTGGTTGCCGGACAAACCCACCATCACCTTTTCCCTGAAATTCCAGCCTTGCGATGAGCAGGTCCGGATTTCCAACCAGAGGGACAAAAATAAAGATCCGTTTTCCCAGGACATCCAGTTCCCTCTCTCGATGGCTTCAGGATTTCGATTCAAATAATTTAAGTGTTATGTTTAATAGTTAAGTGTTATATATAATCGTCAACGGTAACAAACCGACCGACATTGTCGACCGGTATTGAATTGTAGAATTCATTTTGAATCGGCTCATTATCGTCGCACTCAGTAGTGTTAAATTATAATTAAAATACTTAACGCTAATGTTGTACTAAAAATGATTGTACTAATGATGATTTCCTTCTGCATCAATCGTTTTCAATATTAAATAAATTGTTTTTAATTAGAATTACTAGCATTTCAATTATTTTTTCTTTAATTGGGTTAATTCATTAAATACAATTTGATGAATTTTCATTTCCTTAAAACAATTTATATTGATTAAAGACGAATCCTCTATTAGATTTCCCGTTCGTAACGATTCCACCCTAATCTAAGATATTGTTTTAGGGGTTTTCAGACCCCCTTTTGTTAATTGTGTTACAACTAATGAACAGAGAGAAAATGTTATAGATTAGGAAATTGCAAAGATAAAATCGGTTATAAATTAGAAAATTGTATAAAATTGGAAATACCAAATTAATTCAGGAATGTTGAAACTGGATGTTTTTATATTTGTAAATTAAGAGTTTTACCACAAAATTTAAATGAAACAGAAACACACATTTTATTAACAAATGACTGCTTGCAATGCTTTTTTAAGCATCTATGCCTAGATATAACAATTGACACTAAATGGATTATAAAAACGAAAAATATTTGTTTACCGTTAACACCCACTATTTTGCCTATATTCTCACATAATAAATCAGTTTTGTTTACACATTTATATTCCGGACGGCTTTTGTCGTATAATATTTGCTCAGCCTGTACTTGTAATAAAGGGTGGTCCAACCATAATGCACGATGTTAATTCTAAGTCACACCTTAACGTCAAGTTTTTTGCCCAACTTAATTTGACATTTCTTTGTTTCAGTGTTTGACAAATTCATCCATGGAGAGGTACACAATTGAGCAGCTTAAAACGCTTGAAGATCGATCGTTGAAGCCTTTTACGAAAATGGGCGTTCAAATCAAAATGCATTTCGAGCACTTCGTGATTTTTTTGGTCGACATGTCGATATGGACGATATGTGGTTCCAACAAGATGGTGGCATTTGCCACACAGCCATCGAAACAATGGCTCTTGGAAAGTCCCTGCCAATTAAGACATTTGAATTCCATCAATCAATTTATGACTGATATACAGCACATTTCTGGAATTCATAATGTGGTTGCTGACACACTTTCTCGTGTCGGGCAAATATAAATTCCAGAAAACATTAAATATAACGAAATTGCTGATGCTAAGTTCAACGATAACAAATTTAGGAATTAGTGAACACTAGTCTAGTCTCACTTCCCTCATCGTTTGGCAATTCGGTGATAAAACTATTTTACTTGATACCGCTTCTAGTACAAAGAAATTTCGTCAATCTGTTTTCAATAGCCTCCATAATTTGTCGTACCCAGGAGTCCACATTTCTATCAAACTCCACTAATAACGCCATTTGGCCATCTCTTAAAAAAGATGTACGACAAATGGCAGAGACCTGTCTGGCTTGCCAAAAGGCAAAAATTACTCGGCATACTCACTCCGCAACCTCTCAAATATTTTTTGAGATATATATTGGAATTACTGGTCCACTTCTGACAACAAACGCCACTGTGTCACAGTTATTGACCAATAGACTCGCTGACCTTAAGCAATTGCCACCTCGTATATCACCGCTGAAACGGTAGCTTCAGATTTTATATTCCACTCGGATTGCTCGTTTCGGCGTACTTTCAGTAATCGTTACTGATCTGGGTTCCCAATTCGAATCAAACTTTTTCAGTGAGTTTCCTTCTCAAAATTGGTCTCATGGCCTATAACCGGACGAACTGAACGCGTATTCTCTCGTCAATGTTACTTGGCTTACGAACCACTTTTCGTGAAGACTTTCAGTCTTCATCAGCAGAACTAGTCTACGGTACTAACATACGTCTTCCAGGAGAATTTTTCAGAAAAAATTAAACTCCACTCCTCAGTCCGATTTGGTTTCACAATTGAAACCACATTTTAACCACCTTCGGCCTTCTATTGCTTCAAGACAGACTTCTCCTAAAATTTTGATTTCCGCATACCTCTCAAGTCTTGTTCGCATTTCTTCGGACTTAGTACGTAAACCGCTCATAGCACCATACGATATTAAATAAATAGCACCATACGATCATAATTATATTAAAACATTTTAGTTTACGTTCTATATTTTAATGAAATAAAATATATTATATCAATTCATTTATTTAAAACATATTATTCTAATTCTACATATGGAGCTATGAATTAATTGATCAGTTTTAAAAATGTGTTTACAACAAGCAAACGTTTTGTTTTTGGAAAACCATTTCGTGCTCTATAAAAGAATTAGTAAAATATTTAAATTAACCGATTTTGTTTTGTGATCTTTTTTTACAGATATAATGTTATACATGGTTATAGGACTGCAGAAACATAAAAAGAGATTGTAAGTTTTTTTTGTCTAACTTACTAAGTTGCATTGCAAAAAGTTATTTACCAACAAAAACTTTACTTAAACTCGTTGTTGAATACAAGTTTTGCTTTTGCTTCAATTTGATAAATGTAAGCTTTGACTGTATACTTAATTTTAATTAAAACTTTTGATTAAAATTTCACTTTTATTTATACTGTGCAAAAAACACTTCATCAAGCTTCTAATTTATAAAGACACTACTTATTTCCGGATACAGCATTTTCAGAGCATGGTTCTATGCTTTTGTATAGCAAATTATAATAATTTTTTTCAGTGTTACCTCGCAATTTTGACAAACGTGATTTAGTATTCAAATTAACTTTTTTGCCATTACCCCCCCCCCCCCCCATTCCCCCCCTTCCCCTTAAAATTAATTAAATATAAGTTAACGTGAGATATCACATACTACTGATATTAGCAGTGAGATATCACTAGTCAAGATAATATCTTAGGGGTGCTGGCGGATGAACTCTATTTAGTCAGCGACAGCACCCTCAAGCTTAGCTGTAGAATATTCCTTGATGATGGCACGCTCTTGCTTGCTCCAAAAATCGAGCTTTAATCATTGAGGCATATTATTCTAAAAAATTACATTTTAAACGCATTTTGCTATGGTAACCTTGGTCTTGATACTTTTTTGTGTGTTGTTAATATCAATTTTATGATTTTTGTAACCGCATATGCTCCGTTACATTTGATTTATTGACAATGACATGTTTCCCAAACGTAGCCATTTTGTGCTCTTTGAACCTGGTTTTAAAATTCCTGCTTGTTTGGCCGACATATATTTGTTCGCAATCCAAACTGGTTATTTTATAAACTCCTGACTTATTTGACTGTGGTTCTTGATCTTTGAAGTTTATTTGACTTTTTAACGTTCTTGTTTGACGTGTAATTATGTTTTTGGAATATTTTTTCCATTTTGTTGTTTATGTTGGGAAAATATGGTACACTTATTCTATTGCTTTGTTGTTTTTCTTTTAAAGGAATGAGACCTTTGCTGCTTAGTGGTATGTTTTTGATGGTGTTTCTGAATTATGCTGTTACCAAAATCTACGGAGTAATCATTATCGATGGCTGTTTTTCTAATGTATTTAATATCTTCGTCAAATTCCGATGGTTCCATATAGGGCATGGTTAGATTAATCGATTGTTCGATTAATTGATCATTTCGCAAATTGTTCGATTAATCGAACAAAAAAATTATTAATCGATTAATCTAAATTTACGAAAATGTTTAAAATTGTTTAAAATTTTGTACCGAATTGTGAAAAGGTTTATTGTCTAAAGATGTATTCTCTTTTTCTTACGAATTACTTTTTTAGTTGTTATGGGTATAACACAAAGTACATTAATATCAAAATTTGATCCCAATGCAAAAATCTTTACTATGCCTTAAGTAATATTTTTATTATTAATCCAAACAGTAAACTATGGTTTAAAGTATATTGAACTCCATTACTTTCCATTCTGAAGGAAACAGCTTGTTTCTTATCATTTTCAATTAGTGCAGTATATTTTCAAACACATAACTTTGTAAGGCCTGAAAACTTCAATGACAAAGAGTGAGATACTCATCCTAGGCTAACGCCTAGAGCAACAATTTCACTCTTATGCAAAAAAGACATACTTTACGCCCTTAATACATAGATAGCTATTAAATTTTTATTTATTCTTATGTATTGTAAAAGTTGAACTTTTAAATATGATATAACGCGTGTATTTGCTTAAAAAAAATTAATAAAAATATTAGAATTAGTAAAAATTTTATTTAATCGATTAATCAATTAATCGATGTTAAAATTTTCATATTAATCGTTAATCGATGTTTAGTCCCAATCGATTTATCGACCATGCCCTAGTTCCATAGGGATAGTAAATAAACATTTTGTGCTGATGAAACGCTGCTTGTGTGTAATGTGATGGAAGGAATCTGCAGTAATAAATCTGTTGGTGTTTGTTGGTTTTCTGGATATGCCGAATTTCAGATGATGAGTGTAGGTTTTAATTATTTTTATATCTTATTTTTAATTTTTCTGTAATTCTGCTTTTTGTTGAAAATTTAACTTGAATGAGAAGTGTGTGAGCGGCAGATCATTGAATTTTTTTACCCATCGTAAAAAATGCTATTTTACGATTTTGTTAGACCGTTTGTTAACCGATAATGTTGTGATGTTATTGTTAAACTATCAGTAACACTGCAGTTCAATACAAATTGGCCGTTAAACTTGGTAAGTTCGTGTTGGATTTCATAAATTGCAAGATAGGACTCAAAATAATTTAACTCAAAGATATCGGTAGGATTTTCGTCGTGTACAAGCTTTTGCTAGGATTAAGAGTAGATGGCTTTGAGAGCTCGATTTTGTATGTTTTGGAGGTCTTTTAGGTTTGCACGAGTGGTTCCACCCCAAATAGGTGTCAAATAAATGAGATGAGATAGAATATGTGAAAAATATATTTTTAATGTAGTTTCTTTCTTTAAAAATCGACCTACTCGTTTCAGTACTCCAAAAAATAGGTTTTTTTCTTTTAATGTAATTTACTTCAGCATTCCAGCTCAATTTCGAAATTATTCTGAGACCCAAGTATATTGCTTCCTCAACTTTGACAATTTGTTCGTTATTGACATTAATATTATGAAACTCACATACCTCAGAGTTCTTAGATTGAAGGACTATAAAGCTAGACTTTTTAATATTTAATTTCAGTTTATTAATTATAAAATACGTTTGAAGAGTTTGAAGGTCTTTTTCCATTTTATATCTGAGCTCCTCAAACGATAACGCATTGTCATCGTCAGCAAATAGTTGTAGTTGACCTTCCAGTTCAAAGATCCAATTAATGTATATCAAGAATAATATCGGTGCTAGTATGGATCGCTGAGGTACACCACATTTTATTTCTAGCATGTCCGATTTTACATTATCTATTTGCACAAATTGTTTACGATTTGCTAGATAGCTTTTTAGCAACTTTAGCGGTATACAACATACGCCAAGTTTCTCAAGTTTGAGGCATAAAATATCGAAGTCCACCCAGTCGAAGGCTTTCATTAAATCAATGAATAAAAAACCAATTTTATTTCTAGTTTCCATACTATCATAGACATGTTTTAGAAAATTTATGGTAGGTAGGTACTACTATTTTTTTTAAATCCAAGCTGATTGTGATGCAGCAAAGAGTTTTAGTCAAAATATTGATGTAATTTTTTAAGAATGATGCTTTCATGAATTTTTGAAATAGTTGGTAAATTTGAAATTGGTCTAAAGTTGTTCACGCATCACTTTTATCACCGGGTCTGACAATATCCCAGTGACAAGCATTTCGATAATGTTTTTGTTCAGATATGGAACAATTTCAGTTTAAAAATTTTTAAGAAATTTTGCAGAAATTTGGTCATAGCCGTTAGAACTTGAAGAGTACAGGACAGATATTAGGCTCCGAATTTAGCTTTCATTAGATGGGATGAGGGTATCTAGTTTGCATCTAGCAGTTACAGATACGTAACCCTGCGGGTACGTAACGATATTAAATTTAAATGATTCGTGTTTTCTTTGCAATTTAATTTATTCCTCAAAATTTCGTTTATGAACGACCAAATTTTTTTGGGGTTTCTTATATTGATTTAACATCGGTGAAAATAATAATAAGTTTGTTTTTTGTAGATTTCATTTCGAATTTGATTTTTCAAGCTAGTAAAAGTATCTTTGCTTCTTCAAAGTGTTAGATTGGTATTTCTTAAGAAAAGTTTATAGTATTTATCCTTTGCCTTATCAGCAATTTGAGTTCACTATGAACCACGGTTTCTTATAATCAGCCTTATCATTAATTTCGATTACCTTCTTCTTAGTGATTTTGATTATTTTTGGATTCTGGATTTTTAGGATTTTTATTATTATATTAAGGTTGATTTTTATTAAATTACAAACGGTTTCATGAAACTCATTAAAATTAATTTTTTCCAAGTTACACTCTGTGATAAATTTTTGTATAGCTTCTAAATTTACAGTGTTGATAGTTTTTTTAATTTAAACTTATTTTTTTTAAGGCGTTCATGCTCCATGTAGGAGCGTTGCCAGGCTAATCAGCTTTGAATATTCACCACGGCCATTCGCAACAGCGACATAATTACCATGGCAGCCGATTTTTTAAGGTCGTTTATTACGTCAGTCTCCCATTGTAGTCGTGGTCTACCTCGCGGTCGCCCACTCCCTGGGGTACTAACGTACATTTTTCTAATCATTCCAGACTGTGAATTGGCTCGTAGAACATGCCCAAACCTAGCAATCCTATTAGAACGGATACAACCTATTATATCAGGACCCTCAAGAAGGTCTCTGATCTCAAAGTTATACCGGGTTCTACACTCTCCATGGTCTGTCTTAAGAGGGCCAAAAATGTAGCGTAGGATCTTACGCTCAAATAAAGATAAATGCGATTCGTCATTTTGTATAAGGGTCGACGTTTGCGACCCGTACCTCACAACCGGTCTAATCAATGTCTTGTATAACTTGAGCCTGGTGTTAGTTAATACATACGGTGATCCAAGGAGAGGTTTAATTGAGTAGAAACTTCGATTACCTGCAGCGATTCGAGCTTTTATATCTGTAAGTATGCTGTTGTTTGAGTCAAGAATTGATCCCAAATATTTAAAAGATTCAACTCCCTCAATTCGTTCATCGCCGCACATCAAATGTTTCTTCTCAGCCTCTCTTGAAACATTCATATGTTTTGTTTTATTGTAGTTAATTTGCAGACCAATTTTTCTAGCACCACTCTCAAGCGACTTGAAAGTCTCACTCATAACAGCTTCACTTTGGCCGAGGATGACAACATCATCAGCGTAAGCAATCATCTGTACTGAGTTTATTGACAAGATATTGTTATTAGTCGGTAGTTTCTTGGTAATTTAAACTTATGGGGTAAGCAAAAAATTGCCGCCATATACTTGGGTTCACTAAAAGGAGTATACTCAATCAATATCTTGAATTCATGAGAAATTGAAATGAGAAAATGATTAATTAGTGTATTAACTGGTGATTGGCGCGTAAAGTAATTTATATCAATTTTATTTAGGATGCTGTAATTTTTTGATTCAGGATCCAGTAGATTGATGTTAAAGTCACCTACTATACTGTTGCGTTTTTATGACTATCCAGAATAAGGTTAAGAGAAGAGATTCATTGACTGGAGTATTGTGCGATCTGTACACACCTGTAAAGCTAGTTTTCAATGATTTTGATTTTACCACAAAAATTCATTTTCTAAATGGGACAGATTGTATTCCAACTCAAAGTTAAAGCCACTCCCACACCTTCTAAAAATTGAAATTCCACCACCCTTACGATGATCGCGATTCAAATGAAAAGAGTCGAAATCTTGCTAGTAGAAAAATGGAGTATCACAAGAGAAAAGCCAAGTTTCCACTAGAACTACAATGTCATTTCTGATATCAACGGGGAATAAATATTTAATTTTATATAGCTTATTTTTAAGTCGATTTATATTAAAATATAAAACATTGAAATTTATTTTAGAATTGTTGTCTTGATTTTGTTTATTTACGAAGTCAGTACAGTTCAAAAAGTACCTGTTGTTGTTGTCCTCATCACCGGTATTACCATCATCCATCCTAATAAGTAATAAAGCTCATATTTTAATTTAATTTCTTTTCTATGAATAACAAAAATTAATTAATTTAATTATAGAAAGTATCTATGACGTATGTGTGTAAATATCGTTGGTTAACAAACACACAAAACAGAACGAAATAAATACAATTCTTAGTTTTGCAATGAACAGATGATCACTGAAAAACAAAAAATATATATTTATTACATTACTTCACATTTGATGTAGTAACGGAAATTTGATGATATTTTTTATTTTGAGATAAAATTCCTGATATCTTCCATAGATCTGATGATGACACCCTTCTCACCATCTTCTTTTATCTTCATATAAATAGTACCACAGCTAAACCAGTAAGATGTATAAGAACTGAATCTAAAAAATTATGGTGCAAATTATGAAACCTTTTGTAATCCATACAATTTCGACCGATCTAGTTTCGAACCAATGAGAAAATTTTAAACTTTAAAAAAGTTTATCATTCTCATCAGGGCTAGCCGTCTAGATAAACTACCAAAAAATGTCAAGGCTAATATAAACCAAAAATTACATTTCTAGCGAAGTATAAGAAAAAACGGCTAGCCCTGATGAGAATAATAAACTTTTTTAAAGTTTAAAATTTTCTCATTGGCTCGAAACTAGATCGGTCAAAAATCGAATGGATTGCAAAACGTTTCATAATTTGAACCATAATTTTTTAGATTCAGTTCTTATATTATTCTTGATAGGAGATTTTCCATCGGAGTGATGTTATAACACAAATAATTTACTGAATTAATCAGTAAGATGTAATTTTCTTATTGTATTTTATCTCGTTGAGGTTGTTAAATTCTTTTTTCTTCTTATAATTTCGATTAATTTTTGTATGGCAATGGACATCAACCAGGAACTGACCCCAAAAAAGACTCAAAGGTGGAAAAACGACGGTTTTATCGTATTAGGTAGATTTCATAGAAAAATCTACCTATTTTCTTATTTGTTTAGGTAAAAAATGGTAAATGAATGAATAGTATATTTTAAGATTTTAGAGTCATTGATGACAGATTTGACATTAAATTTAAAAAAAAAAAACAAAATGACGAATCAAATGGGGGTCAATTTTTCAAAAATCGCTCAATATTGAAATTTAAAAAATTTTATCGTATTGTGCAGGAAATTTTAAGTCTAAAATTTTTGTGGTGGTTTTTTTGTGAGATCCACCGTTAGCGAGAAAAAAAATTCATAAAGTTTGAATATAGATAACACACGATTTTACTATTAAACGTTTAATTTATTCGTTTTTTAGTCGGGCTTAAGATCTTTATTAAAACAAATAATCGACATCGACATCAGTTCACAAAGCCGTTTAGTATGAATCTGATGTCAGTTTTTTAAACATCAAAATATCGGCTTAAGTATAACGGTTATTAAAGATCTTAAAACCGGCTAAAAACGAATAAATAAATTAAACGTTTAATAGAAAATCGGATTAGATTTTTACAAGGATATTTTGTACTTGCTTAAAATAACCAATTTTCACGATGCACAATCAATTGCTCATTCTGCTACTAAATCATCTGTATAAGAACAGAAAAATTTAATTTTATCGGTTGTTCAAAATTCAACCAATTCAGGTAACTTTTGATGTTATATAGGCTATGGGACAATTTGTTTTAAAAAATTTGAAGTATTTTAAAACTTCTTCGTTTTTTTAAACCTAAGTTGAGATAGTTCATTTTAGTTTAAAACGCTTCTCATATCAGGGCCGGTCCTGCGTTGTACAAAAGTGCACAGTAAAACAGGGCGCTCAATTTATCACGAAAATAAGGGCGCAAAAACCAACATCAATTAACAATTTAAATTGAATTAAACCGTTTAAAATAATATTTTATGAACATCAAATTTCTTTCTTTTTGTCCAGTGTTTCAAATATTTGCTTTCATTCATTTCTCCATATATGTATACAAACTTAAACATATAAAACATGTATTCTCTATTCTCCATTCTCTATTCATTCTGTATTCTGTATTCTCTATTCTGTGTAATCTCAATACACACAAATTAAAAATAAGGAAACGAAACACACAAAAGTATTAGTACTGCTACTGTTCATTTTTAATTTTTGTTCACAAAATATTACCCATACTATTGATTGCTGCAATGTTTTGAAATATAATGCACATATACCATGAAAAGTCTGAACAGTTTTGAAATTCTGTGCACCAAAATATTATTTTTTACAAGTATTAACGAAATTTTAAATAAAGCTATTCACAGATACATTAAACGTGTGCACAGTTTTGAAATTAGAATAACAAATCACTTACAGCATGTTTATGATTGTGTATATATGATATTTTGAAAGTGTATAATTTTTTAATGTTGAGTATGGATAATAAATATTAAAATTCTATGGAAAAGAAAACTAGACAATTTTTTTTGGTAATTGATAAATTTAAAAAGTAATGAATGAAATAGTAAAAATTACGTCCATGCAATAAAAACAAAATTAAAGAAAACCATTTGAAGGCAAATAATATATTATTTAATTAGGAGCTGAAGTGCTACTTTGTGTGTTAAGTCATTGTCCATTGAATAAATATCTATGGAAGAGTAACTAGACATTTTGAATGCAGCATCTAATTTTTAGTATAGTGTTTGCATCCTAGCTGGGCGGTACTGTTTACAATTTGCATATTTATATTTTCAAAACAAATAAAAGAAATAATAAATGTTACATATAAATTTAAAAGCCTAATATGTTTGAATAAAATATTTCCTTATATTTCCATATATAAATATTTTTAATTGTCCATACAAAACAAATTTTAATCATATTGAATTACTTTAAGAACACCTTACATTCGGCTGTGATAGCGTTTGAAATTTGGTTTGACAACGATGGATTAAGAAAATAACATTTACGTAGGGTAATAATATATAAAATTAAACTAGAAAATAACAGTTATTGTAAAGCAAATACTTTATATTTTTGTTAAAACATCATTCTAAACCCTTTTTATGCATAGTAAAAATATTCTAATCATTGATATGGAATTCGATGATCAAATATCAGTTTATTTAAGATTATTTTTACATATTTTAATGCAACACTTCATTTTTATGAATAAACTACTGCACAAATACTAATATGTAATTGTTTTGTAAAACATTATTTTAAACGAAGATTTTTTGCATTGAATTTTCTTGACAGTAATATTGTGTGAATTCATAGAATGTGTAATATTTCTATTAAAGTCAACATTCTAAGTCACGAGTGTATAGTCATTATTGATTGTTTTCCAATCAATGCGAAAATCAATGATCGTCACTTGGTCAATTATTGTCATATATGTGCGCTTGCATATTTGCCAACATTTTGGGGAATTTTATTTATTCAGGATTTTGTGAGCAATTAAACTCAAGTAACTATGGAATTAATTTGAATTTTTCCAATTCAAAGGCATGGTTGGAAATATCTCAGAATAAAACTCAGTTTTTCTCTTTTACGTGTTTCGGTTGGGATTCGAACTCGTAACCTCATCAGTGCCAAACTGACGAGTTCAATTCCTTTGGCAGACACCTTTAGCCACTACGCCACCAAGGCGATGATATTTCTAAGTTGAAGCTTCATCATCAGTTATCTTACTTAAGTTGAATTTCTCAATCGTCAGTTAAACATAGTTTTTTTATGGAAATTTTATTCATTTTGAATGCAGATTTTTTGCATTGAATTTTCTTGACAGTACTATTGTGTGAATTCATAGAATGTGTAAGTTTGGCACTTAATTTGAAAGGTTACGAGTTTGAATCCCAACCGAAACACGTAAAAGAGAAAAACTGAGTTTTTCCTGAGATATTTCCAACCATACCTTTGAATTGGAAAAATTCAAATTAATTCCATAGTTACTTGAGTTTAATTGCTCACAAAATCCTGAATTTTAATTTAAACTTTAGTTTTTATAAATTTTGTTTAATTTAAATATCTTGAAGTAGAATTTCGAATCAAAGCTCTCATTTTATTTTAAAATACAAAACGAAATATGTCAAATGTCATGGATGAAGAACGCACAGATATACAAATTACGGGCTAGGGCCATCTTCAGGATAATAAATCTAACAGTAATAATTTTAATATTTTTGATGGTTTTATGATCCTGAAGATGGGCCTAGTCTAAAATATGTAGATATTTAATAATAAACAAAGTATTTTAATTCAATTTAGGAAGAACAAATTTAAAATCAAATATTATAAATGGTATGCAGCAAATTTTAAAATACGATAAGATAAACCACAACAATTTTGAGATAACTCTTAATTCCTGGGGCGCATTTCTCATGTTTGAACAGAGCGCGAAAATGTCTTGCACCGGCCCTGTCTCATATCATTCCTTTACTCCGTTTTTTCAGAGCGAGTAACTTAAAAAAATAATAAATATAACACTCCCATATACAGGAGCGAAAATAAAACAATATCGTTCTTACTCCTAATACGAAATTAATATTTTTTCAGATATTCACACATTTAATTTTAGCTTCAAATTTGATGTTTCCAATGTAAAAAACAAATAATTTTTCTGAATGTTTTGTTCAATTATGAAGTATTGTTATAAAAATAAATAAAAAGGACGAAAATGTATTGATTTTCTTCTTTTGCAAATGAAATGAAAGAAATCCAGATGAAATGAAAAAAAATAAAGGAGTGAAATCGAAAAATAAAAATTTTGCTCTGACGAGGAAGAACGATATTGAAATTATAAACATTTTAACTTGTGACTACTGTTTTGAGAAGTGCAATGAGTGCCGCTCGAATAAAATAATATTGTAAACTCTGTCAAAATGTTAAAAAAAAGTCTATAAACAGGGAAACTATTTCAAACTATACAAATACATATTATTTAAAAATTTTCATTGACAGTGTTTATTAAACTCAATTATATATTGATATTTTATATTTTAATATATACACATTTCCGAATATAAACAAAAAACTACAGTATAATTAGATTTTAATATTTTGTATCATATTTCTTTATTCCAGAGTTGTTGTCCATGTCAAAAATTAAATTGCAAAGGAATGATATCATCAACATCCGGCGACTTTCCTCCACAATTTCATTCTACAGCATCATCAGAGATTCATATGAATAACATTCAAATACCGTTGAGTAGTTGTAATACAACATGAAAGAAGGTTACCTTTAAATTTTAGGTAAATAAATAATTTTTTTTTACTATTTCACATTAGAATATTTCGTTTTTTGTAAAGATTTCCACATTAAGTTTTTTTATATAAGTAAAATGAAAAGCAATTTTAAAAAAGGTGATTAAGTTGATTTTGTAAACTTATTTCCCTGTATATCGATAGTTATATACAATATAAATTTAAGTGTTTTAAAATGTTCACATAAATAAAAAAAACGGGTAGACAATATTTTATTAAGTTTACAGAAAATTGTTATAATTTTATTAAGAAAAATAGAAGTCATCAAAAGACTGATTGAAATAGAATATACTTAAATTAATAAGAAGTTTAGATGCTAAGAAAATAGAATTTAAGGGATGCCATGCTGTTTTAGAAATGTGGTGCACTTCTTGTTACACAGAAATATTTACTATGTAAATTAAGAAATTGTACACCGAAATTTTTTATTAAGTATCTATTTTTTTTTATCTCTATAGCTGAAAATAAAATGTCAAACGTACGATTTTCTGAACATAAATGTTGTATTTTTCCAATCTAAAATTTAAAATAATTACTATTGCTTATCCTGACTGGTATGAAAATAGAGAATATCTAAGATAAAATCGTAAACATCGATTACGATTTATAACATTCAGTCAACAAATACGGTGTCTGAGTATTTTTCCGAAACTCCCTTCCATGTATGAGGGTTAGGTTTGCGAGTGTACTCTAAGCTCCAATAATTCTCTGCCATTGAAGATCTCAGGTGATGATGAAACAATGTTTACAATAGAGACCCCAAAATCTCTTCAAGCTTATCATTTTTCGACAAACTATCGTCCAATCTTGATAAAATTATCGTAGATTATTCCAAACTAAAATTTTACATGTTTCGAGATTTGAAAAGACTATCTCTAAAACTTTTCTATTTGTCGGCTCAGGGGACTAACGAGAGCTGATAGGACTTGTTTTAATTTAAGTTTAATATTTTCTTTGTGGCCAAAGCCTACTACAAGCAAAGTACGCGAGAACTTGTAAACCTTTTTTTTTCAGTTAAAATACCAATCATGAGCCATTGAAAACTGGCTGAAGGCATTCAAAGGCTTGTTTGTACTAAAAACCATTTTGCATCAATCGATAGGGTCGACATCTACTTGATGGTAGCCGGACGCTAAATCAAGTGTTAAAAAATATTTCGCATTTCCTTGAACAGAACATAAAACTGAGGAGCTCCACGGCCATTTGAATAATATGCTATTCTAACACATCTGTCACTTGTTTACTCACTTGGAGGAGTACTAGGATATATAATAGTGGGATTTTGTGAGTCGTTACAGGAATAGAAGAAAACTTATCAGCATCCAAGTGAAAAACATTGTTAAAATCTTGACAAATTTTTACAATTGATGAATTTTTCTTCATCATTTAAAGGCTCAATTTTAAGCTGATTTTCCAAAAAATTAAGTCTATTATGAATATTGGTTTCCTTCCATACTGTTATAGTATATAAGTCAGACTTCTGTAATTTGGTTGGGGAAATAGAATTATTATTGAAATTATGTTCAGTTTCATCAAGATTTAGGATATAAAGGGTTGCAAATTTATTTTGAATATTTATTAGTGAATTATTAATTAAAATACTTGGAGACGTCTCATGTGCTTCACAAAGATATTCTCCATCAGGGACATAGAAAAATACATCGACAATCTTTTCACTTAGGGTAGGAATCAAATTATTTTTTGGTATTGAACCAGTGGTATTGAACCATTATGGTAAACCTAAATTATGGTTTTTGTGCATTACATACTTTAAAGGTGTTGCTTGCAAAATCAATGACATTTTTATTAGGTTAAATAAAATCGTAACCTAAAATACCAGCACAAGATATGGGAAAATCTTCCTGCAATATATGAAATAAATGTTTTAACTCAGTGTAGCTAGGTAGAGTGATTTTTCCTTCACAGGGTGCTAAGGTATGTAAAGCATTATTAGATACACCTTTAAAGTGACATCTAATTTTGAGAGAACAAATTGCATTTTCGATCAGAAAATTTTGCTTGATTACACCTATATCGGATCCGATATCGATTAGAAAATAGTAAGAGTTTGGTTTTAAAATATGTATGTTTCAATTTATGTACTTTCGGTTGATTAAATCCCAATTGATTGTAGAACTAGCTTTGGTAGGTAGGAATAATCTAAAATTTGTTTTTTTTTAAATTGGTTGTATAGTAGAAATTACAGTATATGTCACAACTCACAACAACTCATAAAAACCTTTTAAGACCAAAGTCCCACAACCGCATGTGTTCTAAGGTGTTGATGCACGCAAATCTATATGTTTTCGGGATTTTTATATTTTTTTTTTAAAAAAGGGATAACTAAACAATAATATCACATCTAAAATATGACATAGGCCAATATTTCATGATAGGATAGAGAAAATAAAAATTAAATAAAAGGCAAACAGCAAATTTGTATTAAACAAAACTAAAACTAACAAAACTAAAATGGGGTTGCTAATAATCCTGCTAATGACATATTCCTTGATCATGAAAGGCAAAGTCTTTTTTAATGATTAAAGGTCAGATCTATAGTTATATGAAAGCCTGATTCTTCGAGCACGCAATAAAGTAAAATCATTCAAGGAATACTTTATACCTAAAATTGAGAGTGCTACCGTTGACTGACTACAGCTCATGCGCCAGCACCCCTGGTATATCACTTTGGCTAGTAATATCTCACTGCTATTGACAGTGGTGTGTGATATCTCACGTTAACTCGTATGAAAAAAGCAGGTACTGTAGTACGCGGAGTTGTCACACCCGTAGATCAAAAATAAAAAAAATTACAAATAAACAAAAACTGATCGCTCCATGCAGTAAAGTGCACTGGTTTGACAATAACTCAAAAACTTTACACCGCAAAATTCAAAAACAAATTGCAATGTTTCTTAAATTAGATGCCATATCAAATGACTCCCCACCATTTGGGTCAAAAAAGTTTTTTTTGTCCGCCTCCGTAGTTGCCGATGAACTTGGCCCCTCGGACATTTAAAGAAAAGGTCAATCGTCATTTAAAACAATTAGGATAGTTCTCCCGTTACCTTATTTCTTCCATTTTTCCCATCTTCTTCCTTTCTAGTTGCTGTTGACATGGTATCTTTGCATATTGAAAAATTCTGAATAATGAATATTTAGTCTTTAGTGTGCAATCTTTAGTGTGCTGTCCAACTAATTAATAAAAAACATTTAACCCCTCATCTTGTGTGGCTAGGTTAGTTTTCTACTCATTTCAAATTTCAGTTCCCTAAGATTTATGGTAAAATGGGCAAACACGTTTTACTCTAACCAATAGGGTTCCTTATAAAAAACGGAACTCTTAAAATGGTTGTTATGTGATAGTTTTTTATTTAAAAAAAGGAACGTTTTTAACATTTTGAAATTGTTGTGACGTGACACTTAGGGTCCGGTAGGAGTTTGCAAATAGTTAAAATTTGTGACATGTTTTAAAGTCTTTATTCACATTTGAGTTGCAAAATTAAACGTTTTTGAATGGTTTCAATAGAAATGTCTTTGATTTTGCCTTTTGACAGCTAAGTCAATTTTGATAATTATTCTATTTCTCAATCTTTTCTTATTTATTTATTTTTGACAGTTGTAAATTTAAGACGTCTAATATTTTTTCTTATGAAAATCGATTTGGAATAAATTTAAATTAATTTGAATAAGCATATAAAAACATTTATTTAAAATATTTCTTCCAAATTCAAATACCTATAACTTATATTTATTTCTGTGTAACAAACTCATGTACAATTGAATATTAGAAACTAATATTTTCCATGCACAAAAAATTACTAATAAACATAATAAAAAAGCGAATTTGATATGAGCCAAAATGATAATTAATTTTTTATAAGGAATTTAACATAAACAAAACTTATATCAATCCATATT
This sequence comes from Diogma glabrata, assembly GCA_963693315.1. Taxonomy (NCBI): domain Eukaryota; kingdom Metazoa; phylum Arthropoda; class Insecta; order Diptera; family Cylindrotomidae; genus Diogma; species Diogma glabrata. The sequence goes on along the minus strand of OY856188.1, from coordinate 144,508,084 downwards.
AAAAATCATTGATGATTCTCTGTTTAAGTAATTTAGTCCAATAACTTTATCGCCTGAGAGTATGGGGAGGTATGCGTCAAATCCGGTAGTTCTGATTTTTTGCAGACTTGTTTATGATGTCGCCCTAATGAATAATCCAAGTTTGTGACCTCGAGCGCCAAACGCAACTTTGTCAAAAATCGAAAAAACCTCGAAAATATCGTTATTTTTTCAAATTTTGGCGATTATAACCCTAAAGGACTAGTTTTTTCTTTATACTTTCTTGGAACATTTTTAAAGTAGACTAAATTTGCTACAATATGATACTAGAACTGTCTCTGTAGACCCAATAGTTTCCGAGATTAAGCCTCAAAAATCGAAAAAATCGATATTTTTTCAAATTTTGGCGATTATGGCCCTAAAGGACTAGTTTTTAAAAAAACTTTTTTAGGACGTTTTTAAATTAGACTAAATTTGCTACAATATGATACTAGAATTGTCTCTGCAAACCCAATTGTTTCCGAGATTGAGCCTTTTAAAGTTTATCATTGTTTTAACTTCGCAATATTTTGCAATATTTTAGACGTCACTGGAAAATTCATTCAGAACGACAGAATTGCAAAAAATTGCACAGTTCGAAAAAAATGATAAACTTTGAAAAGCTTAATCTCAAAAATCGGAAACTATTGGGTCTACAGAGACATTTCTAGTATCATATTGTAGCAAATTTAGTCTACTTTAAAACGTTCTAAGAAAGTATAAAGAAAAAACTAGTCTTTCAGGGTTATAATCGCCAGAGTTTGAAAAAATAACGATTTTTCGCGTTTTTTTCGATTTTTGACAAAGTTGCGTTCGGCGCTCGAGGTCACAAACTTGGATTATTCATTAGGCGAACATCATAAACAAGTTTGCAAAAAATCAGAACTACCGGATTTGACGTATACTGTGATGTATAAAGTTACTGGACTAATTTGAATGTATGATTAAATAAGTAATTTTAAAATAAAAAAATAACATTGCCAAAAAATAAGTTTTCAGAGTAAAAACAATAAAAAAAACTACCTAGTCATAATTAGGGAATAGTTATGAAACTGTAAGCTACAACATAAGATTAACACTTGCTTTGCTACAGTATCGTTGAGTGATTGATTCCCGTGTTATTTTTAAGATCGCGTTCAATCATTACCTCATAATAAAGTATTTGTCATCAACGTTAGTTTTAGTTAGTTTTCTAGCGCAATAGACAATTCAATAATTTTTTAAATAAACCCACTAAAACCGAAAGCGATATTATTAAATAAAACAAAAATTGGTAAGACCCCAATTTAAATTTTAATAGGATGTACAAAACATTATTAATTATTAAGCTTAAATATAAATGAATCTTTGTTAGTATAATAATTAAGTACGCTAAGTTGTAGTGCAAGATTTTAAAAACGTTAACAAACAGGACAATGAAGAACAATCAATTTTGAAAAAAAATAAATTATTAGGATTATCGTCTAAGATATGAGTCTATTTACTATCAAATATATTAATATTTGATTAATTTATACATAAGGATGAAATAAATATATTTATTTATACATAAGATAAAATATTTACATAAATGTACATAATATTATTTTATTTATTTAAATATGAAACGTAACGTAATGCAATAATATTAAAATCATAAAATATGATTTAACTCCTTGGTAGATAAAATTTAACTTGATCGATTAAAAATCAATAGATTTAAACATGCTCGATACATATCAGAAAAAGATTTTGTTAAATTTTTCATATTTTGTTTTTTTTTTTTGCTAATCTACTGAGGTGATTAAAGATTAAGTTAAAAACCAGATAAGTAATAGAATCGGGTTAGTTGTTATTGTGTAGATTGTCATGCCACTTAAACCAAGATTAAATGGATTCCTAAATTTCCAAACCAACGAAAAAGAAAAGATAACATCCCCTGCCTTGCTCTGGAGTAGACTTTAAAAAATGTCCATACCTCGCGTTTTCTACTAGAACACACTAGAGTTTTATTTTGTTTTTCTACAAAGCAACACCAATTTTACAGAGATTCCCATTGTTATCAATTTAGTTTATAGTTTATCTTGTTTAAAAGAGCCATATTTCAACTTAAAATTACTAAAAATCTGATAAATGGTTAAGTCACATTTGAACCCCTTGAATTGTATGAAAATGTGTCATTTGAATCTCGATTTTGCCAGAAATCACACTTTGAAGATTAAACAATTCTTTAGCAAAATTATTAATTTTGTCTCGAAGAATATATAAAAGAATCTTATTTGCTTTAGCAGAGGTTTCACATAGAGATCACATACTATTTTTTGGATTTGTAACAGCACGGATGTTTTTCAACCTCTATGCGATTCTTTTTGCAATCTTCTAAAAATTATCTAAAGATACTCATACAGTTTTGAGGATAGAGTCCCCTACTATGATGAAACTGTTTTGGTCGATACCAAGTACTTTGTTCCTTTTAAACTAAGATGAAGTAGCAAGTGCTTCTCTCGGAGGTAATTTTTTTAATTGGCTAAACTTTATCTAAAATTTATTGGCAAAATGATGTTTCTCATTTAGCCTTTCAATGCCTCGTATTTCGGTCTACTGGAAGAGATTTTCCGGGCGTCCTAATATCTCATTAGAAGCGGTGAAATGGAACTTTATGGAATAAACGCCTCAGCATCCTTAAAGACAATTGTTGATTTGATCATTTATATTATTTTAGTATCTTTAGTTTCATCAAACAAGAAACCAAAAGTAGCATTGTATTCCCTATAATCTCAAAATTGGTTAAAGGTACACCTGAAGGCTGTTTTTATATAACAAATACATTCTTTCTGTTTCAATAAAATTTTAAAACTAATTTGTCGTTTATATACTAGTCTCTCTTATTAAAATGTAAAACTACCTAGATTTCATAAGTAAACATTAAACAATAAAATCCGAACGAAGTGTAAAAAACTAAACAAATTGAAATGAATTAATACCAAGATCGACAATCGTCCGGTTTTAACAGAGGTTGCCTAACATTAGCACAACTTTCTTGATGCATTTCTCCCTAACCCAATATACCTCATTGAATCGTATCCGTTTTAAATTTCCACATTTACTTTCCCATCTCAACCGTCAGCAAGAACGCAAAACATAATTTGCATGAAAAATTAAAAACAAAAACAGAAATATTTCATGATGGAGTGAAAAATAAAATTTAAAAAAAAGATCAGAACAACAACTTTTTGTTTTATATATTAATTACTAATTAAGAAAAGAAAACTGAACTAAAACACCTTCAGAAATACTAAAAGAGATATTTAGAATTCATATGTTACAATAGTAATAGTTTAATAAATATTTGCAAATGCAAAAAATAACAAATCTTAGCAAAATCTCAAGTAAATTAACAGTATTCAAATGTCATGTGTTTCTTCCGTAAAAAGCTATATACATAGATATCATTGTTAAAAAAACAGAAACTTTATGTGTTTGAATAAGAGTATTATATATATAATAAAAAATTAAAATAAAAGAATATTTTAACAAATTATATTATTAATATCTTTCAACCTTCCTTAATTTCTATTCATATCACATCAACCGCTTTAGAAAAACCCCTACGCCATAAAGCGGTCGGACATTGAAATTTGGACCACTTGTAGTTAATTATTAATAACTAAATTAAAGTATAAGATAAGCAACATTTGTTCCTACAACTGCATTAGATAGATTTAATTCATACTCAACCGGAGACAGAGGTATTAGAAAGATTTAATTCATTCATCAACCGGAGACAGAGAAAGAAGGTTGTTTCTAGATTTAAAAAAAAAAATCATAAAAAAAAGAAATAAAGAAAAAAAATAATCGGAATTAAGTGTGTGTTTATCAAAATAAAAGCGAAGTGAGGATAGAACGAGTACAATTATATAATTGGTGAGATTGTTCTTTATTAAAAAATTATTTGGTATTCTGTGTTTACTGTTAACAGAAAAATGTTTACCTTTTATTGCTTTGATGTTATTGCTTTGTTATTATTTTAAAGCATAAATTTGTTTTTTATTGCCTGGTAGCAAAAAATATTATTTTTAGAAATATTATATTATAGAAATATTCGTTGTGGTTATTAGTATGAATTTCGGATTTATTACTTGATCTGTACTCTTCAATTTTGTTAGTATCTTTTGTGTTCCCATTTCTTTTCCCTTATCGTGCAACTGTTGCATGAAACCTGCTGTCGTGTTTTTTAGACTGAGCTACCCAGTTTTCTGTATTGTTTAGTTCTGAAATTTAAGCCTGGTCGAATTTCAGTATCTATACCTGCAATGTCAAAGAGTAAATCTATGTCTCAACAAAATGGCAGAAGAGTGAACCAACAGCTTAGCATTGATTTCACCAACATAAGAGGTCTCAATTCAAATCTAAACGAGGTTCATCACTACATCGAAAAAAATAAACCTGACATATTGTTTCTTACCGAAACAATTGTCAGTGGCAAAGCATTGAAATTGGATCTCGATAAATACCGGATACCTAGTTACGAATTGGAACATACCTTTTATAACAAGCATGGGTCTGTGTATTTATTCGAAATTCACTTTCATGTATGAAAATTAAGGCCCACGAGTTTAACTCTAAGCACCATAATTCCACCACCAAGCACTGAAGATCTCAGGTGTTGATGAAACTATGTTTATAATAGGATTATACAGATCCCCAAATTACCCCCCCCCCCCCCAGGATGTCCATTTTTCGATCAAATATCGGCTAACCTAGACAAGATTACCACGGACTACCCCAAAGCAAGACTGGCCATTCTTGGAGACATTAATAGTCATAATAAAGAATAGCTTAAGTATTCATCGCGCACTGACGACATCGGAAGGTAAGCCGAACTGATACTCGCAGATTATCACGGTTTGACGCAAATGATAGAGTAACCCACTAGGATCCCAGATAATTCACATCATAACAATAATTTGCTGGATCTGTTTTTGACAAACGAACCAGATACTACGAAGACAAAAGTTGAACAACCCCTCGTAACATCGGACCATTTACTAATATCAGCAATAGTGCAATTTACATCCCCGACTCAAATTAAAGCAAATCCCAGTGGCGAAGCGTCGGTATAGACACACTAGACAGTGTCTACCCAAACACAATATAAATATGAAACTTTGTTTTTATATTGTTCGCATATTGTCAACTTAATACTATTTTGTCAAATGTTAAAATAAAATCATTAAGTTTTAATACAATAATTAGAACAAAAACAATTCACCTATGTTTCTGAAACTTCAATACAAACGTTTCCCAGCAAACAAACAAACAAAACTCTTTTTCCCACACTAGGTAGACGTTTCAAAATATGACTCCTTATTCTACAGTAATAAGCAATAGCAACAACAACAAATTTTCAATTTTTTTTCGTTCTTAAGGCGCGTATGCACTTGAAAATAAATTATTTTCCCCATACAAAATCTATGTAAAACAAACCAAAATAAAAGGAAACGAAAAAATTTTCGGTTTGCATTTCGTAAGTAGTATGCAGTTGAAAATAAGAAAAAGTGAAAAACGGACCTGTCAATAGATGTCATGACTACCCGTGGAGACTTCTTATTTCCAAATTACGAAGCGAAATAAATGTAGTTCCATTTATCTCGTACGGAAAATGAAAATAAATTGAATGTTTGACAATTTGACAGTGTTATATTTGTTGATAGCGTTGTTTTTTTAAGTGTATATACAAATGTTCTCCATTTACGTAGATTTTTTTTAATTTATGTAGATTTTTTTCCCATTTTGTAGATTTTAAATTTCGTTCCGAAGTAAATACACCTTTTCGAAAATAAAATTTATTTTCAAGTGCATACGCGTCTTTAGATAGATAAACAGTTTTGTTTATGTCTATTTCTGTTTATATTTTGTTTCTTGAGTATATTTTGTTTCTTGAGTAATTTTTTGTGTGATTCCAGATTCCACGACTTCTGAATAACAGGAACAGTGGGAAAATAAATTTCAATTTTTGAATATGTTATAGTTTTTGTAATATTTTTGGAATTTTGAAATTTAATTGTTTGTTTTTGTATCAATTTTTGGAATACTTTTAGAATTTTGAGAAAAATTTCAATCTTTGATTTTGTTATTATTTTTGCAATATTTTTGCAATTTTGAAAAAAGTTTCAATTTTGTAATAGTTTTTGGACTATTTTTACAATTGGTTAAAAGAGGTTAAACTTTTGATTTTAAAATAATTTTTGGAATTTTGAAAAAAGTTTGTATTTTTGATTTTGTTATAATTTTTGCAATATTATAAGAATTCTAGGGTTTGAAGTTTGTATTTTTGATTTTGTTATATTTCTTGCATTATTTTTGGAATTTTGAAAATGGTTTCAATTTTTGATTTTTTAATAATTTTTAGAATATTTTTAGAATTTTGAAAAAGTGGTACTTATACTTGTATTTTTACAAAGAATTTTATGTTTAATATCCACCGCTGCTCAAAACTAAAAACAATGTTTTTGCTAATCTCTTAGCCTACATATTTTACCAAATAATGATAAAAATGAGCTTTCAATAATATACAATGATAAAATCAAGTATTAAAGTCCGGTCTTTTTATAAAAATATAGATCTGAAAATGGGTTGAACAATGTTTATTGAGAGGTCGTTAAATTATTAACTCTTTTTCCTTTGAAGAATTTTAATCAAATTCACTAGTTGTGGAATGAATACAATTACAATGGAGGACATACGCATGGAAAGCATATATTCTTTAGTAGTCGTGGATAAAATATATTATTTCAGTTTATTTTTTTAGATTCATCAATATAATAGTTGTTAGTTTTTGTTATGATAAACTAAGAAAAATATTTAAAAATATAAATAATAAAACCAACTTTTCAAATTTTATAATCCAATCAAAGTACATAATTTTTGTTGTTGTCAAAGTTATACGATTTGTTTGAAAAAAATAACAAGTATTTTTTTTGGTCAAAGAACTCTTGTTCAAAATATTTCATCGTAATGTACTATAATTGGTTTCTGCTTCTACTCTACCTGGTTTCTATGCATATTAATAAAACTTTTGAATATGTCCACCCTAGTTTCAAAAGCACGCTTCGCCAATGGCAAATCCTCGTCGCGTTTGGAACTATAAACGCGCTGACTGGGAGGGAGTGAGAAACTTTTATGATGAAACACCTTGGAAAACTATCTGTTGTGTTGATCAAGATCCTAGCACATCGGCAATAAGAATTTCTGAAACTTGAATATTGATCAATTAGTTATAAAAATACAGTCACTTCGTCTTTATATTGAAACCTAGTCATATTGTAGAATAGGCAATAGATTTTGCTGTGAAAAAATTGGAGTACTACGACGATTCAATGTTGAACTCCGAACAAGATCAAAGTCAGTCCAAGATGTAGCTTCATTGTTCGAGGTTGTGCTGACAAACACTGGGCTTTTGGCGAACAGTGAAGAGTTGGAGTTATCTGAATCAAAATTTACCGGTTTTTATGATGAGGTATCAGAAACAGAACTCGTCATAGAGATACTAAGGTTGAGAAGGCATTTAAAAGCGGCAATGTAACAGTTTCTAACTGGGTGTGTCTATAGACATTTTGAAATTGATCGTAGAATGGGATTTTACAAAATCTCTTCCGAATCTTATGGTCGCACTAAAGTTATTTATAACTATTTGCGTATCAGTGGCTTCGAGTGAGAGGAGTTTCAGCAAATTAAAATTAATTAAAAACTACATGCTGGCAACAATGACCCAAACGAGGCTTAACAATCTTGGCATATTAACAATAGAACATGAGGCAACACAAAATATAAATTTTGTAGATGTGATTTCCAAGTTTGCAGCTGTTAAAGCTAGAAAGAAGAGATTTAAATAAGGTGACTAGACGTCCCGCTTTTGGCGGGACAGTCCCGATTTTTAACAATTTGTCCCGCGTCCCGCTTCATTTTAAAAATGTCCCGATTTAAAAAAAAAACAGAATTTCGTTATTTAAATGAAAAAAGAATTTCGTTACTCAAAATTAAATTTAGGCAATTCAGTTATGCTAAATAAAACATTTTCTTTAGTTTAAAATATATATAAATAAATTCGAATTATGTATATGACAATCAATATCAATATTGTAGTAAACACTAAACATAAATTGAGTTCCACTTTGTCTTCTATTGAAATTGTAATTAAGATTATATAATATAAACTTATTCATACATTTTAATTATTTATATAAAATTTAAAAAATAAAATAATCCGTCAAAGTTTAGTTGTTTTAACTTGATTTTTACGTTCATACGTAAAATTTTTAATTTTATTGATTTGTAAATTTTTTTATTTTTGATCTACGGAAGTGACAAGCCCAGCGTACTCCAGTACAAGATAACAAATCATTAGTTCAAGATAACAAATCTTCCTCGACCGAATTTTTCGAGCAGAAACTCTACTTGAGACATTAAAAGCCATTTAATGTGTGAAAAATAATTTAACAAATTCTTGTGGAATATTTCATGACCTTTTCAACAACAATAGTAACATCCTAAAAAAATTTACACAAAAAATAAATATTCTGAAGAATGAAATAATACTATACATAATTTTTTTAATTTATTATATTTGTACGGTGCACTTTTCTTGTATTTAAAAAAAATATATTAAAATATTGGGGATTTTTTGAGATCAATTTAACTCAAGTAAGTAAAGAATTAATTAAAATGTTTTCAATTCAAAGGTATGGTTGGAAGTTTCTCAGGAAAAAACTCCACTTCGCATTTTTCGTGTTTCGGATGAATTCGAACCTTCCTCCTCAGTGCCTGGTTCGAATCCTTAGGCCGACACGCTATCGATTACGCCGTTGAGGTAGAGTTGCCACCCGTCCCGTTTTGAACGGGACAGACCAGTTTTAGAGCGGAATGTCCCGTGTCCCGACGTAACTACGAACGGGACGCGGTTTGTCCCGTTTTGATAAAAAAGGAAAAAAATGTTATCTTTCTTTAAAAATCTAACCAATTGAACTTTATTTTAGATTATTGCCTGCTTCATTTTAACACCAAAAACTACTAATTAATATTTGTGGGAAAAACATGAAGCAAATTTAATTCAGATTGGCTAAAAAACTAACTTTTTTTTTGGCATTAAACTTCCCCGTATGGTAAAATTATAACCTAGTATTAGACTTGGATCTCTTTTGAACGAAAACGAAATACGCACGATGAAGATGAAACTTTGATATCAGAAGTCACATCACATTTATGCGGCAAAAATTTAATGATTGAAAACGCTCAACGTTATTTGCTACTATAGGAATTGTAGAAAATGTTTGGCTCCTGTTTAGTTAAGAATATTTGAATTAATTCGTTTGTTTTCTGTGTTTTGTTTTAAAAAAATGAAATCGTTATGAAAGAAATTCGATTTTTGCATTCCAAAGCGTAAAAATCTTAGTCAAATGAGCGGAGTTTTGTTGTAACTTTTGAATTGATAAAATCCGTTTTATATTAATATGTTGTTAGGTAATGTAAGACCAAGTGTGTTAACGCACATCGACATGCTTGCCAATGTCCAATGCCCAATCTAGTCTAAAGGGCCGACTTATGATGATGAATGAAGCCGATTTATTTTGGTCAAGACTGTAAGTTGCTGGTTTAAGTTTAAATGAAAAATTGGTTTGGGTGAGATATAAGAACGGTTTAGTTATTGATTTTAGTATAGCATACGACAACCATTCTTTCACAACCTGATGTGATGTTTATTTTATTGCGATGTTATTTGGGCAAATTTTATAAAGTTTGAAACTAGTTTGAATGATAAAGGATGTTAAATGAACGGCAAGGATTCCTCAAATAGTTTATTCATGTTATTCATAGCACTCGCATATTTTAATTTATTTGTGGAAAACAACGAATAAGTTTTTGTAAACGATAGTATTGAGGATTATCAATTATATTTTCAATTATCTAACCAAATCTTAGAATCTGGTAAAATATTACTGGATTACGATGTAACTTATAATGTATGCCCAATGACACCCATTCGACTGCGTCTAAACCATTTTTAAACTATTTGTCCTACTAAATGTGCCCAAGCTAGGGAATTATAAAATTTGGGCAGCTCACTAATTCTTTTTTTAAATTTGTGAGCAATTTGTGAATTGTATAAGTTTTTTCATTGATTACGTTTGGATTTAAGGGGTGAGACAGAATAAAAAAATTCATTATACTGGTAAGTGGTAATCTATCTATAAAAGTGGTAATCTCTTTAAAGCATTTCGACCTTTCCTATAATACCGAACTCGAGTGGGTCCAAAACATTTCGTTTTCTAGTTTTCTATCCAAGCTAGGTTCACAGAGGAAACATACGTTTTCGTAAATATTTTCAAATTTATGAACTCAAATATTATTAAAAATGAATTTGTTGAAATTGAAATGTTTTGTTTTAAGGAAATGAACTATTCACATAAAACGCACCTGAATGCTACCAAAACACCGTTTAGGTTTTTCCATCAAATTTTTTCGAGAGCGCGCATATTCTGAACAAATGAATGCAAAAACTTGTGTAATCAATTATATGAACTCATTTATGATAAGATAGTAAATTATTCAACCATAGTTAATACAATAATGGTAATTCCAATAGTGATCAAAGCATATATAAGTTTTACACCAGCCACATCTGATCATAACACGTTTACCACAACTGGTGATTTTCATAAATTTCATTAATTTCAATAAGATTTTGAAAATTTCATTAATTTCAAGAAGATTTTGAAAATTTCATAAATTTCATTAATTTCAAGAAAATTTTGAAAATTTCATAAATTTCATTAATTTCAAGAAGATTTTGAAAATTTCATAAATTTCATAAATTTCTTACTTTCAATATTTCAACCCTATGAATTTTTGAGGAATTTCCCCCTCCTTTACTCTCTCGTTATTGAAAACCCCTATTTACCCACAATTAAAAACCCCAAACTTACCTTCTGTTCATTCCCTAACAATTAGTATTGTTAATTAACACTTAATTAATAAAAAAACCAATCATAAGCTGTGTTTAATTAAAAATAAATGAGGATGAAAAATCACATGGCAATGGCGACAAACAATGGTGACAACAATGAACTGAAGGAAGTGGAAATGGTATGTGTTTTGACTTTTGAGTATGGTGCGGTGAGTATGGTGCGGGTGCTTTTGATCAGCTGTAACTTTTTTGTTGTTGCTGTTACATTCGAAATTTTTTTCTATTGTGCTTATTTTTTTCATCTGATCATTTTCATATATGAATTGTTACATAAAATTATTATCAATTAAACGTCTACGCAAGTTAGTGTTGCAGTTAGTTGGTAAATTGATATTCATTGTGCGTGAGGATCTGCAGAAATTTAGTTGGTCAAACAAGTATGTTGGTTTTCGATATTTGATTAGTTTAAACATAAACAAGGCTGTCATGAATTTGAGGTAGTTGCGAGGGTCACAATTTAAAATAATTATGGTATGCAAAGAAATCGATTGACCTCGTGGAATATTATAAACATATCGTGCGTATGAGTTGAGAGCCATACTTAACTTATTCCAAGAGCCTTCAGCAGCCCGAAAAGATTGGAGCACATTATAAAAGATGAGGTACTATCAAAGATCGTACAAGCTTGAGCTTAGCTTCTCGAGGTGTATAGCTTGCTGTCTGCCATAAGTTATTTAAAGTTATATAAATTTTTTTAGTTATTAGATTTACATGACCATCCCAATCTAGTGAGCTATTAATAATGAGGCCAAGGTTGCTTATATTGTCGACAAGTTGTTTTATTGGCTGACCATTCAGAATGAGTTGAGAAGAACTTACACGAGATAAAGTTGTTTATTCTGCGTTATAATTATGGCTTGTAATTTGCTAGGATTAATTTGTATATGATTTCGTACAGCCCAATCAGAAATTGTATTGAGGGCACGATTTATTCTTTCAACGCAATTATTGAAATTATTTGGTAAGGCAGAATCATAAATTTGCAGATCATCTGCAAATATATGGTAATGTATATTGAGTAATAAACTTATGTCATTAATAAATAACGAGAAAAGTATAGGACCTAATATGGATCCTTGAGGTACGCCTGAGGATATTGTAGATGGATCAGAAAAATTATCATTGACATGAACAGTTTGAGTTTTTTGGGTTAAATATGATTACAAAAATAATAGGGCACTCTTAGAGAAGTTGAAATTTGTTTTTAATTTATCTAGTAACACAGAGTGATTAACGGAGTCGAACGCTTTCGAGAAATCGAGTAATACTAAAGTTGATACCTTCCCAACTAGCATTTTAACTTCTTTTAAAACACTAAACAGTCTTACCGACAGTAGAAATCCGTAGATTTCGAAAGTATATTTCCAAGATTTTGGCTGAGTTTTCCTGTTTAGCAAATTTTTCGCCATTTTTTGGGTTCTGAGGTTTGGGGTGGGTAGATTAACTTATAGGCGGCACATTTCTATTTTTTATCTAATATATTGTAAACTATACATTGTACTTAAAACCATTGCTTTTTGCAATGTAAAAAATAGTGTTCAATTCTGTTTGAAAATTTATAGGCGAAAGGGGAACGTTTATGAGTCTTTCGACTAGCGAGTTGATTGCTGAATGCTTTATGCTAAGAGGATGGTTAGAAGAGGAATTTATGATTGTGTCAGTGCAGGTTGGCTTTCGATAGATGTTGAACTCAAATTTGGTTGTTGGACGACTAATTGATATGTCTAAAAAGTTAATTGATCTATCACACTCCTTTTCTATGGTGAATTGGATAGAAGGGTGTTGGTTGTTGAGAAAAACGAGAAAGTTTGTTAGTTGTCTATCTATACCATTCCATAGACACAATATGTCATTCACATATCTATACCAAAAGGAGACGTGTTTAGAAAATGCATGTGAACCGTTTAAGATTTGGCTTTTGAACCAATTCATGAACAGTTCAGCGAATAAGGATGATAAAGGAGAGCCGATGGGAAATAAATGGAAATGAAAAATTAGCGATCAAATAAGTTAGAGATCAAATAAGTTTACTTGAAAACTTATTTAATCGCTAATTTTTCATATATCCGAACTGATCAGCTAGAGTTCTGATTATTTTTCATTCATATATTTAAAAAGACAAATTAAAAATTATATGCTAGCATTTCTCATTACCACTTTTTGAAATCATTGCTTCTACGTCAACAAAATGTCTACGCAAAAACTTTATTTATAAGCGTAGCGAAGCACGCCGGCCCTCCTTGTTTTAATTAAATTTCTTAGAGTGGCAAACAATGATATCTACTCGTAGGCCATTTTGTAAATGATATTTACAATAACTATTTTTAAGGTCTACTTGTAGCTACCCATCTTCGTTTTGAATAGCGTTCGATCTAGTTTGAGGTCCCTTCTTTAAGGTTTTAACCAGTTGCAATTCTTTAAGGTTTTAACCTTTCAATCTCCTCACACTTTCTCTTTTACCATTCTCTCTTCGTTCGTCTACATAGCTTGGTAACGGCTTGTCTTGCCAGTTTATAGTTCTCCTTCGTAGACCCGGTGTTACGTCCTTGTAGACATTTCAGATAGCAATCTCTTTTGTATTGAATAGCGTCAAGGCATGCTTGATCCATCCATGGCTTCTGGGAGTGGTTTTGTCGTCGTACAAGTATTCCCTCAGCAGCGCTTAGAACAGCATCTTTGAGCAAATACCATGACTTATCGATTTCTCCATTAATGGTTTCTGATTTCTCCAATGTTTCGGCAATATGACTTTGATATCTCTGTTCCGTTTCAGCATTTTTTGATGATGTGATGTTAAAACGTTTCCGTTCATTGAATTTTGGAATGCCTGGATTTGGAAAGTGGAACCTTATCGTAGCACATTCAAGGAAGTGGTCACTTCCAATGTATGCACCTCTAAAGGATCGCACATTCAGAATGCTCGAAAAGAAACGTGGTTACTAGCACGTGATCAATTTGACTTCGAGTGTTTGCATTCGGAAAGACCCATGTCTGCTTATGAATCGATCGATGCGGAAAGAAAGTACTGGCAATTTTCAAATTATTTGATAATGCAAACTCAGTCATTCTCTCACAATTATCATTCAAATTCAAATGTAGACTGTTGGGACCCACCACATTTCCATAAGAGATATATCTTCCAACCTGTCCATTAAAGTCACCAAGAACCATAATGAAGTCACGTGTTGGTGTTTGTTTCATAACCTATTCCAGTGCTATGTAAGAAATTATCCTTCTCGTCGACGGTTTTAGCTTCAGTGGGTGCATGCACGGCAATGTACCGCGTGTACCGCGTACACGTAGGTAGCAGATCCTCTCGCTGACCGGGATGAATTTCATCACGGCTTTTTGTATGCGTGCACCAACAAGAAACCCAGTACCAAATGATCTTCGAGAAGGATAAACACTACAGTATAGAGAGTAACTTTCCAAATGTTGTTTTCCGAATATTGGCTGTCTAATTTCTTGCAGAACAATAATATCCATCCTATACCTTTCAGCCTCTGTTTCTAGACTTGTTAGAGCATCAGGAGCGCTCAGGCTGCACACGTTCCACGTTCCGATTCGGTAGTCTCGTCCTTTTTCACGTTCAGGTAAAATTCTATATTGAAGTCCGGGTTTGTTATTCTCTTTCTGATTTCCAAATTTAACAAAGCTTTTTTTCCGGGGCTAGGGTATTAACCTTAGGCCCAACCCAAATTGTCGTGAATGGGTTCGTTCTGCATCTTAAGGTTACCAGAAACAACCTTTTTATACGTTTATATAGCGAGCCGCTTGATCCAAGAAAAATGCCCGCTCCAAGCCGCCCCTGACATGGAGAACAGACGCTTGAGTCGCATTGGTTTTAAGGTGCCGTTCCACCGTGATGTAGCATCATTGACTAAGCAGTTTTTACTCTGCTTGTCTCCAATACACCAACCTTATTCTGTTAGCATTACCCTGGCAGCACGGCGTAGACGTCGAATTTCGGATTTCGCTACCCTCCTTTCGCTAATGCTCCTATCCTATACCAATAGTTAAAGCATCATAACAATTTATGTTGTTGGATCCAACCAATCCCGCGACAGTATTTAGTATCGCTGAAAATCGCGAAAAACCATTTTCCACCTTTAATTTAATTTTCACATCATTTTCCCAATATTTTATTCGTTATTCAAAAGTTTTCATGCTGTTACTAATTTTTACCATTTTTCGCCATTTTAAGAGGTATCTGCACTGGTCTAATACATATGTATCAAAAATCGAAAAACTTTGAAACATAATATGTGATTTTTTGGATTAAATTTCTAGACAATACTTTATGTGTATTCATAGAATGGGGAACATTTCTATTATAATTAACATCCTAAGTCACGAGTGTATAGTCATTGTTGTTTGTTTCCAAACAATGTGAAATCAATGGCTGACACTTGGTCAATTTGTTTGTTCATCGTCTCAACGGCGTAATCGATAGCGTGTCTGCCTAAGGCAATTCGAGACAGGCACTGACCAGGAAACTCGAATTCATCCGAAACACGAAAAATGTGGTGGTTTTTTTTCTGAGAAACTTCAAACCATACCTTTCAAATGAAAAAATTCCAATTACATCTTTACTTACTTGAGTTTATTTGATCTCAAAAATCTGCATTAGAAACATATTTAAATTTTAATTATTTACGTACTGATTTATTTTTTATAATATTAATGAACACGGTTTAATAATAAGACTGAATCTAACAAACTATGGTGTGCAATTTATTAATTTTTTTTTGCTATCCATACAATTGTCGATCGATGTAGTTTCGAACCGATAAGAATTTTTAAACTTAAAAAAGGATATCATTCTCATCAGGGCTAACCGACTAGATATACTACCAAAAAAAGTTAACGCGTATAAACCAAAATTGGTCTACTGTTCTAGCGTTCTAGTATAAGAAAACAAAAAATTTTTATAAACAGCAAAAAAAATTCATAAATTGCACACCATATTTTGTTAGATTCAGCCTTATTATTCGTGGTGGGATAACTTCCATCAGAGTGTCACAAATAATTTAATGAATTAATTGTTTAATAATTTTATGATTTTTTATACGTTAATACATGGCGCACAACACTGGCCTAAAATATAGGTATACTATATATTCATCAATTCATCAATGCTAATATAAATATGTGTTATCATTTCTGCAAAAATATATGTGATGAGTTTTTTAATAGATAAAAGAAATTTGATATCAATTTTGTTACAAGCTTTTGAGCTTAAAAGTATTTACAGTACAGGTTTAACATCTACTAATTTGCTATGTCATGGTATTAATGAAGTTTTATGATAAATGATGTATTTTTTAAATATAAGATTTTACTCGAAATTAAAATTATTTTGTGAAGTCTTTTGACATAATCTAGCTCCTACTTCGGATAAGTCCGAAGCAGTTGAAAAATATCAGCTGGCTGCTGCTTGAGCATGTAATGTCTTTTTTAAAATTTTTATTCTTTTTATGTATATGATTTTACTCAAAATTGTGATTTTTTGTGTAGTTTTTTGGCATGGCCAACGTTTGACATATAGTAGCAGTTGGAAAATATCAGTTAGTTGAACACGACATGTCGTTTTTAGACAAAAGATTTTTTCAATAATGATTTTACCAATTTGTTTCTGAAGTTTTTGACATGGTTCAGCTCCTCCCACCTCGGACATATGACAACAATTGGCAAATATCAGTCGAACATGAAATGTCGTTTTTGACAAAAGATTTTTATTTTTAATATATAATTTTATTCGAAATGGAGATTTTTTGTGAAGTTCTTATGTATAATCTAGCTCCTCCGACCTCAAACTTATAGTAGCAGGTGGAAAGTATAATTTTATTGAATCTAAAATGTTGTTTTTTGACAAAAGAGTTATATTTTTTATATATGATTTTAATTGAAATTGCAATGATCTAGGCTAGATCCTCCCACCTCAGACTATAGTAGCAAGTTGTTTTCCTGTTGTTGGGAAACAATAAAGGTGTTTAATACTTAATAAAATAAAAACTAGTGTTTTTGCTTACTATGTGGCGAACATCTAAATTAACTTTTAGAATTTAAAATTTAGTTGGCGATGAGTTTTGCATAGCTTTATATAAAATAAAAAATTATTACAAGTTAAAACTGGTATTATACTGAAGTTTAAAACTATTTATTATAGCGCGAATAATACTAGCTATAACTAATCAGTAATCTAATCTATAATGAGATCTGGGGAAAATGTTTATCGAATTAAACTAAGCAAATTCGAGATAGGTAGAAAATCGTGACAATATAATTCTTATATAAAAACAAACCATTTTTCTATTTACAAATTCTATAATTTTGTACATTTGTACAATTTTGCACAACTAATTTTTATTTTTTTATTCGAATTCTTTGAATAGTTTTATCACGTCCTAATATTTCCATCATTTCTGCAACACTGGGTCCTTCATGTAAGCCGCTCAATGAACTTCGTAAACGTTTCATAAAGTCGCTAAATGATAGATTATTTTTGGCAGAAAATTCCTTGAGAATACTCTGCAAATCCAGTTTTGTAAAATTGCCATATTCTAATTCCTTGACTAACAACTCAATCATTTCTGGTTTCAAATGTTCATTATTTTTCGATAATTTAGGTAATATCCATATAAACGATAATTTACCTTCAACTAATTGATTTATTGATGTCAAACGGGGACCAGCCCATTTTAATACATTTCTAATATGATCAATATTCAAATCTAGCTGTTTTAAATCATTTGGATATGTTTTTGTGATCAAATCTTTTACTTTCTTCACTAATATTTCACACTTTTCTGGATCATTGATTTGTTCTAAAATTTCTTTACGGTTACATTCTTCAAGTAAATCTGGATTTAAACGGCTTGAATGCTCATTTATGCGTTGTATATTAAAATTATCAATTAATATCGGCATCGAGAGGCTTCGTGGTTTAACTGATATTTCACTTTCAAACCCACCACCGGATAGTGTTATATAATTTAGTAACGCTTGAGGAAAAATTCCTTTTTGACGGTAATTTTCAATTTGAATATCATTTTGTCGTTTACTTAACTTTGAGCCATCAGGATTCATAATTAACGGCAAATGTGCGAATTTCGGCGGACTCCATCCAAAAGCACTAGAAAAAAAATAATGTTTATCAGTTAGTTTAAGATTTTTGAGTTGCTCTTATAAAACTGAGCAATGTATTAAAATTTGTAATTTTTTTATGTACGGGTTTTTTTTTTATGGTTGCTTTGGTTTAAAAGTTCATAAAATTACATGAAAATACCATAGTAAAAACAATTTGTTATTTGTTATTTGACACTCAATGACACTCAAGTATTCTCAATAAGTTAAAATTGTAACTGGAAGAAGTTCGCGGACCACTAAACTTTTTCTGCGGACCAATAATGGTCTGCGGACCATCGGTTGAGAAAAACTGGTCTATATCATGTAAAGATAAAATTTCTGCTGAGAGATGATGTTGTTAGACCTAAAATGCAAAATCCAAAGATACTGATTTGTGGCATTGATGAAAAACTTAGTATTTAAAATTTTGAGAGTGCAATTACGGTTCAAAATAACATCCCATGCAAATCATTGAAATGTTTAAAAGTTTACAGCTCTAACAACGGTAAAAGCTTCAATGCAATTGTTGAACTTGATGGGGAAGCGTTTCAAAAAAATTTAGACCAAAATACTTTAATGATAGGTTGGAATAGCTGTTGGGTATATGAAAAAATTACTATTCTTAGGTGTTATCAATGTTTGGGTTTCAATCATTCGACACGATATTGCAAAGAATCTGAAAAACGTTGTCATAAATGTGGTGAAGTTGGACATAACAAAGAAGATTGTACAAAACTTAATTTTGAATGTTTTAATTGTGTAAAGGTAAAGAAAAGTTTTAATTTGGATAATGATATTAATCATAATACATTCGGTTCAGAGTGCAAAATTTACCAACGTAAACTAAAACAAGCATCTGAGAAAATAAATTATTAGCAACTAGCTTCAGTGCAGTGTTTATACTTAAATATCCATGGTGCTTTAAATAATTTTGCTGAACTACAAACTATTATTACGGATGAAATTGATTTTATTTGTTTAACAGAAACACATTTGATAGAAGAAGATAATGATGCACTAGTAAATTTAAAAAATTATAACCTAATTCGAACTGATAGTCACTCTCGGCATACTGGTGGTGTAATGTTTTATGTTAAAAAAAATTGGACATTCAATGTAGTAAAAAGTATCTCGTTTGAAAAAGAGTTACGGATTTTAATTTTAAAGTAAAAACTTGTGAAACATTATTGTATCTGGTTGTTTTATATCGGACACCAAAATATTTGAGTCCAGAAAGTGCTTTCTTTAATAAATTTGATAAAATGCTTGAAGAACTCGGTGAAATGAATGAAACAATAATCATTTTAGGTGATTTTAATATAAATTGGCTTAGTAATTCTAATCAAAAAAAAAAGGCTAAACAAATTATAGATGATAATGCTTTTAAGCAGATAGTAAACCATCATACTCGAATTACTTTGGCATCAAGAACTTTAATCGATTGGGTTGTAACTAATAAATTTAATAACATATCAGTGACTGTTGAAAATAACTTAAAAATAAGTGATCACGAAACATTAACAATTAAACTTGTCCTTAGAGATCAGATAAACATTAATAGTGAAAAAATTAAAGTATTAAAATATAATAAAGATTTTTTAACCAAAATGTGTTCAAGTGATTTAATGAAAGGTTCTGGTGTGTGCAATATTCAAGCAGACGTGTTTAGTACTAACTTACATAATTTAATTAAACAATTCGTGGTAAGTAGAAATAAAAAAATTGAAGGTGTTTGGTATACAGCTGAGCTTAAATTATTAAAAACAAAAAAAATTGAACAATACGAGTTAGCTAAGTGGATAAATAATGAAAAAGAGTGGAAAAAATACAAAGTGATTAGAAATAATTATAAAAAAAAATTAGTCAAGCAAAAGTTATTATATTTCAAAGAAAATAGATAATTCCAAAGATCAAAAAACTATGTGGTTGAATATAAAAACGTTTGTTCTAAATAAAAATTTTAATGCAATTTCAGAAATTAATTTATCCACGACTACTAAAGAATATATACTTTCCATGCGTATATCTTTCATTGTAATTGTATTCATTCCTTTTCTATATATCAAATTCTTTTTTATTTCTTTTATTACGCTTTATTTATTCAAAATTCCCCTAACAAATTAAAAACATGATTTGTTGGTATAGTAATATAAACCAGTTAAAACAAAAACAATACATATATAAAATCTAAAATAAACAAACATGTTTGGTTTTGTTTTTCATTTCATTCAATATGGCGAATGAAATGAAACGATACAAACATGAATGAAATTATTTGAATTATTTGTAGTCGTGGATAAAATAGTATCTTGTATTCGCTTAGGATGAAGGCAATTCTTCACTCGGATGATTCCCTCCACTCGCTACGCTCGTTCCGGGAAACTTCATCCTCGTGAAGAATTGCCTTCATTCTAGCTCATACAAGAATATACTATTATGGAAATGAGCTAGTCAGTGAAATTTTAAGAATAGCAAACAGATTTAATGAATATTTTGTTAAAAGTGTGGAAATAATAAATAACAATATACCAAATTTTGCATACGTAAATTGCATCGCAAACACTGAATATGCATTCAAATTTGAATTGCTAACAGAAGATCAATTGAGGAAGGTTATAGTATTGTTAAATAATAAAAAGGATTTTAATCTTGTCAGTAAACGCTTAATTTTGGATGCTTTTAATTCAATAGGTGAGCATTTTTTATCTATTGTAAATAACTCTCTCACCTCTGGTGTCTTTCCTGATAAATGGAAAGATACAATAGTTGTTCCTATTGAAAAAGTAAAAAATACCAAACTGGCTAATGAATATCGTCCGATAAATACTATATTGATCGAGTCAAAAATAATTGAAAAAGTAGTAAATAATCAACTACCCACATCCATTTCTCTAACGCTAGACTAGCGTTAGATATAGCGGTTGATCTAGCGTTAGATTAGCGTTAGATTTGTATAGGAAATGTCCAAATTGTCTACCGCTATACCATTTAGAATGGAGTGAATCCTTAATAAAACTAACATTTACGCCGTCTTTGATATAAACTGGAACTACAAAATTATTAAATTGAGACCTCTGGTGGAAAGAAATCGAAATATAGTAAAAATAATAAACATATTATGTATCTAGTATTCATATAGACAAAAATAAAATTTCAGGTTTTTTGTTTATTTTTTTGAAAAAAATACATTGTTTTATATAAAAGTTTTTATACATTAAATTAAATTAAATATATAGGCAGTGAATTATTTCAAATTTCAACTTTACAGCTATGATTTGAAAAAATCGTGATGTAATATGGTTCCCAAAAATACTGTAAATAAACATTTTATTGGAACTTAAAGATCAAAATTAGATTTGAAAAAATGTTTACTTACATCCGCGGTGGTAGTAAATCCTTTATTAATATGGTGGTTTTTTAATCCTCACAGGATGGTTATATTTACATCTTCTATTATTTAAAATATGGAATACGTACATATATTTAAATCTTTTTTTAAATATATGTCTTTGCGATGTAAATTTCAAATTAAACTGTTATGTTCTTTATAAAACAAATGAATTCACAATAATTAAATGAAATTCACGATAGATGACAGTCACAATTTTTTTAAATCGTACAAAAAAAATTCTAATTTAGAGCGGAGACACATTCTTTATTAAAATATTATTTATAAGTATAAAATTATTGAAAAACAAAAAGTAGCGTAGAATTTTGCGTAAAACTAAAGCCGCTTTCCAATCGAGTGAATTACTGAATGATTCACTTAAATTGAATTGGTCTAATATTCAGTAAATCATCAAAAATAGAGCCAAAACAACAAAAAACAGCAATTTTTTGACATTTAAAAAATACATAACCAAAATCGAAAATTTAGACACAAACAAATATGTTCTGATTTATTTTTTTATTATTTTTAACGTTTGACCCTCAAACCGTAAATAAAAAAATATGAATTTGTTGAACTAATGAACCTATTTTTTCCTTCACTTTATTCAATTCAATTCAGTTCTGTAGTAGCTCAGTTAACGTTCAGTGGAAACTGAATATTACCATTGGAACATACAAATTCCGGAATACAATTCAGTTTAAGTGAATCATTCAGCAATTCACTCGATTGGAAAGCGGCTTATATATTCGTCATGGAACTGGGTAGTAGAATATTTTGAAAACAATAATTTAATATCGATGTACCAATCAGGATTTAGAAAATGTCATAATTGTGAGACGCTGATTAATCTTGTTATTGTAAACTGGAAAATAGCTGTACATGATGGTAAAGTGGTTGTAAGAGTTTTCCTGGATTTAAAGTGTGCGTTCGAAACTATCGACCGTACCATTCTTCTAAAAAAACTTCAACATTATGGAATTAATGATGTAGAATTGAAATGGTTTGAATCCTATTTGAGAGACAGAATGCAGAGAACGAAAGTTAACAATATTATCTCTGATGCTATAAATGTGTTACTTGGAGTACCCATATTAACACTAAAACTAGAGACAAAAAGGAAAAAAATAATGTTAGTTAACAACAAACAACAACACTTAACAAACACAAAACCGTCCGGGGATGGCTGAGCATACCAGTTTCCATTAAAAGTATGTACGTGCAAGCCAATAGCAATAAGACAAAAAAAAAGTTATGTACTATTAAACATTTAAACATATAGATCAAGTAAAAGAGCAAAAAAATCAAGCGGCACGTATATCCACTAGAAATAGGTAGATTTCGGGATCAAACAGTTTTGTGTAGAAGTGGAATCGGGATTCATCAGATTATAGTTCAAATAAAAACACGAATGGCAAACAGAATTATCAAACAAATTTTATATGGGAAAGGAAACGTGCGTATCTGATTGTTACGCGCCAAGTGTTGAGTATACAAACTTTTGGCACTATTTGAAATTAGTTTGACGTTTGTCGTTTAATAAATAAATATTAAATCAAATCGTACTTTTTCTTTAATATTACTAAAAATCTCCGTTCCTGCTGCGTGAACTTTAATAAATATTTATCTATTTATATATATTGTATAAAATGTCGCATAATTAGTGCCTAATTTACTTTATTTTCTTTTTAAAATTTTCACAAACAACAAAACAATCGAATAATTTGAACGGAGTACTAGATCATAAAATTTGTTTAACGTGTAATTGGTTGAAAAAAGAGCCAATACTTACAGATCCTAACACTTAAAGCGCGACGGTCGAATCAAATAGCAATGCACGGTCCCTTATCAATTTTTTATTCATAATTTTTTTTTATGAAAATAAGGTGTATCTGATATAGACTTATTACATCGAAAAAATTTCCAAATTTGTATTAAAGAATATATTAACTTAACTATTAACACCCTCATATATTTTATTTCATTTTTTATGACGAAACGAAACAAAAGATTCATTATAACATTCTTATTGGAGTTTAGTGGATTTGGTAGGTTATTATAATCCGTATAAAAAAGAATCCTTTTGTGTTAAAAAGCTGAAAATCTCTGAGGTTATAAATAAAAAGTGTATGTAAAAGAAAGTATGAGTTTTAACAACAAACTCAAAAATGATGAACGCATGAGCGTTTGCGTTTGTATTCGTTTCAACAGCCCCAGGGTCTCAACCTCTTGACTTGAACTATTTTTTTTAAATTTTGGAAAGGCATATGTTGCATTTACGTGTGCAAATCTTTCAATTGTGTGCTTGGTCATTTTCATCTAGATTAAGGACGACAAAGTTTAATAAATTTTTAAAACAGCTGATTTTTCAGGAACCCTAAACGTCAAGGTCATTCGAACAAAAATGATAAAAAAAGGTTCAAATATTCAATATTTATAAATTTTATTTAAACATTATGATTCAAACGGAAGTTATAACGTCTTAGATTATTCGACTTTTAAGGATCAAGCCACTTAAACGGTATCCGGATATGGCCAGTTCGCGAACTTGTCCAAGAGATTATTTGCCGCAACATACACAGAAAGTTTTTTTGGTGTAGGTCAAAAATTGCGACCGATGAAAGTGCCGCTAAATTCTGTTATGCCTCATAATATATTTTTGTTTGTTTTTCCGTCTCCGCTTATCATATATAGTCGTTTGGCACCAAAATGTTTCCAAAATTCCGAATGAGGCACATTGCAATAGGACATAGGTAGATTTTTATATGAAATCTACCTAAAAGAGAGAGAAACGAAAACATATTAAATGGTATTCCCATAAGAAGGTCTCCCAAAAGAAGATAGACACTAAAGAAGAAAAGAACGTTGGCATCGTGAGCATGCAAAAACGTTGTTTGGTTTTGGATAATTTCTCTGCGTGTAGGGTAAAATTGTCTAGACATTTCTCACCAGAAAGAGCAATTTGTGTTGATCCGTTAGATGTGGAACACGAGTAGAATCGACCGGTTATATAAACTGGACATGAACAATTTGTTCTCGTTTTGGATATATTCCTCACTCCACTTGTAGACCAAGAGCCAGGGGAAAAACATGCTCTGAATTTATAAAAGTTTTTTTTTTGCCAGTTGGTTATAGTAGTTGTATACACACATATGTGCAATTGCACACAATGTTCAATTTATAAATCAATCTTGAACTTTTTTGATAAGTAGCCTACAAAAATTGTTTAATTAATAAAATGACGATTATTTATTGATTCTGCATGTATTGGGACAGACTGACCAGCTCTGTTCTAACATTTAACTGACTGACTGACATAACTTATTTATATGTAATATATTATCTGTATAACAATTTTCGTTTGATAACATAAATGAGACGTCTGTTCTACAGTACACTTGACTGACCGTAGTATATGTGTGTACACAACTACTTTTGTCTTGGCTCTCCGTCTATTGATTCTTCAACATAAAAATAAATATCGGAAATTGGTGATCTGAAAACGTCTAAGCATTTGCAAAATTTAACGCAATACGTTGAACATAAAACATGACTAAAAAAGCTGGAGGCTTTGTAGATATGCAAATTTTAAACCTAATTTTAAGAACTAACAACAAGAAGGATTTGTATCTTGCAATACATTTCTTAAATGTCGCATTAAAGTTGAATACTTGGTGAAACATGCAACCAAGTTTGAATGGATCAACCTCCTTATAATACAAAAAGTAATGCAGTCAGTTAGATGTGGAATGAGTAGGATTGACTATAGCTAATTTAGTGGACATACAAACTTCGTTTTTGGCACGGATAGTTTCCCCACCGTGAGTGAAAATTATTTGTGTATTTGCAGCTTTTGGTACAACGTATTTAATGATAAAACAATGAAACCTAAACAGCATGTATTGCGCTCCGTGTAGTAGAAAAACAAAAAGTTACACTAAAAAAATGAAATGTATATTGTACTGGAACCATCTGACTTTTTGTAGATTTTGAGGCAATCTGTTATAGGAGGTACATGAGTAGTATTAACCACTCCTTATACACCTTCACACAGTTCAAATTAATGTTATAGTATTACCAGATTTTATGCTGCTATACGAACAATTGATACCATAGCCGTGTTCGATTTGATTGAAGCAACTGAAACAACTGAAAAATTGAATGCAATTGATGTTGTTTTTTCAGTTGTTTCAGTCAAATCGAATGCACCTTATATATCTCGATGAAACGAAACAAGTATAAAATCACAAAACATTTAACACTTACCTATACATCAATAAATGTTTTGTTGTCGAAATTTGCCATTCAACCCCACGGAGTACGTGTGTCACCCCCATTAAATGATCATCAACAACATTTGCGAAATGATATGTGGGATATCCATCAGATTTAACAATAACTGGGTCACCTTCATTTTGGGTTATATCATAGTTTATATTCCCATAAACTAAATCGTCAAATGATAGAATACTTCTATTTAATTTAAATCGTATACAAAAGGCATCATGATTTGCTAATTTTTCCGCTATTTGCCCAGGTGTTAAGTGCCTACAACGATTATCATATTTCGGTATTTGCCTTATACGTAATGCCTCTTTTCGTAATAATTCTAAACGTCGTTCGCTACAAAAGCAATAATATGAATTTCCATTGTCTAACAATTTTTTAACTTCAGTCCTGAAGAAAAATAAAAAGTAAAATTAAATGTTTATTATTTTAATCAAGACCCTACCTGTAGATTGGTAGCCTTTCGCTTTGAATATATGGTCCGTAATTTCCACCATAGCCATATGGGCCTTCATCTGGTTTTATTCCTGACCATTCTAAATCTTTACACAATTTTTCTCCAGCTCCATCAATTAAACGTGTTTGGTCGGTATCTTCAATTCTTAATATAAATGTTCCATTATGCTTTTTCGCAAACAAATAATTGTACAACGCAGTTCTTAGACCTCCCAAATGTAAATATCCTTATAAGAGATAAATAAACTAATTTTACAAATTATTAGGATTTTAATATCAATTTACCTGTCGGACTTGGAGCAAATCTAACTCTTACGGTATTACTATTATTATTTTGGCTATGACACTGTCTTGAATAAATATAGTGTTTATTAGAATTAAAAAGAAATTTTAATGGTCTTGTTATAACTAGCATTTTCAAAATAATAAATTATTTAAAATTTGTTTTAATTTTAGAAAAATTGCATTTTATTAATTTGACATTGACAGTGATAACTTTAACTAACTTCATTATCGTTGTTTATTGTTGTTTAACTGAGGTGGTACATACATTATCATTTATATATATATGTATACCTGCGCAATTTTTATGAATGCATAGGAGACGCGTTCCTTTGAAGATCAAACCTGCTGAAATTTATACTAAGCTTACACCAGGATCTAATATAGGTACATACTATACTTATTAGGTTGACTATGGTCGATGTAAACAGTTATCAAAAAAGTACGTACCAAATATTTAGTAGGATGATTTGCTACGTATCAAATTAGGTACGTGGCAGATAGGTATTATTTTTACGGTGTGACCACTAAAATTAGGTATGACATTTAAAATTAAAATAAATCAACTTATTTTATAAATATATATTTATATTTGATGTGATTTTTTTGCTGAAATTAAAAGTAAAATAAATTTAAGCATTAATATAATAAATGTTTTCAGTTTTTTATAAAAAATATATATGGAAATTATTTTTTCCTAACCAAAAAATTAACAATGAAAGGACGCGCTAAAAATTAATATAACCTCATACCTAATTAATAAGAGTTTACATCACCGTATCAAATTTAAAAAGTTTGATGGTGAAAATAACTAGCAAATTTGATATGTAGCAAATTAGATACTGGTGTAAACTTAGTATTACTTACATCTACTCTACAGGCTGATTCTGAGTTAAGAGGTCTTTGCTATGATTATTTTTGTTATGACAATTTTTTTAAGAAGAATATCTTAATTGCGATTCTGTGAACGTTGTCATAAAAAACCTCATAATAATTCTACAAATATTTTGGAGATCTTTCAAACGGCTATTTTTATAAACAAAATTATTATAAAATGTCATACTTTCTTTTTAAATAAATTAAAGACATATTGAAATACCATATAAATTATTATTAAGAAATATAGTAATATTATATAATAGTTTTTTTTATAAAAATCAAGTTTATGTTTTGGAAAATTTTTTGAGATACAAATAATTTTTGTTTGTGAAAATATTCAACCGCCATTTTATTGATTGAATATCAATCTTGAAATATATTTTATTGATTTATGTACAATTAATATAAAATTATACCATATAATATATTGATTATTATTATTTATTTTGCAATAGATTTGTGAAAAAAATGATAGTTTTTCTTAAAGTTTATATAAAATTTGCACAAATAGAACAACATGAGACACCAAACTTTGATAGTGCAAATATAAAATTTTCAATCGCCATTTTATTTAAAATCATTATCAATATATATTTTGTTTTATATTTTTGATTCAAACTATAATAAAATATAGATAATTATTATAAATTTTATAATAATTACATAAATAATTCATAAGTAATATTTTATCCTTTATTAATATAATTTTTCATACAAGAATTCAAATAAAAAAATATGTAACATTAAATTATGATGCTTAAGATGACCATGTTTGATGGTCTTACGTTAAGAGGTTTTTTTTTGACATCTCACAGTTGTGACTACATACAGAATCGCATTTAAGAGGTTTTAGTCTTAGCTAAGAGAAAAGTCTTTACTATGATTATTTTTACATCTGTGAGGGTATGTCAGAATCAGCCTGCTAGTCTCTACTGCCCGATTTATAGTCGGTAACGTTAACTTTAACTTAACCGTAACTTAAGACACCTAAAAATTTTGATTTATAGTCGGTAAGAAATTACGTATTCATTGACGTTTGATCTGATATTAATTATAGTTTTGTAATCAATTTTACAAATCAATCAATTTTTAAAAGTAATAAACTGATTTTAAAATCAAAATTTAAAATAATAAAATTCGAAACATACATTTGATACAAAATTTAAAAATAGAAAAATTTATTTTCATATTAATTTTCTGCTAATATTTGGCTTTAAAGTCGCTCTTTTTATATGCATTTTTGCATTTTTTTAAAAATAAAATTTTATTTTTATGGACACTTGCAATTATATATTACTTTTCTTCAGTTTTTATACCAAACGTCAAAAAATCCTTAACAAAATCTTTAAGATAGAATGAAATGAACTTTACGTTAAGTTAACGTTAAGTTTGCGTTAACGACTATAAATGCTCTAGTGCATTTTCATACATTTGTACTTTACGTTAAGTTGACGTTAAGTTAAAGTTACCAACTATAATTCGGGCATACCTTGTAGCATTTTTGATTGAGAACCAGTTCATAACTAGTAGTTCTTTTTTTCAATACAAAAAAAAATAAGTTCCCCTCCAAATCATGTTCGATTGAAAAAAAGAACTAGTAGAGTAGAAAAGAAGAACTAGTAGAGTAGATTTTTTTTGCCAGCGAACACGAAATTTGTTTGTTATGCGCATATTGTTTGCACATGCGCATATTGTTTGCACATGCGCATATTGTTTGCACATTCAGTGTCTCGATTAAAATATTAAAAAAAACTATTGGGGTCCCATTGAAATGGAAAAAAAAAAACGCATAAAATTAATAAATTACTATTGAAATTCAACCAATTATAATAGAAAACCAAAAACTAGTAAAAATATTTATGGTTTTGTAGGCAATGTAACAAAATTTTGATAAATAAAAATAATTCTAATAAAAATAACGACGCCTATGGAAACAAATATCACAACAAACAAATGGTACGAACTAGAAGTAGAAATTTAACTAATATAAATGTTTTGAAAATAAATTTATCCTAAAATAAATAATACATCTCTGTTTTACTTTTTGTCTCATCTTTTATCTCTTGCTGCGTCCTATCTGTCAAAAATTCGCTGGCAAAAAAATTCTACTATACTGAACTAGTTATCCATATTTTCCTATGACAAAATGTACACACAACAAACGTAAAATCAAAACGTTATAATTATAACGCAGCATCATATTAATAATTTAATCTTGTTTTCAGTAATTTAACAATCCTACAGTGTCCGGTCGAAACAACGGTTCGGTCGTGCAATATCATAATAAATATCCCGATATTTTACGTCAAATTTTTTTTTCTAACTTCACTTCGTTGAATATTACGTCAAACGGGACCGAACAGTCAAAAGATAAAAAGATGGATTTATACGTCAACCTTTATAGATCACTTTTATTTCAATTAATTTTATCACAAAGATAAATTCAGCCCAAAAGAAACAAAACCAATTTTATCAAGAATAGTTATCACAAAAATGTAAGCATAAACAAAACAAAACCAAAAGCGTTAACAACCAAAATAAAATATTTTTATTGTCACCTGAATTCAAAACATTTTGACATTTAAAACAAGCAAAAATCTGATTTTTTCATGATAAATGGCTGCGTATAGTAATTCGAAAAATCATGATTTTTTTATCACGTTGTCTCGACCGAACACTAGGAACGTGGTAAAACAAATCATGATTTTTCGAAGTACTATACGCAGCCATTTATCACGAAAAAAATCTAATATTGTTTTAAATGTCAAAATGCTTTGAATTTAGGTGACAATGTTAGTGTTCGGTCGTGCAATATTATAATACATATCACGGTATTTGTTTCTAGCTTCACGTTTGTTTCTAACTCCACTTTGTTGCATATTACGTCAAACCGTACCGAACAGTCAAAAGATAAAAAGATGGATTTATATGTCAACCTTTATAGGTCACTTTTATTTCAATTAATTTTATCACAAAAGATAAATTTAGCCCGAAAGCCACCAATTTTATTAAGAATAGTTATCATACAAAATGTAAGCATAAACAAAACAAAACCAAAAGTGTTAACAATCGAAATAAAATATTTTTATTGTCACCTAAATTCAAAATATTTTGACATTTAAGCCCAGAAAAAAATCTGATTTTTTTCGTAATAAATGACGGCGTATAGTGCTCCGAAAATTCATAATTTTTTTTATCACGTTGTCTCGACCGAACACTAAAACATGCACAAATATTTTAAGTTTGGTATATATATTTTAAAATGAAAGAAGATATCAGCTTAAAATTCTGTTTCATTATTTAACAAAATCAAAAACAGATTTTTCAGCAGAAAATTTTCTTTTTCGGTTTTATGTGACTGCCCGGCTTTAACGCGGCACGGAACTACCGATGTAAATAATAATAACTGTATAGCATATGCTATAAAAGTTTGTGAAAGACTGGTACTTTATAGATTGACAGTTCTAAAAAGTAAAAAAACATTAATTATACTCTCACATCACAAAATGACATTTAAAAAACAATTTTATATATAAACAGTTTTATGTATAATAATTAAATTAAAATATTTTAATCAAACTTTTTTATTGTTTCTCAAATGTGTAAATATTGTAAGAAATTAGAAAGTTGAAATGAAATGCATAATTCCGGACACCAACGCAAAAGGTAAATAAATACATATTGCTCAAATGCATGCATTCATTGCTCATTTTCAATTATTTATTTACATTTTTATTTGTGGATCTAAATACTAAATTACACTTTTATTGCTATTAATTTTATTTTTGTATAATTGCATTTCGATAGCTATTTAGCTACCATTGTCGATAGAATTTTTGTTTTCTTACCTATCTAGTCAGTAAATAAATTGTATCGCCAAATAAAAATAAAACAATTATACGTAAAAATTATTTAATTTTTACATAAAAATTAATTTCTTATACATAATATCCAACTCCTAAACACAAAATATGTTTTTGTTTTTTAGTATTTGCAAGATCAATTCAATTTCTTTCTCGCGTAGGAGAAGAATTATTTGTAGAAGCACTAAAAACAGGATTAACAATAAGAACTATTAATACAACGAAATCGTCATTTGCTATAATAACATTCTTGCCTCACTTTTTCATTGATTTCAGTGAAGGATACAATGAAAAAAATGAAGAAGAAAATAAATGCAAATTATCAATGAAGTCTGTCTTAAGTGTTTTCCGGAATATGAAACAAGTTTGTACATGTGAAATTTTTTTTTGTTGTTTATTTATATTATTTTTGTATTTTGTTTAATTAGATAAGGCAATGTACGTTGTACCTTGACATAGCGGCATCTAAATTGGTAATATGTTTAAAATGTCGTTTAGATACTGTTCGAACCCATTATGTTAAAATTTTAGAGCATGACTCCTTACAAGCAATTTATACAACAGATCAATTTCCTAATAGATTGTATTCAAAGTATGAAACATTTAATGATATCGTTAGCAGTTTTCGATCAAATGAAGAAGAAATAACAGTCGAGGTTAATGAAAATCAAATGATTGCTAAAAACTACATTGATGGAGTACCGGTTGATCCAAAGGCAATGAAATCACAACTAACTATGAGGTAGCTTCTTAAAATAATTAAATAAATGAAAAATATGAATGTTTTTTATGCCTTTAGTGCGGATGAGTTTGACCGTTTCCAAATTGAAGAAGACACAGCTATAACATTTTGTCTACGTGAGTTCCGAGCCTTTTTACACCTTGCTGAAACATTACACTTGGATATTTTGATGAATTTTGAATCAGCTGGTCGTCCTGTTGTATTTGTATTAAAAAGCATCGACACATTTGAAATTAATTTGGTGATGTCAACCGTTAAAGAAGATCACGATATAAGCTCAATTCGTCATCATTCCAAAAAAAATAAATCTGGTAAAATTAATCAAACAAAAAATAAACAAAATGAACAGAATGGTAAAGAAACAAACGATAAGAAAAAAAGAAGAAAAATTAACTTGCTCGATGATAACGATGATGAGTTATTTAATTTTATACCAGAAATAGAATCAGGCGGTTCAGTGGATCCCCTTCGAAATGACAGTTTATGTAACTCGGGACAGTCAAACTCATCACAAATTCTTATATCAGAATTGGATTTTGTGCCACCGTTGTCTCCTAGAATATCTTTACTACCACCTCCTACACCAAAGTCATCTTTACCAGTACCGGAATCGGAATCCATAGTTTTACCCATGTCATCTTCAATATCAAAAAAATCATTGATTAATATAGAGCAATCTCGTATTGCAGTCCCGCACCAAACGAATCTGGACTCTGAGGATATTCAGGTTGTATTTCAAGACGATTCAGAAGAAAACACTAATAAAACGGGACATAAAAATCCAACAGAAAATGATAATGACATCAATAATGAAAATGATTCTATCCCTCCATCACCAGAAAGGCAAGAACTTGTACGTAAACGTAGATTTATATTTCGTCGTTGCTTTGAAATGACATTTAATCCAAATACATTACCTGGTGCTAGCCAAGTATTGGCAGAAGATTCCGATCAAGAATAATAAAAAAAATACGTAAAGAACTTTTATTTATTTATACCAATTAACACAGTTTTGTTAAACAAACCATCCCTACACTATGAGATGCAATAGCGCCTGTTTTTGATATTATAATTTGATCTCGCGGTCTTCCTTTTTTGCTGCCACAATTTTCCAAAATTTTTAGTGTTTTTTCTCCATGAACAACACGACCGAAAACCTATTTAAAAAACAAAATTAATGGGGTATGAAATTGAAAGTATTACTTTATTAATTTATCAATTTAATTTATTACTTTTATTATTTTAAAGTAACATTCCTATTTAATTTGTGACATTTATTGGTTTCCATAACTACTAAAATATACAGTCTCGACTTGATTCAAAAAAACTTAAAAAGTCAAAATTTCATTTATCAAAACCGAAAACGTACAAATGTTTGCCAAGCTTTCCTTAATATGTTAAGAGCATTTTTCTGAATTTTTTTTAAAACTTGCAACATGCTTCCAAGACCATAGGTTCTTAGCATCGAATCAACCTAGCCGACACTCGTCAACGCGTTTCTCAAGATGGACGGGTCTACGCCCCAGAAGTACTCGGAACCCAATTCCGACCAAGGACCGTCACAACAATTTTGACTAAAGGTGCAAATCCGTCGCTCCATTTTTTGGGTTAGGAAGCAGCTGTCACTGGCCTCACTGCTTCAAATACTCCTCGTCATGGCTGGTATTGAAAGAAATCCGGGACCAAATAAAACATGGCATTGTTCAATATGTAAAAACATTTTAAGGGCAAACATAACATCCATCCAGTGCAACATCCATCCTGTAAAGAATGGTGTCACCTCAAGAACTGCTCAGGTTTGGCCACACATAAACAATGGACCAAAAACTACATAGCGCCATGCTGTCAATTATCTAGTCAACATGCCAACACGACCTCGCATCAAAACACAATGGGAATGAACCAGCATCTGGAAACTCCGAGTGATGTCAAAATTATGCAATTGCATTGCAACGGTCTCACCAATAAGATAGATGATATTATAAATTATATGTGCAATAACAATATTCTAGACACGGTTCTTCAAGAAACCAAATTAAATGTTAGATCTAGGCTTAGTGATAATTACTGTGATTACAAAATTATAAGGCTGGATAGAGGGAAAGACAAAGGTGGTGGCCTTGCCTTTATAATTCACAAAACCGTTATCAACCGTACAACCACATTACCCACAGTACCGGGAACTGATAAACACCTAGACCAACTGGGCATTATAATAAAATCCGGCAACACGGAGATAACTCTAGTCAATATCTATATTCCACCAGTAAGCAGCTGTGATACAGGTTATGAACCATCCATATGACATTTATTTTATACAAAAGACTGTCTGACTCTCGGCGATGTGAACGCTCATCATGATCTATGGCACTCGCACCTAAACACTGATTCAAGAGGTGAAAAAATTGCTGATCAAATTGACGGCTCCAATTTTGGAGTCCTCAACGAACCACAACCAACAAGGGTAACAAACAACTCATACTCTTCTCCAGATATCTCCCTTTCTAGTATGTCACTAATGCCAATTGCAGAATGGCGAACAGAAATTGCATTGGGATCAGACCACTTACCGATCATAATCACCTTAAGCCGTTCCATAAATCAATTCAATTCCGAAAAGAAGATATATATTAATTTTAACAAAGCTGACTGGGAAAGCTTTACAAATTTTACCGAAATTGAATTCAGTAAGCAATTTTTACCACTTCACCACATAAGGCTAGAGCTCGCTACATACCAGCTGGCAGAATTCAAAAACTAAAACCAAACTTTCCACATGAAGTGTGTGTACTTTCTAATCAAAGAGTTGACATCCGTAAAGCAGATTCAGCCGACTCCAGAATTTCGGACCTGAACAAGCAAATTAAGAAATTGGTCACGGGCCATATAAGAAATAAATGGAGAGAGTTAGTGAGTAAATCAAACCTGGGTACTAGTAAAAGTCTTTGGAAGGTCATTAAGGGCCTAACTCATCCTCGACAACCACGAAATAATTGCATGATCTCCTTCGACGATAACCCCATTGAAAACCACAGGAAATGCGCAATCAAATTTAACATTCAGTTTACAGAAAAGCAGCGTAAACACGAGAAAGAGACCAGATCAGTGTTGAGACACATGCGCAAACTTAACACTGACAACTTGGAGGATATTATATTTTCCGAAGAAGAGGTGGAGAATGCAATAAGGAAAATTAAGCCATCAAAAGCTATAGGACCCGACGGCATCTCAGCCATCATGCTCAAACACATCGGACCCAAAGGTTTGAACTTCCTCACTACTACACTTAATACATCTTTAAATACTCTACAGATACCAAATATCTGGAAAACGGCCAAAATCAGCCCCATTTTGAAACCAGGAAAACCGGAAGAAAACGGAGAGTCTTACAGATCAATATCCATCCTTTCATCGGTCGCAAAACTCATCGAACCACTTCTACTCCCCCAGCTGACAAGATCCTGCAATTTGACGCCACACCAACATGGCTTCCGGCGAGCACACAGTAAAACCACCGCGCTACACAAAATACAAAACCAGATCAGTGATGGTCTGAATCAAAAACAACCATGCGCTAGAACAATTTTAGTTGCACTTGACTTGTCAAAAGCATTCGACACAGTGTCGCACGCTGCTCTATGGGATGATATTTTCAATACTAATCTGCCAGGTTTAATGAAGCGCTGGTTGTGCAATTACCTCAGAGGTCGCCAAAAATATGTTGAGTTTCGTAACTGCAAGTCCAAAATGAGAGTGCTAAGACAAGGAGTTCCTCAAGGCGGAGTTCTCGCACCGTCATTATTCAATCTCTACCTAAGCAGTTTGCCTACTCCACCAAAATGAATAACTAACACGTCATATGCAGACGTCTACACAGTGCTTGCAACAGGAAATAACCTGCAACAACTGACAAATATCCTGAATACCTACCTTAATATACTGAATGATTTAAAAGCAGAAAACTAAAACTTTCCACTGAAAAGTCCACTTCTACACTTTTCACGACATGGATGAAGGAGGTAAATTCAACACTAAGCATCTGCATAGACAAGATACTTATTCCTACAGTAAAAAATCTAAGACTGTTGGGTGTAACATTCGACCAACTGCTTAAATTCAATGCTCATGCACAACAAATAAACTCAAGATTGAAAAACAGGAATAACGCATTAAAAGCACTAGCGGGTAGTTTATGGAGCAAAGATAAAAACACGATCATAACAACATACAAAGCAATAGGAAGACCTATTTTAAATTATGCTGCACCCATATGAACCCCCCATGTTGCCAACATTCACTGGAATAAGTTACAAACAACACAAAATGCTGCCTTGCGAACCTCAACAGGATGTCACCTGATGGCCCACCGAGATCAGTTGCACGAGGAAAGTAACATATTGCCGGTCCGTGACCATAATGAAATGCTAACCAAACAATATCTATTGGCCTGTCACAAAGAGCAACATCCTTGCAATGACACCTTAACTACGATCGAACCACCTAGAGACATAAGGAAGACAGCAAGATGCTTTCTGCAAGATGCCAGAGATAGCCAGGTTACTGGTAACATCGACGAATCTACATATAGAACAGGCTTAAAAACACCACACCAAAACGGTTGAAAATGCAATAAGGAACTATATTCCAAATCGTGTTTTAAATAGAAAGCCACCAAAAGTCGCTGCCGAAGAGGTCCAACTAGCCCGTAGCACCAGATCCATCCTAGCTCAACTAAGATCCGGTTGGTCACGCATTCTAAACAACTACATGAGCAGAGTTGAACCTGAAATTATTGACAAGTGCCCCGCATGTGAGGGCACGCCACATGATGTAGACCACCTATTTAATTGGCCTGTAAATAAAACTAACTTGTCGAAGGAAGATTTGTGGTACTGCCCAAGGGCAGTAGCAGAGTTCCTGGACATGGAGCCGGAGGATTAGCACCAAACACGTCGCTACAACAACAACACTCGTCAACGCCAAAATTGCAGATGTTTTTTTAAATAAGTGCGCAGCCTACTTAGTTCAGTAAGATTGCTTTTTTATTCCTTTCCAAATAGCCAGAATATCAGTATATCTAGGTCTGCAAACATGAAATAAAATTTGCATCTTATTGGTCCTTGCTACACTTGTATGCAGTGCAACTCATCACTTCTTCGTTCCTTACCTCTTCGCCTTTAAATCGCAAAAAAACTTAATTCAAATATGGCAACTTCAATTTAGTTTATAATCAATTTATATGCAAAGAGGTAAGAAACGAAGAAGTGATGTGCTGAGCTGCATACAAGTGTGGAAAAGGGTCAATAGGTACTGCAAAATTTATAACACAAAACTAACTAACTAAATGATGATTGACAACATGTGAATTATGTTAAAATAATTGATGCGTCGATATTAAGTTCCATTAACCTTGGTGTGTATGTTAACTGCATTTTTTTTATTGTAATTTGCAAACCAATCAAATCACAAATTAATTTATATATATAATGAATGAAATTTTACCAATTATATATATTAATAAATTAATACTAATATAATTTATTAATATGTATATATTATTGGTAAAATTTCAACAATTTTTTAAACTTATACTCTGAATCCGACTCGTAACAGGGATTTGAGCTAATAATTTTGAATTCAACGGATGCTCCACATTCGTCGTTAATTCGAAGAATTCTGAAATGGATAGTTGGGTTATTTTGAATTCACTAAAAGTTTTGTTATTTTTTGGAACATCCCGAGTGTTGATAATAAAATTGTGGAGTGTTAACTGTTAGTACGTTTATTGTTGAATCTGTGTAATTGTCGTAAAGTCAGACGTAGTCTGTTAAAATTTAGTTATTTCATTTACTTTGTTGCTGTGATGTAAAAGTGAATAAATTATAAAAACCATTATAATTTTAGGAAATGTTAAACTTAAATAAAATTTTATCAATAATTGAACGAAATGAAAATATTAAAAAACTACATACATGAGATTATAGTGATCTTAAACACTGCTAAAATTATTGTAAATGTTATAATTTACTTAGAATTATCTATTAAGGTTTATAATAATGTGTAAAAATTAAATACTGCGATAATATATGATATGTGACCAATTGATATCTGTAATGACGTTGATAAAGTGCTACTCGTTCGATTCCGTTTCGAAATTCAGAAGCTCTGCTACGGCCCTTGGGCGGTACCACAGATCCCTCTTTGTCAGGTCCGTCGCATTCTCTGGACATGTAAACAGGTGGTCTAGTTGGTGGATTGTCTTTCGTATGTACACAAATATATTCAAATAAAATCTAGATCTTTACCTTGGAATAAAATGAAGTAATACTATAGCATACAAAATTTTACTTACCACTCGAAACCCGTTCATAACTGACAACGGCTTAAAACTAATAGAAAATTCTGATGTTATATGTCCAGTTGGAGATTTCACCATTGCAACTGTGCCAGTATAATTATGATCAATTAAAAAGTTTTCTTCTGGTAAAATACTTTTTTCGTACTCTTCTTTGCTATCAAAGGAATATCGACCCATCTCAGCATACAAATTTGGGAAAATATGAAACACTGGAGTGTTAATATAGCTTACATGTGCTTTTACTTCGGACTTTTGTTCGTTTTCATTACTGCTCGTAGTTTTATGATTAGTACAGTAATCATAAAACTGTTGGCATGTTTTAGGAACAATATCGTAAAACAAAACTAATGTAAGTCTTCCCAATGGCCGCTCATTTTTAACGGAAAATTCAATAAAAATTCGCGGTCGTGAAAGTGCTAAGAAGCTCGTTAATGAATATTTTCCTTTTATTAAATCGGTACCTGTATCTTCTAAGCCAGGCAAAATTATTGGATATTTTGATGATGTTTTTATTTGCTTGACATTTTTTTGCCAATCTATTTCTAAAAGATCGTTTCGAATAGCAGGCTCTTTAGTAATAATTCTGTTTATTAAAGAAATATTTTCTTCTTCATATCTATCGATGGCAAAGAGTTTTTGTTTTAAGTTTGTTCTCCGTAAGCCCGCAACAGGATTGTACGTATCAATTACCCCTTTTGTACGTTTTATGAAGTTTATGCGTTTTACCAATTCCATATTTTCTCGTAATATTTCTTTATTTCGAATAAAGTCTTCAACTAATTTTCCCGAATGTAAGATAGAATCGACAAATATATTAGGGGCTTTGTTGTCTATTGTTGCTTTGGCATGTTTAAGCTGAAATTTCAATATATATTTATAATTATTAGAGTTGAAACTACCAATTACCTAACATACCGCTTTTAAATGTTTTATATATGTTGCATCGGTGCGCCGAACCTTTAACAAATTGTTATGAGTCTTGATAAAGCATTTCCAAGTTTTAATGGTTTCGTATAGTTCTATTGGGGTCACAGGAGTCTCGCATAACTTAACTTTCCAATCTGGGCCCATCATTGATATTGTCATTGGTGTTTCATAAGGTAAAATTGTGGGAGGAGACGAAGAAATATGAATATGCCCTTGACCAAACTGTCCACATTTGAATTTTACTTGTTCGTCGTTATCACAATGTTCAGTTTTCTTCTCCAAACCCATTTTAACGCCACACTAGAATTTTAAATTTATATTTTTACCGAACTTACTGAAAATTTGGAAAGAAATGAGTTTTTTAAGGAATAAACATGACACATATTGCAATGGAAACTAGATGAACCCCTTTTTGTTCTGAGATCAATTTTTTGTTTGCATAAAACACGTAATTATTTAACCAAAAAAAGTGATTTTTTTGCCCTAAAAATATTTGTTTGAATCTAGATTTTTAGCTAGAGCAAAACATAAAATACAATAAAGAATACAAATACATTTAAAAAATCTATCAAAATTAGTAAACAAACAAAACGCCATTTACTTATTATTTTTTTTAATAGTGGAATAGTTACTTTTTAAATAAAATAATGTTTAAATCGTGTTTTAAGTCAAAAATTAACAACAAACTAATTAATTAAATACAATTAATTACAAAAATATTCAATGACAGTTCACAAATACAACTACAAAACTGGATCATATTTTTCATGTTCTTTTTATGAAAAAAAAATCACTTCTTCGCTCTGGACAAAAAGAATTCGACATAAGTTTTGTCATTTTACGATAGGGTACTTACTAATAGCATGCTGTGTGTCTAATGATTATTTCCAAGCAAAGGCTATGTTGCATTCCTGATTATTTAATAAACAAAATAAGAAAAACTACAGGTTGTAAAAAAAATTGAATAAAATTAAATAACCAATCCATATTCGACATGCAGCTCCCAAGCGTCTAAAAGTCAAAGGATTCTTTCACATTTGACTATTTGTTCGTCTGTATATGGGCTTTATTAATA
The DNA here is from genome assembly GCA_963693315.1 of Diogma glabrata. NCBI lineage: Eukaryota > Metazoa > Arthropoda > Insecta > Diptera > Cylindrotomidae > Diogma > Diogma glabrata. The sequence goes on along the minus strand of OY856188.1, from coordinate 144,467,679 downwards.
TTAATCATTTTGAAAATTTGTGTAAAGGCTTTAATCATTGAGGAAGACAGTGTTTAACATGATCAAGGAATATGTTACTGGATTATTAACAACCCAATTTTAATTTTGTACAACCTAGAAAAATCGATCAACCGATCGTTATTCTAAACATCTTACTTCAAAATGTTCCATAAACAAAATAACAAATAATGGGGACTATTCAGTAAAATCTACTATCGAAAATTTCTGTTATTCTTCTATTTTTGTATGAAATTTTATTTTCCCGTTATAAAATTTCATACAAACAATAGAGGAGTAGCTGAAACTTTCGATAGAAGATTTTGCTGAATAGACCCCAATGTTTATTTTTCACCTAACCGTAAAAAAGGTTATAGAAAACAAATCAACAAAAATATTTTTGAGCCTTTCAAGAAAAACAACAACAATTATATGCGTTTTCACTTTTCAATAATAATTGATGATGACGATAATGGTAATTTTGTACAGGCCTGGCCTTTCTATATAACTAACCCGACTTCTACCGAACCTGGTTTCGATCGGTAACGTCATACCTGGACTATACTAAACCGAATAAGAACGAATCACGGACGTTGTGCTGATTCTTACTACAAGTGGAGCATTTCAGAGTCCCCTCAATGTGACTGCGGAGCTCCACAACAAACCATAAAACACATTGCAACTGTGTGTCCAATTCGATGATACAATATCGACATCTCAGACATCCATTTGGCTACTTCCGGTGTATTAGCATGGATAGACTCAATCGATGTAAACATCTAATGTTCAAATGTACTGCCCAATGTTCAAATATTTTACTTTTTAACTAAAAGACGCGCAATCAAATTGTTTGTAAGCTCATTTAATGTGTATTCATGTTTTCTTTTAGGTAGATTTCATAGAAAAATCTACCTACCCGAGCAGAAATTTGTCAGGGCTCAAGTAAGGGCCTGATCAGGTTTGCCCTAGTCCGGATCAGGCATTGGTAGGGCAGCCTGATTGGGCCCTGATCATGAGTGTAACGCTTTTGCCCTATCAGGTCCTGACTGGGATTACCGGATCCGACTCTGATTAGGATAATCGGATCAGGCCCTGATTGGGATATCTGGACCAGACACTGATATATATTTATATATTATACACATAAAATAATCAAATTAAAATAAAAAAATTACAACGGAAAAAATTAAAACATACATACCACCTTAATCACTATTATTATAGTCTTTCAGCCGAGAAGCTATAACTAAAGCATACATGAATCGATTTTAACTATATATTTCTAAAATGGATAATACTCTAGTGAATTATAACCATTTGAAATTTCAGCTAGGGGTCAAATACGAAAAAACTGATCAGGGCCGGATATATTCAAATAAGGTTAACCCTAAAAGGGTATTCTAAATCAGGCCCGGAACAGGCCCACATCAGATTGCCCTAATAGGGATTGCCCTTGTAGGACTGACCAGGTCCTGATCACGCTCTGACTGTATTCAGGTTTTCCCTAACTAATTTCTGCTCGGGTATTTTAAGTTTTATTTTTAATGTGTCACAACAAAAACCATACGCTAAATAAATAAAATAAAATAAATAAATAAATGATTTTGTTATAACCGTAGCAATATTTTATTATGAGATAGGATTTATTGATGAGTATGATGCATTTAAAAAAAGTCGGTCAAGTGCGAATAAAATTCGCTCGCCGAGGGTTCCATGGGCATGAATTTAAAAGAACATTATATCATGAATAATGGACATAAACTTGGATTGCAAAGTTTTTATATTCCCATAACATACCATAGGTACATAAAAAATGAGATGTTCCTCGTAAACATTTATAGGCTGAGTCTGATACTAGCTAATAAATATTTGTCTACAAAAATATTATTAAATGTAAATTTACCTCGGATTCTGCGTAAAACGGTCTTTCCTAAGACAAATTTTTTAAAAAGGAATGTGTTAAGGTTTAGATTTGTAGGTTGTTATAAAAACATTATTGTAATTTGTTCTTTTACTCCGAATGACTGAATATTTCCATAAATTTTTCGGGATCCAGTTTAAATTTAATTAGTTTAAAAAGCTATAACGTAATATGCCGATTATTAGACCCCAACATAAAATATTATTTAGCGCATTTATTCCAAATAATTTTTCACGGGTTTGCAATATCTTTTTCTAGAATTTAATTTAAAAAATTTAACTCTGATTGTGTGTCTTAGTTATAAGATTTACGATTTCATAAAAGATCTTTTTAAATTGCCATTCATATCTATTTGTTGGTCATTAATGCAAATTTTGGCTACAAAAATGTTAAAATCTTCTTGTAAACTTAGCATAAAAAACATAACCAAAAACAAACAAAAACAGAAATACACATCTTTTATTTTAGTTTCAAAAGTAAATTTCTGTTTTTCTCATATGAATTGAGATTTTGTTTGCTTCACAAAAACTGTGTTGTGGGCATAAGAAATCAACTTTCTGATAGTATTGATATTCTAATATATTGAGAAAGGATTGAAGGAACTTTAAAAGGTTTGACATTTGAGTAATAAGTATACATATTTTTAATGAAATAAATTGCTAAATTCGAAATTCCTACTAACAACTAAAACGAAATTTTATATTTCTTGTTACCAGGCAATACAAAACAAATTTATGCTTTAAAATAATAAATAAATTTATTACATCAAAGCAATAAAAGGTAAAATTTTACCTGCCTACCGCCTGGTAACAGTAAATATAAAATGCCAAATAATTTTTTAATAAAGAACAATCTCACCAATTATATAACTGTACGCCTCCGTTCTTCACCACTTTTATTTTCATAAACACTAACATACACTTCAGTGTATTTTATCTTACATGCAAAAATAAAATAAAACAAAATACAATTTATTTTCCTATTTTCGATTATTTATTTTCGTTCTCTTTAAAATTTAGCAGACAACCTTCTTCGTCTGACTCCGGTTGATGAAATGCTAATCTTACTATGAAATGCTAATTATTTGCTGTTGTTTATGTCCTTATCTTAACCTACAAAAATTAGAATTCATTGAAATTTTTATAGGACTCTAATGGAATTCAACTGATAACAAACGGTTATTACTTGAACCATGGAGAAGATTATCGATTGGCAATGGTCATTCCGAATTAATACTTTTATTTATAATTAATAATTTTAATATGTCGGTTTCTAATTTAATAATGTCTACTAAATAAAAATTAGAAATCGACAAAATAACATTCAAAATTCGTATTCTATTTTTTCATGATTACTTTGATTTAAAAACTTACCAAAACTTGCTAATACCATAGCAACAACAATTTGTTATTCTTTTTACACTAGTGGAAGGGAACCCATTTTCATAGGGATTAAGCGTGATGAAAATAGATTTTTCATATTCTATTATAGGAAAGTGTATTTTTTAAACTCAAATTTAAAACAAAAAAGATTGCTAGTGCCAAAAAAACTAATTATTTATTATTTTACCGTTTTAATTAATAACACATTACACAACACTATAAGCTGTAACAATTTTATAATTCAATCAATTTTCTGATGCAATCAAATATTTTTGTAATTAGTGTTACTCTTCAGCTCTTATATTCAGAACATATTCAGTGATAATCGATTGAATAGTAAACCGGGGTTGCTGATAGTTTTTAACGCTAACGCATAACTTTTCGACCCAACTCAGCATTCGAACTCGGTTCGCCCGATGCCCGATGTTATAATCTATTTAAGATTATTCCAAAATCTTAAAATTATAAAATTTAAAACAAAATAATCTTTATTAAATGACTAAAGAGTTACGGGGTCAGAGGTATGAAAAAACAAGTATTTTACTTCGGTCTGAAAGGCCTAAGTATTACATTCATGAGCCAAAAGTGAAATTCTTAACCCCACTTTTTTGGCATTTCTCGATGTTTTAGGACCTACTGATTCTAAAAAAGCAAAAAAAAAATGTATGTCTGTCTGCCGGCCGTCATTACCTAAACTGCAGGGAAAACCGCTGGAAGGATTTCAAAATTTTTTTCTAAAAATAGGTATACCCAAGGGGCAGGTCCGAAAGGACGCTGTGTTCAATAACTGTACCGGAAGTGTGTCAAAAAATCATTAAGTGTGTCAAAAACAGCAAATTTTATATTTTTGGCTTAAAAAACGTTCATTTTAAGTGATTACGAGTAGGAACATTGAATTTGGAAAAATCTTGATGGTAGGGATTGGTATGTGAGATCAAAACCGAGATTATTGCATTATAAGTTTGTCAAAAAAATGTTGCCAAGTGTGTTAAAAGAAAGTTTTATTTAGTTTTTTAACCAATTTTTTGAAAAAAAAAAATAAAACTAATTATTTGTTTGAAATGAATTTTTATTATTATTATTGAGAATTATGGCATTATAAGTTTGTCAAAAAAATGTTGTCAAGTTTGTCAAAAGAATGATTTTTATTTATTTTTTTACCCAGTTTTTTGGAAAAAATTAAATTAATTATTTGTTTGAAATGAAATTTTATTATTATTATTGAGAATTATGGGATTATCAGTTTGTCAAAAAAATGTTGTCAAGTGTGTCAAAAGAAAGATTTTTATTTACTTTTTTACCCAATTTTTTGGAAAAAAATAAAATTAATAATTTGTATGACATGAAATTTTATTATTATTATAGAAAATTATGGCATTGTAAGTTTGTCAAAAAAATAATGTCAAGTGTGTCAAAAAATGATTTCATTTATTTTTTTAGCCAATTATTTGGAAAAAAATTTTGATTTTATTATAATTTTTGGAATTTTGAAAAAGTTTTAATTTTTGATTTGGTAATGATTTTTGCAATATTTTTAGAATTTTGGAAAAGTTTGAATTTTTAAGAATTTTTGGAATATTATTGGAATTTAGAAAATGTTTAAATATTTGATTTTATTCTAATTTTTGGAATTTTGAAAAAGTTTGATTCTATTTAATTTTTACAATATTTTTGGAATTTTGAAAGAAATATGAATTTGTGATTTTGTAATATTTTTCTCGAAACGCTAAATGGAGAGGTTTTTGAGTAGTTTGCTGAGTATATCATCTTTTCACTAAATTATGTTAATTTATGATCTGTTATAATTTTCCGGCATCGTATTGATGTTTCGTGTTAGTTTTGTAATAAATTTCTAAACAGAGATAAAAAAGTACTTGTACTTTAACAAAGAGTTATGTTTTATATACATCGCTGCCCAAAACTAAAAACCATGTCCTCATAAAAGTTTTTTGCCGAAAACTATATCAAAATTCTTAACCCAGACCGATGTCTTGATATCTCAGAGCTGTGAGATTTCAGCCCCTCCATATTTTAAAATTTTATTTTGTCAGTAATTTAATTTGTTTTATAAAACTAACATTATTAATAAATTATTATATTATGTTTTAATTTGATTTGATCCAAATTTAAAAAAAGAATAATAATTATATATGAAGTTATCGCCATGTTTGTTCGACCCTGTTTCATAAGTGGCGCTTTGCGGTGACCAATTTTACTTCTTACAGGTTCATCTAAAATTATAAAAATTTTAATTTGTGAATAACTGAACACTATTTTGAGGTGGGAAAAAAGCGAAACTCTGGTAATAAAGAACTTTTGGTAATAACTGCAAAGAATTTTTTCTGCGGACCTTTAAGAGGCCGCGAGCCACCGGTTGAGAAACACTGCCCTATACGGTGCGATCCAACATCGTTGGTTGATTCGAGTGAATTACCCGTAATATATTTTGTTTTGCTCTCGCTTGTGTAAACAATTTTGTTTGAAATAATTATATATTTATTATATTATAATTTTATGTTAAAAATAAAATATGCTCCTACTCGTGCATTATGCACATGATGTTTGTCGGGTTTGTTTCTGAAATAGATTTGGTTAATGCGGAAAGGACGATGATTGCGATAACAAAATTGTGAATGTGTCAAAAAACCATCAAGTGAGCCGTTCAATGCACAAAACGAATAACTCCATAAAACAAAATGTTAGTAAGTTGTTTATTTGTCATGGTCAAATTGTAATTGATGTTTAATGGAGTTGATATTTGTTATTCAGAAAAGTTATCAAAAATATAAAACGGCTCAAGTATCTTAGAAAATCATTGGTAGGTTTTTTTCTTATAAAGCGGTCAGCTTAAATGATAATTATAGGATTGCCATTCCGGTCCATATGGCATATTGACTAGCAATATTTGATGTTACCAGCTATAATAGCCTCTTCAATAAACTTATTCAATATAATCGAGTACGTGGATGTTTTTGTCATTATCGGTCAGAGTTAAGCCGCGTGAAATGTGTGACTCTTATAAATTACTAATTACTTTAGATTCGAGCTAAAGAAATCGTCTGAAAAAAATGAACTGCCGCAGGTAATCCAAACTTCAACTGAATTAATTTTCTTGATTAACCGTTTGTGTCACTCAGCACCAAGCTCAAAATATACAAAACATTGATCAGATTGATGGTAATGTATTGATGTATTGATGTAATGTATCACAAACGTAGCCCCTTACCCAATTTAATGAATCAAAACAAACCATATTTGAACGTAAAATCGTTGTTTTATCTTTGGTCCTACGGACCAAAGGATGACAGATGATGGAGGGTGTACAATGTACATTTAATAAATTCAGCAATTGTGAAAGTGTTAAGTTTTTTATAATTTCACCGCAAAAATACAATTTTTAACTATAAAGGAAGAATAACATTTTTTTAGTGAAGTGAAAAACATATCACCACACAGTTGAAAATAAGCTGATTTATAAACCATTATAAAACAATGCAAAGCTTGCTTTAAAGATAAATGTAATGCTCTTTGCATTAGCGAGTTGTTTTCAAACTTCTAGCGTAGCAAGTTGTTTTAAAACTCCTACCATTTCTATAAAAAGTAAATTATGTTGCTAGAGTTGTACTAAAATTTGTAGTTTTGCGTTAGAATAACTTTTAATGCAAAATTTCCTTTGCAATTTAATAATAACCTGCTTTACATAACTTATATAGCAAAGCTTGTATTAAAAATTGCAGTAACTTTTTCGACTGGGCATCGATTTTCAATTTCAGAATTTAGTTGCATGACCCGATACAAAATAATCAATAAATGAACAACTGAAAAAGTTTGAAGAATTTGTAAAATAGAAATTAAACTTCACTACAGTATAGTTTTTTAATTAAAATTTATATTAATTGAGAGACCAGTAAACACGAGATATTTTTACTAAATTATCACTTTCCAATAAAAACATAAATTAAACACTTTTTAAACATTTAATAATATCAACATTTAAACTATGAAAATTATTGAACATTAGTTTACAAAAAGAACATGAGGGAAACTATACAAATTGTTTGATTGTGTTTGCAAGAATGCAAAATTTCCGGTTAATTAAGCGTATGAAACTTTTGAAGATAATACGGTTTATATTATGTACTAATATTTGTGCATTTGATTAATTTTTAGGGGATTATTGAATTCGAAAAAATTATTGACTAAAGCCGCAATTAGACTATTGCAGAACTCTGCAATATTTCTGCAATAGTCGTGCAATGGTAGTATGTAAAATATTCATTACAGAAAAGATTGGCAATCAACTCATTGCAATAAGTCAACGCAATGTTTTGCAATGAATTCATTGCCAAACTTTTCTGCAATGAATATTTTACAATATATATATATATATATATATATATATATATATATATATATATATATATATATATATATATATATATATATATATATATATATATATATACATATATATATATATATATATATATATATATATATATATATATATATATATATATATATATATATATATATATATATATATATATATATATATATATATTTTTTTTTTTTTATTATAAATATATTGGGAATAGAGCCTATTTAAAAACAAATTAATTAATTTAATTATTTACAGTTAATTTGTTTTTAAATAGGCTCTATTCCCAATATATTTATAATAAAATTAATATAAAAGCCTACAATATACTATTATATATATATATATATATATATATATATATATATATATATATATATATATATATATATATATATATATATATATATATATATATATATATATATATCACTGGCGGGCGGTACGAAGAAAGCAGGGTCATACCTGCTTACCCAAACAAAATTTAAAATAGTCTTAACAAAAATTTATATTAATTAAAGAATATAAAAACATTCTAAATCGATTATTAATATCATTTATTTATTAACGATCATTCTAATATTCCAAAAATCTATATTTAGATGTCAGCCTTTTTGAATTTTCAACACTCCAAATCTAAAATGCACATATAAATAAAATATAAAAAAAATTTTGTTTTTTGGCAGATTTTGTCTATTCTCTGTTCTTTGGTCATCAGTAAAATTTCTGCTTTCAATCGCTATGTATTCCTTTTAGAAGTTGTATTGAAAAACAAACAATTAAAGTCCCAATAAAATGTGTGAAAATAAGCAGAAGATAATTCTGCTTGTAAAGTTTTTTCTTTCCTTTCCTTTTGTCATTTCACATTTGGTGTACATTTTGTAACACAAGTTTTTTAGTTTTGTAGTATGAAGAAAAATGTTTGTTAGTTTTTTCCTGATAAAATTGAAATGATTTTCAATCTATTGGTTGTGTTATTAAAATTAATAACATTATTAATTTATAGTTTTGATGGGTGTAATATTTCGTTTATTAAAATGGTGCAACCATTAAATAATATTGTTTCCAGTGATTTAAATGATGAAATTATTGGATCTTTCATTGAAGGTTGTTTATGTATGTTTCTTGAAAACGGCTCATTCGATTTGAATGATTTAAATTGTATTCTGTTAAGGTAGACTCCCAAGTGGTCCATTTTTTTTATGACGTGAAAAATACCGTTTTCTATGATTGCAGAGTAAAAGTTTATTTTCAACAGTGGCGAAGCGTGCTTCTGAAACTAAAGTAGACATATTCAAAAGTTTTATTAATTTGCCAGTAGAAACTAATTATAGTACATTAAAATGAGAGGACAGAAAGCTAAGGGTTTTGGAGGTATGTGGAGTTTGTGAGTCGAAGTGCCAACCGAGATTTGCACCCGCATTTAAAATGACTTACGTCCGTGCATCATATACTATATTTTTGATTCGCCGCAAGCAAAATATTTAAAAACAGATTGTTCAATCAAAATTAAAAATTTTAAAAATTTTGAAATAAAAATATTTTGTACAAAAGATAAAGGATATTGTAGATTAACAAAAACATTGTTTTAAGTTTTAGGGAACGATGAATATTAAACATAAAATTCTGTGTAAAAGTATAAATAAACTTTTTCAAAATTCTAAAAATATTTCAAAAATTATAATAAAATCCAAAATTTAAACTTTTTCAACATTCCAAAAATTATTAAAAAATCAAAAATTGAAACTATTTTCAAAATTCCAAAATTAATGCAAGAACTATAACAAAATCAAAAATTCAAACTTTTCTCAAAATGCCAAAAATATTGCAAAAATTATAACATAACCAAAGATTGAAACTTTTTTCAAAATTCTAAAAATATTCCAAAAACTAATCCAAAATCAAAGATTCAAATTTATTTTCCAACTGTTCCTGTTATTCAGAAGTCGAAGAATCGAATTCAAAATCACACAATCACACAAAAAATTGCTCAAGAAACATCTAACTAATAATTACAATTAAATTTTTGTCAAAAATATTTCACATAATATGTTTCTCAAAAAATTTGGAAACAAAATATATAAACAGAAATAGACATAAACAAAGCTGTCTATCCAAGAAGGAACAAAAGTTGAAAATTTGTTGTTGTTGCTATTGCTTATTTTGGTAGTCATAATTTGAAACGTCTACTGGTGTTTCTCAAGAAATTTGGAAACAAAAGTAGACAGAAACAAAACTGTCAATCCAAGAAGGAACAAAATTTGAAAATTTGTTGTTGTTGCTATTGCTTATTTCGGTTGTCATAATTTGAAACGTCTACTGATGTTTCTCAACAAATTTGGAAACAAAAATAGACAGAAACAAAACTGTCTATCTAAGAAGGAACAAAAGTTGAAAATTTGTTGTTGTTGCTATTGCTTATTTTGTTAGTCATAATTTGAAACGTCTACTGCACTGAGAAAAACATATTTGTTTGTTTGTACATGAAACTGGGAAACGTTTGTATTAAAGTTTCGGAAACCCGACTAGAAATTAGATCAGCAGCCAAATTCTGTAATTGTGAAGCGGTGAAGTGATAAGTTTTTTAATGAAAAGAAACGAAGAAATTTTTATCACTTCACCGCTTCACAGTTACAGAATTTGGCTGCAGTATAGGGTCCGATCCGGATCAGGATTACATGAAGACTGATCAGGGATGAATCAGGCCTCCTGATCCGGACATGATTAAAAATCGTCACGCCATATATGATCCGTACAGGATCCGTTTAAATGATCCATACCGGATCCATTTCAAAAATCCATTCCGAATCCATTTCAAAGATCCATTCCGGGTCCATTTAAAAGATCTATTCCGGAAAGATCCATGCCGAATCCATTCAACAGTTTCATGTCCGGTCTGGTCATCCGTTCAAAGGCTTAGAATTAATTTTGTCCTTAAATATTAATTTGACATTAAATAAATGAAAAAAATATTACCATTTTTCCTTAATTTTATTCATACTCGAGCAGAAATTTGTTAGGGCTCAAGTAAGGCCCTGATCAGGTTTGCCTTAACCCGGATCAGGCATTGGTAGAGCTGCCTGATTGGGCCCTGATCATGAGTGTAACGCTTTTGCCCTATCAGGTCCTGATTGGGATTACCGGATCAGACCCTGATTGGGATAATCGGATCAGGCCCAGATGGGATGTCCTGACCAGACCCTGATATATATTTATATATTATATACATAAATTCAGATTCAAATAAAAACATTACAATGGAAAAAATTAATACATACATACCACCTTAATGACTATTATTATAGTCGTTCAGCTGAGAAGCTACAACTAAAATATACATGAAACGATTTTAGCTATATATTTCTAAAATGGATAATACTCTAGTGAATTTTAACCCATTTAAATTTCAGCTAGGGGTCAAATACGAAAAACCTGATCAGGGCCGGATATATTCAAATAAGGTTAACCCTAAAATAGTATTCTAAATCAGGCCCGGAACAGGCCAACATCAGATTGCCCTAATAGGGATTGCCCTTGTAGGACTGATCACGCCCTGACTGTATTCAGGTTTTCCCTAACTAATTTCTGCTCGGGTAATTTCAAGTACACTTCAAATGCTTATACATTTAAACAATAAGTTAAACCATTAATAACGAATTTATTGTTTAATGAGCAATATTATATACAGAATGGATCAGTAAAAAACTAAATTTTGTATTATTATCCAGTTCAGGACATCGGATAAGATGAGTTTTCTCGATCAGACACTGATCGTATGGCTGGATCAACGAATAAAGTACTGCACGCTGATCAGTAACTGATCAGATAGCCTGATCAACGGATAAAGTACTGCACGCTGATCAGTAACTGATCAGATAGCCGGATCAAGGGAAACGGTACTGTACGCTGATCAGGAACTGATCAGATGGCCGTGTTACGGAAAATCTGATCCGGATCTGATCATAATCCGGGTTCCCTGAACTAATTTCCAGTCGGGAATATAGCTGAATTGTTTTTGTTCTAATTATTGTATTAAAACTTAATGATTTTCTTAGAACGTTTGACAAAATAGTATTAAGTCGACATTATGCGAACAATATGAAAATAAAGTTTCATATTTACATTATGTTTGGGTAGACACTGTCTAGAGTGTCTATACCGACGCTTCGCCATTGATTTTCAAGCAGGATTAATCCCCTGTGAGGTTTTTTTTCCTCTAGTGTAAAAAGAATAACAAATTGTAGTTGCTATGGTATTTTCATATAATTTTAAAACAAAGCAACCATATTTAAAAATAGAATATGAATTTTGAATGTTATTTTGTCGATTTCTAATTTAATAAATTCTAATAAATATCGTTTATATATTTACTATCATAGAAAAAAGTGTATTTCCTACGCGAGATAAAAATATTTTACGTTCGTGAAATTGTCCCACTGGACGTTAACTGTTCTCATGAACAAATTTTCACTCACGAAAAAGCAGCGTTTTCATCTCTTGTAGCAAAATGTACTATTTTCAGAAAATTGGAAAAACTATATTTTTTTATGTATTTTCGCCGATTTCTCGAAAATAGCTCACTCGATTTGGATGGTTTAAATGTATTCTATTAAGATAGATGCCGAAGTGGTCCCATATTTTTTATATTACGTGTAAAACGGTCGTTGTTCAGGAAATTGAAAAAAACTATATTTTTCATGTATTTTACCGATTTCTTTGAAACAGCTTTTAACCTATTTGGACGGTTTGAGTCCATTGATTTAGATGCCGAAATGGTCCTAAATTCCTTTCTATGACAGAAAATATCCCCGCCTTTTGATTTTATGACTACACAAAACAAAATGAAAAAAAAAATAAGCTTTTTTAAAAAAATAAAACCGACTTCAGAAAAAACAAAAGAGGCACAAAAAAGTGAAAAATAACTGAATTGTGCCTTTTAGAGACAAAAATACGTATAAATTTTGATTAATTTAATTTAATTATACTTAGTTACATACAAAAAATTACGCTTTTAAACAAAGATATTATATTGTAAAAGTTATTTTTTTATAATAGCTTTAATATTTTGAAATTTATTTTCAAAACAAAATGTTCGAAGCCGGTACCATCATTGACATCTCTTGCTTGGCATCGATTTCCAACAGTTTTGTACTACAAATAAATCTTACAATATAATAACTATTACAAAAACTATAATAATTATAATAAAATATAAGTTTTATAGTCATCTTTGTTGAAAAGTGTAATTTTCTGTAGTTAGGCATAATTAAATTAAATTAATCATTTTTTATGTATTTCTGTCTCTAAAAGCCACAATTGAGATATTTTTCACTTTTTTGTGCCTCTTTTGTTGTTTCTGAAGTCTGTTTCATTTTTTATGAAATGTTTATTTTATTTTCTAAAGAAAAGGGTATTTAAACCTACGATGGTCATCATAATTTAAATAATTTTTTTAATGCCGTTAGTAAACACAAAGCCATATTATATTAATCAATGAATTTTTTCAAATTACTCAGTAGTACAGATGTAAAGGTAATATTACCCATGGTAAAATTACCGGTAAAATTGGTAATATTACGTAATATTACTTAGGCTTGGTAAAATTGGTAAAATTGCAATAAAATTTTATTAACCTTTATTTAATAAAAATCAAAGTTTGCGATTTTTTTTGTGGAATAATAGAATATTTATTACCACAACAAGAATATTTATCACAACAAGATGCCTCTGAAAACCTTGATCTTAGTCCAAAATGCATCTGAGGTATTGAACACATTTTTAAACAGCTGTAGATTGAGGCCATCCAAGGTTATTGGTTCCAGCAAATCATTTAATTTCAGATGATATGTAGTTCGGTTCAGCAGTATGTCTTTGTACAGTACCCACTAGCGAGCAATTGATACGACTAAAAGAGTAAATCTTATGCATTTCATCGGTACATTGCGGTGAACTGTTTTTTAATTGCAGTACGTGGTGTGACAAATCAAATGAATTAAAAACATCCTGTTGGAAAAACAAAATGCTATAGCAGTTGCGGTAAAAACGGATTTCTATATTATGTCTTCGCTTTGAATGTTAGATTGAATAATTTTGTGAAGTTCGTAGATGTGTTTATTGTTGGCCGTAAGTATAGTTCGTTTTCTCACAAATCGTGATTCTTATATAGTAAGTTAGAATATTTGGAAATAATTTGAAAGTATAATTTGGTTCGCGTTGCAATTTTACTTTAAACGAAGCAGCAACAGCAGCAGATCGATAGAATTCTCAAAAGGTTAAGAACACACAACGCAACGAAACATTATCAGCCCTTCATTGTAAATTTTTGTTTCGAGTTTGAGGAAAAAATTTTTTTTTGCCATTTGCCTTTTATATTTTATCCCATGAATGAAACAATGAAACAATGCACGAATTAGATTTTGATTGTTGCCCGCGTAATTAATGTATCCATCCCATCGTCGGATGTGGCATATGTGGAGTGACACGTCACACGTTTACTGCCGTTGACAATTATCAATGCTGAAAAAACGTTGAACTGGGTTCATTTTCCAACCACAGGCGATAAAAGTGGCATCTATCTAGATTGGGATACATCGCATATAGTTTGAACATATATTAAGTTTCAATGAATATGCTTGGTTTTCTGTAGACTCACTTTTTGAAATTGTGCCGTTCAAATGTTTTTATATTTCCATGCCATGTGTAGTATTAATACGTAAACCATTTTCGAATATAGTATTGTCCTTACAAACGCATAACAGTGAGAAAAGCAGTCACCGTTGTAACCAGTTGGTCCAGGATTTGTTCCATTTTTGCAGATATGCAAATAACGTGTTGTCCGTTTTCCAGATGTACTGCTGAGTATAAACAACAGCCGATTTTCGTATATTTAACTCCATAAAAATAAATTTGATTTTCATCTAATGTTTTTATAAACTATAAAAACGATTGTGATATGGTCGTACATTTTGAATTAATTAAAAATGCAACCATAATTTAATTTTTGATCCAGTTTTATATTTTACCTATTTTACCTACTATATTTTACCAATTTTACCAATCTTACCGGTAATTTTACCGTAAAATTACCATAAAAATATTTTACCGGTAAATTTACATCTGTACTCAGTAGTGTTAAAATGTTGAAAGTGTTATCAATATATGATCAAGATTGCACACATTTTTATAGGATATTTTTAGGCATTTTCAATCGTGTACAAAATGATTTGAGTGAATCAATATGTGTTGATCTAAAAAACTCAAATTTTCTCGAAATCAAAGATTGTTTATTTATTGCCATACTTCTTGATGAAACATCAGATATATCTTATAAGTCGCAGCTGTCAACAGTAGGACGATTTGTAAATAAAACAGAAGAAGTTTTTGAAAGAAGCTTAGCTTTTACATATATTAGTGCAGACTGATCTGCCAAAGCCTTATCACGTTATGCAATCAATACAATGGAAGAACTATCATGTGGCGATAAATTGAAAAATGTTCTGATTTTTTTATATAATCTGCTTACCGTCTATCGAAACCCACTGCACGCCACTGATATATATATATATATATATATATATATATATATATATATATATATATATATATATATATATATATATATATATATATATATATATATATAAGGTAACAATCTGAATAAACCTTATATAACTATAAGGTTTATTCAGATAAACCCAAAAACTGATTTCGAATTGAAAAATTCATACGATTCACTAATTTACTTGACATTTATGTCGTAAAATTGATTTCATATTGATTGGCAACATTCAATAATAACTACACACGTGACTTAGGCTAGTATGGAATATACCTACTAACTTTCGAAAATCACAAATAGTGAGGTTAAGGAAATTAATTATCTCTTTCAATAAAAATTCCTACCTTGTCGGGTTTAAGACGTATAAAATCTATATAATAAAAATACTAACTCTGTAGCCAGTGAAGTATGACAAAAAAGTGTTTCACTAAGAAAAAAGAAATTACAACATCGTAATTAAAAATGTTTCTAAATGTCGACGCCGAGGGGCAGTTGACAGCGTGTCTACCAAAAGATTCAAACTTAGTTGGTACTGATGAGGTTCTAAGTTCGAATCCCAACCGAAACACGTTCAGAGATAAAAGTTGTTTTTATTAACAAATAACTATAAGGTTTATTCAGATAAACCCAAAAACTGATTTCGAATTGAAAAATTCATACGATTCACTAATTTACTTGACATTTATGTCGTAAAATTGATTTCATATTGATTGGCAACATTCAATAATAACTACACACGTGACTTAGGCTAGTATGGAATATACCTACTAACTTTCGAAAATCACAAATAGTGAGGTTAAGGAAATTAATTATCTCTTTCAATAAAAATTCCTACCTTGTCGGGTTTAAGACGTATAAAATCTATATAATAAAAATACTAACTCTGTAGCCAGTGAAGTATGACAAAAAAGTGTTTCACTAAGAAAAAAGAAATTACAACATCGTAATTAAAAATGTTTCTAAATGTCGACGCCGAGGGGCAGTTGACAGCGTGTCTACCAAAAGATTCAAACTTAGTTGGTACTGATGAGGTTCTAAGTTCGAATCCCAACCGAAACACGTTCAGAGATAAAAGTTGTTTTTATTAACAAATAACTATAAGGTTTATTCAGATAAACCCAAAAACTGATTTCGAATTGAAAAATTCATACGATTCACTAATTTACTTGACATTTATGTCGTAAAATTGATTTCATATTGATTGGCAACATTCAATAATAACTACACACGTGACTTAGGCTAGTATGGAATATACCTACTAACTTTCGAAAATCACAAATAGTGAGGTTAAGGAAATTAATTATCTCTTTCAATAAAAATTCCTACCTTGTCGGGTTTAAGACGTATAAAATCTATATAATAAAAATACTAACTCTGTAGCCAGTGAAGTATGACAAAAAAGTGTTTCACTAAGAAAAAAGAAATTACAACATCGTAATTAAAAATGTTTCTAAATGTCGACGCCGAGGGGCAGTTGACAGCGTGTCTACCAAAAGATTCAAACTTAGTTGGTACTGATGAGGTTCTAAGTTCGAATCCCAACCGAAACACGTTCAGAGATAAAAGTTGTTTTTATTAACAAATAACTATAAGGTTTATTCAGATAAACCCAAAAACTGATTTCGAATTGAAAAATTCATACGATTCACTAATTTACTTGACATTTATGTCGTAAAATTGATTTCATATTGATTGGCAACATTCAATAATAACTACACACGTGACTTAGGCTAGTATGGAATATACCTACTAACTTTCGAAAATCACAAATAGTGAGGTTAAGGAAATTAATTATCTCTTTCAATATATATATATATATATATATATATATATATATATATATATATATATATATATATATATATATATATATATATATATATATATATATATATATATATATATATATATATATATATATATATATATATATATATATATATATATATATATATATATATATATATATATATATATATATATATATATATATATATATATATATATATATATATATATATATATATATATATATATATATATATATATATATATATATATATATATATATATATATATATATATATATATATATATATATATATATATATATATATATATATATATATATATATATATATATATATATATATATGGGTCATTCTCCTGAAAAGGGGTAGTTTGAAAAAACCAATTTTTGAATTTTAAACATGAAATAAAAATCGTTATTATTATGTTTTCTATTAGATAATAACTTGCTGTATTAAGTCATACTATTGGCCCAGATCATATTTGAGAAATTTTAAGAAAAAAAAACTTTTAAATCTTTACTTGTCCACAGATGTGATGGTGGTAATAAACAACTACTACCATAGTGATAATAAACAACTATTATGTCTAAAGAAACCTGATTTTCGATCCGCCAAAATGTACTGCTTGTACTTCCTCAGAATATTTGCAGTTATAATTCTGTGAAAAATCACAGTGTGTAAGGATTTCATTTTCCGACAAGCTTTTCTTAATATTGTTTATAACATGATAATAATGTAAGTTAATTTAAGTTTTATCAACAAAAATCATTTATAAATATTAAAGATCACACTATTATTGTTTGTGTCACGTCTGTTACTTAGCTGTCCCGACGGAGACATTGAATGTCCACGGACGTGATGTCCACGGATGTGATAAATTCATTGAAAACATTCTGTGAATGATTACATTTTGGTTTTAGGAAGTTGTTCTTTGAAATGTATTATGTATATAATTCACTTTTACTATAACTACAATAAAAATTTAAATTTAGTAATTACTTACAGAATTATGATGTCCACGAATGTGACTCTATGATCTTGCCCTACTTAAAATTTTGATGTTCTATGGCAAATTGAACACTATTAGAACACTCAACCTGCTAACAAAAGTTCTCGAAAGCTAATATGGCTGACTTACAATTTATAAATCATAGATTTGGTTCTTGTAATGCCATCTATGACGAAATAGAAGCAATAAACATTTTGTCCACGGAAGTGACTGAAATTCTTGGGACATTCTAGTTTCTGCTGTAAAACTGATTTTGTTAATCTGTTCATGATAAAGGTTTGAGGTACAATAAGTAGACATATTTATTTATTTCATACAGTATATTTTTTATTTTCAATGTAATTATTATTTTGATTTTGAATCTTATTATTTTAAAACTTCAGTTTTGGGACAGTCCACGGACGTGATTTATCACGTTTCGAGATCATATTTTTCAATAAAAATAAAAATAAATTGCTTCTTTTATACTGTTGCTTAATTCTCTTAGAAACACGTTGCAATTTCCACTAGCATACACAGAATTTGTACAATTATTTACATAAGAAAAATTGCTTGGACATAAAATGTACCCTTTTTGGAGATTCACCCATATATATATACCCATCCATCGATTTACACGAGGCCCTTTATGCGGTTCCGCTTTTACACGGTTTACAAAAATAAAATTTTTATTAAAAAAAAATTTTACGGAATATGACGCAAGCATTGTAAATGTATGTAAGTAAGGAAATAATATGAATTTTTTCAATTCATATAGGTATAATTAGATTTTTCTAAAGCCCGGTTTTGCTAGGCTATTTTCTGTCGACAGAATTTTTCTGTTGACAGAATTGATGTATTCCAACATAATATCTGTCGACAGAACTATGTCCCCACTTTTGCTAGGCATAATTTTTCTGTCGACAGAAATTCTGTCAATAATGTCAGATAAGAAAACAAACAATCACAGTAGGCTATTTTTCCAACATGTCAGATTAGAAATTTTTATATTTAAATGTCATTCCAATTTCATCAGACCTTTTCTCCTGTGTTTTAAATTTGATTGTTAAAACGTTTTGTGCAATGGATGATGATTTAAAAATATACTAATTGTGGGGATTTTGAAGGAGACGCGGGTATTTTCAAGAAAAGCAATATGTCGAAACGATTATCAACTAATAGAGCGAATTTTCTGTTCCTGAGTTTACCGCAATGAGGCTGCAAAAAGGGGATAAGAGAAAAAATCACAAAAATTTTATATGGAATTCCATACAAAACACAATTTGAATAATTTTAAAAGTTATCTATGAAATTTCTCATTTTACTACAATTAAATAATTTAAATTTGTTTATGAAGTATTATTGACAATATATTAAGCATAATATATCGTCGCTTTAATAATGAAACAACGTATGCTATTTATACGTTGTTTTTATATAATAGGTGCGCTGCATTCCCCATAAGGGTATCTTTGAATTGGTGTTTTTACATTTTCGAACTATTTTATGACTGGGGGTAAAAATTAATAAATTATAAATTAACGTCCATGCAAATGCATGCGCACATCAAACTTTAAACTCAAATATCTCGAAACTATACTTTTGCGTATACGCCATTTCATTATTAAAGCGACGATAAAATATTTTCTTTTCTTCTGTCTGTAAAACAAATACGAAAATAGGTTAAATTTTTCATACAACTTTGTATGGGAAATTTTGGCAATTTTTATGTTTCTTTTTTGAGCGACCTAAGAATAATATTTTATATATTACGCTTAAAATATAGTCAATAATACTCCATAAGCAAGTTAAAACTGTTCAATTGTGGTAAAATGAGAAATTTCATAGATAATTTTTACAATTATTCAAGCTGTGTTTTGTATGAAATCCCATATAAAAGTTTTTGAATTTTTTCTCTTATCCCCCTTTTGCAGCGCCATTGCGGTAAACACCAGAACAGAAAAATCGCCCTATACTTTTAAAATCCCTTCAGCAACGGCTTTACTGGTGTTATATTTTACAAAATTTTATGTTTGAACAGTGTGGTCCGGATCCGCTTAAGTTTTACACGCAAACTGAGATCCAAAAACAAAGTTGGATCTCATTTTACATGTAAAACTTATGCGAATCCGGATCACACGGTTTCATGAAATGCAGTTTATAACTAATGCATTGATATTTTGTAGGGACCAATGTTACAGTACCTCTTGTGTTGTTGGGTGACTCTGGGTTTAGTTTGACAAACTATATTTTAAAACCATATTCAAAATATGATGCATTAAATGAACGTGCTAATGAAATTTTCAATTATCGTTTAAGTAGAGCTCCCCGGGTAAGAATTAGCTAATGGGCCAATCCCGCGCCACAGCTTTTGGGGTTAACATTTTCAAACGGCCCAAGCTTGGGATGATGTCCTGGGGCCAAGACTGGCAAACCAGACTTGGGCCAAGTCTGGCAAACGAGACTTGGGCCAAGCCTAGTAAATCAGACTAGGGTCAAGCCTGGCAAACCAATTTATCAAATACCAATTTTTTTAATACAAAAATACAATAAATTAAATATTATCATAATTTTTATTTAAATTCCATGTTGAAAATGTTAAAATTTCAAGTTCGGTTAAGTTATTTTTTTATAAAAGTTTTAACGAAGGCGTCTCCCTCACGATCTCCGCTGCCAGAAAAATATGAGCTGGTAATACTTAAATTTTCAATTTTTTATTTGAATTTTCGTACGTGTAATACAATAAACTGAATCTTGGTTCAGTCTAGGCATTTACAACTGGCCTAGACTAAAATCGGAGTTAACTAGCCAAGGCTTGGCTCGCAAATACTGGCCTGAGGTTGGCCCATTGTTTAACATTGGCAGTTCCTACCCGGGTCGTAGAATTAAAAACGCATTCGGAATATTAACACAGTATTAGAGACATTTAATCTGCAACAACCTGATATTTCCAATTATTTCTATCAGTAAAATAAATACATAACAGTTATGTATTTGATGATTTGTTCTAAATTGAATTAATTGAACTAATAGTAAAAGTATTAAAAAATCCTATTGCAAGTTTATCATTTTCATATCAAATTAAAATTAATAAAAAAACAATCAAAGTTCGGCTAAATTTTCAACACATAAATAAACAAAATTCAAAATTTCTGTCAACAGCTATTCTGTCGACATAATTTAAATGAATGAAACCTTAATTCTGTCGCAGATTTAAATAAATTGACAGAAAATTTGATCGAAATTCTGTTGAATGACGTCAAATCTGTCAACAGAAAAAATTCTGCCGACAGAAGGGGGTTTAAGAGAAAAACTCGATAGCCGACAGCAAAACCGGGCTTAAGAGAAAAACTCCACTTCTCGTTTTTCATGTTTCGGTCCGGATTGCAACGTTCTTCATCAGTGCCGTGATTCAATTCCTATTACCGCTGATATGCTTATCAATTACGCCACCGAGGCGATGATCATTTTGAAGTTGAAACTTCATCATCACTTATTTATTTACTTAAGTTGAATTTGTCTATTGTACTATTGGAAATGTTTATTCATTATATGGGGATTTTTGCATTAAATTTCTAGACATTACTTTCTGTGAAATCATTTGAAGGTCATACCGTATAAAGCTAAAAAGTCAGAACCGTTGCATCGTAATATCAAGAATGACTGAAAATTGTCACTGTTTCATTACCCTGGATAGGCGTTCGTAAGGTTTGATTGGTAGAGTTGTGGAACTAGCAGATAATGTAAATCTACAAACAACAACTGGAACATACGCTGATGTAGAAATAATGTAGAAAGAACCATTAAAACAAATACTGAGGATAGGCTCATCAATAATAACTGCTAGTGCAGACAATAGAGAACAAGCGTTTGATCTTAAATCTCGATGTGGGCGTAGCACCACTATAGTGAATGAAGATTTGCCGAAGTTTTAGGAACATATTAGAAAATATAACAAATTTACACAGTTAAATAATGAAATCCGAAATCCATTCTATTTTTCTAAGTAAAATAGTAGCCAAACTATGTGTTTGGCTACCATTTTATGTGTAAGCCTAGTATATGTGTAAATAAACAGAGAAAGCAAAAAAAACAGATCAGATACAAACACCCACCAGAAAGAAATCAGTCAAAAATGCTAAGTAGCCTGAAACTCGTATATTAAAGATCATTCAATAACATGGAGAAGTGCAAGAACCGAAGATAAAATACAACCAAAATTTCGTAATTAAACAGAATATAGAGCACTCAAGGAAAATTGAAATTTATTTGAACTTAAAAAGGACCATCAAAAGTTGCTAAAGACAATGAGAAGTATTAAATTAAAAAAAATCGGATTATCGAGTTTTATTGTATGGGAGTTGATATTTAGAAACTGTTCTGGCTGTGATATTTAACCAACTTCTTATTGTTTCTTTTGGAGAAGCAAATTATAACTTATCATATAAAACAGGCCAACTCGCAGAATGAAAAAAATGTTAATGCTTAAAGTGAGTCTTATACTAGGAATACAGTTGTATACAGAACGCGATATTGTGCAAAGCAAATTGTAAAATTATTGTAAATTTTAATTATTGGCTGTTCCATCTTTGAGATATGAAATATGAATTACATATATATCTCGTTTAAAATTTGATTTTTCTACTTTTTTCTAGTAAAAAACCGGGTAGATGAAAATGTTCGAAGTTTTTTATTTAATATCTATTAGAATTTTAGCACAGTGAAAAAGACTGTTTTTCATTTCTTTTTCTTATAAATTTAGTAAACTGTGTAATAATAAACACCTTATCGAAGTAATTCAATATATAATATTTAAATCAAACCAACTTATCTATATTTCAAATGGAAATATATTCAATTAGTAACATATTTTTGTGATTGCAAAATTCATTACCATCTGGCCCTAGAGAACACACATTGTAAAAATTCTTGCTTAAAAATGTTTTACTATCAACAAGAGTTAAACGCCTCTTATATAAAATCAATCGATTTAACATAATATAGATAATTAATAATATGTAAAACCGAAAGTTAATAACTCTAACCCTAAACAAATTTCTACCATTAGGTTTTTTTGTTTTCAATAAATTTCTTTAATTAAAATAAATATGAAATGGAATGCAAAGTGGTAAAGATAAAATGAGTAAGTGATTTCTTATACAATGGCTTCGTTTTTACGAAGTAGTGTAACCCAAAACAAGTGGTGAGATGCTACAAGATCAAATAGTAAAATAACCACTTGAACTAGCGTTAAGAAGGCCTCCCTGGTTAAACATTCCAATTCAAACCTATTGAATCCTATTAAATCCAATATAATTTCAATAGGATTATAATTTCAATAGTAATCGGATTGAATTGGTTTAATAGGAAGACTTCGATCTACCAATTAAAATTCAATCGGAATAAATGGGATTCAACAGGAAAAGAGGTTCTGTAGGATTCTAATGGAAATTTCCAATTGAATTTCAATCGGAAATTAAGAGATTCAATAGGAAAATAGAACTTAGAAAAAAATTAAACAATCTTATGAATTTAACAGGATTTAATTGGAAAAGATTTAATACGAATGAATAGGATTAATCGGAATTCTGCAATGGAAATTTCCAATTGATTCCTATTTATATACATTTCCTATAGAATCCTATCCATTCCGGTTGAAAAATAAAATAGAGATATTTAACAGGAATGATAGGATTGTATTGGAAATAGATTTTTTGAATAGGAATTAATTGGAAATTCCCATTGCAGAATTCCGATTAATCCAATTCATTTTTTCAATTGGTTTCAATTGGAATGTTTAACCAGGGCTTATAACCCTGATATAATATAAAGACGGACCTTCATTAAATAAGTTTTCCTGAATAGTTACAACTCGACTCGATGTGTTAAACAATTAAAGCTCTTTCATGTGATATAAAACTAGATTTTCGTTCGATACGCATCTGTGTTTTTCAATTAAAACTGTTAAAAAAAACTAGGGGAAATCAGTTTAATATATTTGAATAAATATTAAAACTTTCATTTACATAATTAAAACATCAGGGGCCCTATTCCCGAACACATAAATGTCATCAAAATACTGTAAATTCACACAATATTGTGAATTTCGTATTATGTATGTAACACCAATTTGGTGAAAATTCAACACAATATTGTGAATCTGACAAGAACAATAGTTACTGTCAAAATCACAATTTTGCTTTATGTCAACACACAAAGACTTTTTTATACAAATTTCATCGATTGGCGTAAAAATTAATTTATAACGCAAAATTTTAATAATATTAAATAATCATGTTTTTATATAAATATTAAATATCATTAAAACGTATTTATTTATTAAATATATTTTTATTTTATTTTGCATCTTTTAAGATTAAAAAAGTTAGTTGTCAAAAGTACGAATCTAATACCAAAAATCTGTTATAATTTTGTAAAAATTTGTTATAATTTGTTTGACACAAATATGAGTTACAGGGGCCCTATTCCCGAACACATATTTGTCAATCGACAATATTGTCAATATCACCAAATTCCTTAACAACTTTGTTTAAAAACAGTATTCTGTAACTCATATTTGTGTCAAACAAATTATAACAAATTTTTACAAAATTATAACAGATTTTTGGTACTAGATTCGTATTTTTGACAACTAACTTTTTTAATCTTAAAACATGCAAAATAAAATAAAAATACATTTAATAAATAAATATGTTTTAATTATATTTATAAAAAAACATATTATTAAAAACTTAATTTTGCGTTATAAATTAGTTTTTACGCCAATCGATGAAATTTGTAAAAAAAAGTCAACACATAAAACAAAATTGTGATTTTGACAGTAACTACAGTCGAAACTCGATTATCCGGGACGCTTGGGACCGGAGGCTTCCCGGAAAATCGGAATTCCCGGTTGATCGAATTTTTCAGTTTTATAAAGACGTACACAATATTCAAAATAATTTTGAACATATCTATGTATTTTAAGAAATTCATATATAAATAATAATTCATAATTCACAAATATATGTACATATTTCATTATGGTTCTTGGTGACTTCATTATGGTTCTTGGTGACTTTAATGAGCAGGTTGGAAGAGATATCTCTTATGGAAATGTGGTGGGCCCCAACAGTCAACATTTGAACTCGAATGATAATGGTGAGAGAATGACTGAGTTTGCATTATCTACTAATTTTAGAATTGCCAGTACGTTCTTTTCGCACCGATCGATTCATAAACAGACTTGGGTCTCTCGAACGGAAACACTCGAAATCAAATTGATCATGTGCTAGTTACAGCATGTTTCTTTTCGAGCGTTCTGGATGTGCGATCCTTTAGAGGTGAATACATTGGAAGTGACCACTTCCTTGTATGTGCTAAAATAAGGTTCCACTTCCCAAACCCAAGCATTCCGAAATTCAATCAACGAAAACGTTTTAACATCTCATCACTAAAGAATTCTGAAACAGAAGAGAGGTATCAAAACCACATTGCTGAAACATTGGAGAAATCAGAAACCATTAATGGAGACGTCGATAAGTCATGGTATTTGCTCAAAGATGCTGTTTTAAGCACTGCTGAGGGAAGACTTGGACGACCACAAAACCATTCCCAGAAGCCATGGATGGATAAAGCATGTCTTGACGCGATTCAATACAAAAGAGATTGCTATCTAAAGTGTCTACAAGGACGCAACACCAGGTCCACGAAGGAGAACTATAAACTGGCAAAACAAGCCGTTACAAAGCTATGTAGACGAACGAAGTGAGAATGGTGGAAATGAAAGTGTGAGGAGATTGAAAATCAATAAGGAACATCAATCGCGTAACTTGTTTCAACAGGTTAAAACCTTAAAGAAGGTACCTCAAACTAAATTGGCTGCTATTCAAAACGAAGATGGAAAGCTACAAGTAGACCTTAAAAATATTTTAGATACTTGGGCCGCTTATTTTGAAAATCTTTTCAACTTAAGTGACCAGCAACAAGCCAGGCGACGAGCAAAGCTTACTCGTGCGTCAAAGGTACATGTAAACAATCCAACCAAAGAGGAATTCTAAGCGGCGCTGTCAAAATTAAAACGCAATAGAGCACCTGGTATCGACGATATAACATCCGAAATGATTGTACATGGTGGCGAAACTCTATCCTTAAGATGGTTTAAACGTGTTCAAATGATCTAGAGGACTGAAACCATGCCACAGGACTGGAACACAGCTATGCTGATACCAATCCATAAGGTAATCGCCTTCAATGTGCAAACTACAGAGGAATCGCTCTTCTCTGCACAGCATATAAGATCTTTTCCTACATTGTGCTATCCAGAATCAATCCTTTTGCTGAACAACTGTTTGGAGAATATCAGTGTGGCTTCCGGCGGGGCCGAGGTACCACCGATGCACTTTTCTCGATAAGGATGATTTTGGAAAAGTGTCGAGAGTTCAACATACCTGTGCACCAACTCTTCATTGATTTCAGGCAGGCCTACGACTCTCTCGAACGAGAGACTCTATGGTCTGCTCTGGTTTCAATGGGAATTACTGGTTATCTGGTATCACTATGCAAAATGACAGTACAGAATTCTCAATGCTGTGTACGAGTAGAGAACGAAATATCAAAATTTTTTAAAGTCGACTCCGGTTTAAGACAAGGTGATGCTACCTCGCCTATACTTTTTAATCTAGCCTTGGAATATGTGTGCCCTCAAAAGAAACTACCGACTAACACTAATATTTCGTCAATAAACTCAGTACAGATAATTGCTTACTCTGTTGATGTTGTCATCATCGGCCGAAGTGAAGCTGTTATGAGTGAGACTTTCATGTCGCTTGAGAGTGGTGCTAGAAAAACTAGTCTTAAAATTAAATACATTAAAACCCAACATATGAATGTTTCAAGAGAGGCTGAGAAGAAAGATTTGACGTGCGGCGATGGACGAATTGAGGGAGTTGAATCTTTTAAATATTTGGGATCAATGCTTGACTCAAACAACAGCATACTTACAGATATAAAAACTCGAATCGCTGCAGGTAATCGAACTTTCTGCTGAATTAAACCTCTCCTTGGATCACCGTATGTATCAACTAACACCAAGCTCAAGTTATACAAGACATTGATTAGACCGGTTGTGATGTATGGGTCACAAACGTGGACCCTTACACAAAATGACGAATCGTATTTATCTGTATTTGAGCGTAAGATCCTACGCTACATTTTTGGTCCACTTAAGACATACGATTTAGAGTATAGAACCCGATATAACTTTGAGATCAGAGACCTTCTTGAGGGTCCTGATATAATAGGTTGTATCCGTTCTTATAGGATTCCCAAGCAACAAAAAATAACCGAGGTTATAAAATAACTTTTAGTTTTTGTTATAAATCGGTTGACAATAAGTTATTTTGATACATGTTATAATATGATAACATTTAAACCAAAATATAATAACCAAATTATTATGTGCCACTTTAAAACGTTGGAGATATGTTAATCATGCGTTTCGAAATAACGTTGAATTTTAGTTATAAGATCTTGGTAGTATTACGATTAAATAAAACCTATTAATTAGATCGTATTTATAAAAACGAAGTAAAGTATAATTTTTAGTTTTCGTTATGTTACTTTATAACATCATATAAACCATCATTTTAAACGTTGAATTTACCTGATAATAACCGTAGTTGATAAATTATCCTATTTTAATGTAAAAAAATTAAACAAAGAAAATACGCAACAGAAAACATTGTCATTGTTGTTTTGTATTTTGAATGAATGTGAAAACCAGTGAAATCAGTGTTTGTGTTAAATCAAATTTAATTAATAATTAAATTAACCAGAAGGTTTGGTTATATTAATCAATTGTGAAATAGTGCTAAATTTAATATATTCTTATATATGTACGAAAAAATATATATGAAAAAATTCAAAATAGTTATTGTTTCTCAGTGAATATTGGTGATAAAAAATATTGATTTGAGACGAGTAAAATATTGTATAATGGAAGACTATGATATAGGTATTATTGAATTATCAGGTATTTATTTATTTATTCAATTATTAGGTATTTACAGATTAAATGAGGTTCTTGCATAAAACTTGTAATTATAGAAAAGATCAATTAACCCTAAACGGAAGTTTCTTGAAAAGTTTATTGTTTTTTGTTCCACATTTGGGTATCATATTTATTTTTGAACGAGTGTAAATTATAATTGAGAAAATTGTTTAATCCTAGCATTTTTCGATTTCTGTAAATTAATATCAAATAAAATTAAATAAATTGGTTGCCAGAAAATTTTCGGATTAGAACATTTTTATGATTTTGAATATATTAGTAACCAATTGCTTCAGAATTAAAAGATCATGTAAAAATGTAGCTGTTAAGACAGCTAATTCGGTTTTTTGGAAAATGGACTTACGCCACTTTCAAAATAAACGGCTCATATATGTTTTTTTCTAAATGTAAATAATGTAAAATCTCGTACAAAAAACTTTGTGTGTAATTCGGGCATATAGTAGCTTTTTTGCTTTCGAGTGTTTGTTGCCCAAGGTTAACGCCTTGAGTAACAATTTCGCTCTCAAGCAAAAAAATGCTTTAAAAAATAAATAAATTTGTTTTCGTTTATTTTACAGGGCTACAATATGAGGCCTTTGAGAAAATATATTTTTTTATCGAGTAAATTAGGGTATAATATAAAGGTGCTCCAATTCAGTATTCCTTTAAAATGTATTTTGGAATTTTACACCTCACCGTTTTTGTATAATTTTGAAAAATGGTGTTTTCCTTATGTTTTCTTTCCTCGCTTAACTCCGAACCTAATTGATCGAAAATCTTAAGGTATATTTTGAATGATAGAAAAATTAGTAATTGTATAATAAAAAATATAGAAAAGAGTCACATACTCCTAATTATATTTATTGATACTCCTAATTATAGTTTACACCGAGAAGTGGTACAAGAAGTGGTCAACATCGGTGTGGTGGAGCGAATGAAAAATGTATTCCATGATTCTGGAAATGTGACGGTGAACGTGATTGTAAAGATGGATCTGATGAGCCGGCTACATGTCCTGCTCGTCATTGTTGAGCAGGCACATTCCACTGTGGTAATACAAATTGCACACCATCAGCCACCATTTATGACGGAACATACAACTGTGGGGATAAAATCGATGAACAAAACTGTGATTAGACCTTTTCCAGATTCTGATTTCAAATACAAATCTAGCGGAAGCTGCATACTTAATAGTTGGAAACGTGATGACGATGCTGTAATGATGCTAGTGATGAAGATCTTGTTGTGTATCGTAAGTATCGAATGAAACACAATCTTTTTAATTTAGGTCGATAATTATATTCTTGGTTTCAGATAAAGGTGTGTGTGTGTGTGAAAGAAACTGCACAGCTGGATGGCAACATTGTCCAGGTCAATCAAACTATTGTTGCATTCCCTAATGGTTGTTCCATGATCATTGTTGGTGTTGTAGCGATGGGTATAGTGCTAATCCTCCGGCTCCATGTCCAGTTTCAGGAACTCTGCTACTATTCTTCGGCGGTACCATATATCTTCCACCGTCAGGTTTGTGGAATTTTTAGGGCATCTGAATAGGTTGTCTACATCGTGCGGTGTGCTCTCACATGCGGGACACTTGCGTGACAACAATCATCACAGAACAACCATTTGGCAATGCAACGATAGTTTGATTGACCTGCAAAACGTGGGTGGCAACGTTTGTGCAGTGTCTTTGACGGCACATGTAAGCTGGCTTCGACGAAGGGTGCAAATCCGTTGCTCGATTTTTTGGGTTCTGTGATGGTAAAGACGATTGCCATGATAATAGTGAGTGACGAGCTTCCAGAAAGTTTTCCTAAATGCAGTGCGGAAACAGATTTTAAATGTGGAAGTAATCGTTGTATTCCAAAGTAAGCTAATTTATCAGATCTTTTATAATTTTTTATTTATTTTTTTACCTCTAATTTTCTTTCCCAACAGACAATGGACTTATGATTTTGCCAATGATTGCGGCGATAGATCTGACGAAAGTGAATTTATTTGCAAAGAAAAATATCGTGAATGTTCGGGATTAGAATTCCGTTGTGGAAAAGGAAAATGTGGATATCAAAATACGATATAAAATTTAAATATGAAAGGAAATTCTAAACATGACATCTGTGTCTATTGATTGGATTGTTGATAACTTATATTGGACAGAAACAGATCGAACAGGAGCGAAACCAAGAGGTAGTGTCATGGTTGCAAAGACAGATGAACACTATCGTTGAGCTGTAGTTAACAATGGAATAGAATTACAAAGATCTATTGCAGTTGATCCACAACTAGGTCGAATAAAATTAACAATAACAATAACTATTATTCTTGGGTTCCAATTAGCTGCTAAATTGTACAAAGCTGCTAAATCAAATTTTAAATTAAATTTTAAAAAATTACCGAATTTTAATTTAAAGGAATGTAATCAAGTTGTCAAATATTGTTTTACGTATGTATTTCTTCACAATTATTTGGAAACAAAATGTTGATTTAGATTTTATTCAAATAAAATTGTTGACTAAATTAATTTAGATTTAGCACGTTTAGTACAATTTAGCATCAATTGGAACGCAGTCTAAATATAACAATTAAAATAATTGCAAACCAACATTTTATGAGGCTATAAAAAAATAATAAACATCCAGCTCAATTCCTACCGGATGATATTTGAAATAAAATTAACGTTAAAACAATTAGTGCGTTCGATTTGACTGACGCTGGGTTTTAACATGCGAACTGCGGACTGTAGGTGGTGTTATTAACCAATCAAAAATGAGAATTTTGTTTTGAATATAAAATTGTCTTCTTTGGTTGGTTAATAAAAACTTTCACAGTCCACAGTTCGCATGTTAAAACCCAGCTTGAAACAATTGAAAACACAGCAACAATTGCATACAATTTTTCAGTTGTTTCAGTCAAATCGAACACAGCTATTATTGAAATATTAGATTTTAGTACAATCGAATAATTTTTGTCAAAAACTTATCATTATCGGTATTCATAAAACCACCATTTCATGATATCATTTCTACCCTCAAAAGTAATGGGTATTTTGAGTTCATTCTATGAACAAAAAGATTTATTCGTATTAATCATATTAATAAAAAGTTATTTAAAAAACTATCCTCATCAAAATATTTACTATCGGTGCGTTAGTACGTAGTAGTAGTAGTAAAGTAATCTACTATCAGAAGCACGCTGGGTTTTAACATGCGCACATTTTTTAGCACAGTAAAAATCGTGAATTTGTAGCGCTATTTTGAAATTAAAACTCAATATAAAAAACATTCAAAAAAACTTCATAACGCCATCTGGAAAAATAAAACTCCATATAAAAAAATTCAAAAAAATTTAATCAAAAAGCTAATACAATTTTGTGCATATGGCAATGTTCATTGTTTATTGCAATGGCGTGAATCAGTACGGCTATGATTAAGGAGGTTTGGGCACTATGGACTGCGAAATTTTTTATTAACCAATCAGGAAGAGATTTTTATTTTCACCACGACATTCTTACTTTTGATTTTTTAATAACACCGTCCACAGTTCGCATGCTACTTATCCCACTACAGACTGGGATAAGTTGAATTAAACCATTTATGTAATATGTTTATTTAAAATGGATTTGATGATGATTGTTTTTTGTAATTTTTTATTTTAATTATGTGTCTATCTTTAATCATTAATTATTTAAGAAAAATTTATATATATAAAATTAATTTTATAATAATAAGTAGATTTATTTTATTTATCATAGATAAAATAATATTTAAATTTATTACAAATTATTTATATTATTAGATTAATAAAATTAAAAATAAATTTAAAATAAAACTTTTCACAACGTTAAATTTGAGTTTTTCTGGGTGTATTAGATCACGTTGAAACTACATTTTTGTAACGTAAGTTATTTAATAACTGGGTATTTACAGTATAGCTATGCTATTGAGACTACGTTTTTCCAACGTCATTATATTTAATTTGTGCTTTTTTCTCAACAAACACATTTATGTTGAAGTAACGTTTTATTTTAACGTAAGTTATTTAATAACTGGGCATTTACAGTTGCCATAATGTTTGTGGTAGGCTTTTTCAACGTAAAAATAACCAAAATATAACTTTCAATAGTTATTCAACGTGAGTTATTTCACCATAAAATAACGGTAATACAACTTTGTTTTGTTGCTTGGGTTGCTTGGTTTGGGCATGTTCTACGAGCCGATTTACAGTCTGGAATGATTAGAAAAATGTACGTTGGTACCCCAGGGAGTGGGCGAATAAACGACCTTAAAAAAATCGGTTGCCATGGTAATTATGTCGCTGTTGCGGATGACCGTGGTGAATTTTTAAAATATTCAAAGCTAATTGGCCTGGCAACGCTCTTACATGGAGCACGAACGCCGTTAAAAAATAAAAAAAATGTCTGCAATATTAATTATTACCAATATTTAACGGAAAAAGAATTAAAAATCGGGTTAATCAATCGAAACTTCGGTTGAAAAAGTTACCAACAAAAATCACGGATAATAGAGGTTTACGGATAATCGGATCCCGGATAATCGAGTTTCGACTGTATATTGTTCTTGTCAGATTCACAATATTGTGTTGAATTTTCACCAAATTGGTGTTACATAATACGAAATTCACAATATTGTGTGAATTTACAATATTGTGATGACATTTATGTGTTCGGGAATAGGGCCCCAGAATACCATTTTTAAACAAAGTTGTTAAGAATTTTGGTGAAATTGACAATATTGTCGATTGACAAATATGTGTTCGGGAATAGGGCCCCTGGGGTCCTATTCCCGAACACATAAATGTCATCACAATATTGTAAATTCACACAATATTGTGAATTTCGTATTATGTAACACCAATTTGGTGAAAATTCAACACAAATGTGAGTCTTGGTGAATCTGACAAGAACAATATACTTACTGTCAAAATCACAATTTTGTTTTATGTTTTGTGTGTTGACTTTTTTATACCAAATTTCATCGATTGGCGTAAGAATTAATTTATAACGCAAAATTAAGTCTTTAATAATATTACATAATCATATTTTTATATAAATATCATTAAAACATATTTATTTATTAAATATATTTTTATTTTATTTTGAATCTTTTAAGATTAAAAAAGTTATTTTAGATTTTTTTAAAAAAGTTAGTTGTCAAAAGTACGAATCTAGTACCAAAAATCTGTTATAATTTTGTAAAAATTTGTTATAATTTGTTTGACACAAATATGAGTTACAGAATACCATTTTTAATCAAAGTTGTTAAGCATTTTGGTGAAATTGACAATATTGTCGATTGACAAATATGTGTTCGGGAATAGGGCCCCAGTTTCTGAAAAATATGCTAGTTGCATGATTCACGTAACGATATTACAAACGTCAATTCAAACAAAAATAAAGAACTTCTCAACATTTCTTGAAGTAGTAAAAATAAAATTTCGAGTTTCTATGTCCACTTCAGTGCTGTTTTCAGTGCTTCTGAACAACAGAGTTAGGTGGTTCAGTGGAGTGGATGTAGAGTTAGTATTGTGTATTTGCAGTGATACTGCACAGTGTGCATAATGATGAGCTATTGAGTCAAATCAAACCCTCAAGCGTGTGCTCTGTGTCAGGACAACAACTATGAAAACATGTTGAAAGGCTGTTCTAAAAACTTTAAGGTGTTAACTGATTTCGCCCTATCACTGCGGCTACTGGAAAATCGACTGAGTGGTTTGCAAATGCGTTTAATCTCACTAAAAAATTCGATTCAATATCCATAGCGATCAGAAAACATCATTAATATATTAAAATAACTGCGGTAGGGCGATTACACTGTCATAAACTAGATAAGCATAATTGAATTTGTTGAACGTAAACCAAACGATAGCAAGTAAAGTTCCCTAGAGATTGAAGGAAAATATACATACTTAGATTCACATTTCACCGGAAAACTAAATTTATAATAACATTCACAAAAATCTTGATAATAGCAAGATTACAGCTCAGTCAAAACAATAACCAGCGCAAAAAAATTACACAACGGTGGCATTAGGTCGTCTATAAAGCTTTTTGTGCTGTATCATGTAAAAAAAAAGTCAATTAGTGATGGAACGTGATGAATGGACGGCAAAATCCATGGAGCGCAAATACCATTACCAGAGAAATATAAAGATAAATAAACAGCGAAGGAGTAAGAAAAAGAGGCACTTCAGGAGGGAAAGAAGGAAAGGAGAGAAACGGAAAGAAAATGATAGATAGAGAAAAAGGACCAAACCCGGTCTGGACTTCGAGGGAGAGGACTCTTTACAGGACTCAAAGGTGCCGATAGTTTAAGAAAGAATCACACATCTCTTTTCTCACGACCCCGTCCACTTTTCCATTTTTTCCTAATACATTTTATTTGAACAGTTTTCTTGCTTTACTGTACAAAGCCTATTCAGCTGTACTTTACTGTACCATCAGAATGTACCTTTATGCTTAGAAGTTTCTTTATTTTTTTTCTTATTTTGTCAAGGGTTTTGTTAAATCAAACCGCTTTGCTTTGTGTTAACTACATTGCTGAACCTTACAAACTCACCTAGTCCGTCTGCAGGAATTCTAGCAACGCGATCCTTCACTGGAATCGCCTCTTCAAGAAAATCAATATATCTATGATCACTCATAGATATGTCAGTAGACACTCTAAAGCTTCTGAAATTACCTAAAAGAGACCTGGCTTGATTGAGTCTTGGTCGGACCCAACTCTATCATCGACGTTGATGGAGCCTTTGAGATACAGTCGAAACTCGATTATCCGGGATCCGATTATCCGTAAACCTCTATTATCCGTGATTTTTGTTGGTAACTTTTTCAACCGAAGTTTCGATTGATTAACCCGATTTTTAATTCTTTTTCCGTTAAATATTGGTAATAATTAATATTGCAGACATTTTTTTTTATTTTTTAACGGCGTTCGTGCTCCATGTAAGAGCGTTGCCAGGCCAATTAGCTTTGAATATTTTAAAAATTCACCACGGTCATCCGCAACAGCGACATAATTACCATGGCAACCGATTTTTTTAAGGTCGTTTATTCGCCCACTCCCTGGGGTACCAACGTACATTTTTCTAATCATTCCAGACTGTAAATCGGCTCGTAGAACATGCCCAAACCAAGCAATCCTATAAGAACGGATACAACCTATTATATCAGGACCCTCAAGAAGGTCTCTGATCTCAAAGTTATATCGGGTTCTATACTCTAAATCGTATGTCTTAAGTGGACCAAAAATGTAGCGTAGGATCTTACGCTCAAATACAGATAAATGCGATTCGTCATTTTGTGTAAGGGTCCACGTTTGTGACCCATACATCACAACCGGTCTAATCAATGTCTTGTATAACTTGAGCTTGGTGTTAGTTGATACATACGGTGATCCAAGGAGAGGTTTAATTCAGCAGAAAGTTCGATTACCTGCAGCGATTCGAGTTTTTATATCTGTAAGTATGCTGTTGTTTGAGTCAAGCATTGATCCCAAATATTTAAAAGATTCAACTCCCTCAATTCGTCCATCGCCGCACATCAAATCTTTCTTCTCAGCCTCTCTTGAAACATTCATATGTTGGGTTTTAATGTATTTAATTTTAAGACTAGTTTTTCTAGCACCACTCTCAAGCGACATGAAAGTCTCACTCATAACAGCTTCACTTCGGCCGATGATGACAACATCAACAGAGTAAGCAATTATCTGTACTGAGTTTATTGACGAAATATTAGTGTTAGTCGGTAGTTTCTTTTGAGGGCACACATATTCCAAGGCTAGATTAAAAAGTATAGGCGAGGTAGCATCACCTTGTCTTAAACCGGAGTCGACTTTAAAAAATTTTGATATTTCGTTCTCTACTCGTACACAGCATTGAGAATTCTGTACTGTCATTTTGCATAGTGATACCAGATAACCAGTAATTCCCATTGAAACCAGAGCAGACCATAGAGTCTCTCGTTCGAGAGAGTCGTAGGCCTGCCTGAAATCAATGAAGAGTTGGTGCACAGGTATGTTGAACTCTCGACACTTTTCCAAAATCATCCTTATCGAGAAAAGTGCATCGGTGGTACCTCGGCCCCGCCGGAAGCCACACTGATATTCTCCAAACAGTTGTTCAGCAAAAGGATTGATTCTGGATAGCACAATGTAGGAAAAGATCTTATATGCTGTGCAGAGAAGAGCGATTCCTCTGTAGTTTGCACATTGAAGGCGATTACCTTATGGATTGGTATCAGCATAGCTGTGTTCCAGTCCTGTGGCATGGTTTCAGTCCTCTAGATCATTTGAACACGTTTAAACCATCTTAAGGATAGAGTTTCGCCACCATGTACAATCATTTCGGATGTTATATCGTCGATACCAGGTGCTCTATTGCGTTTTAATTTTGACAGCGCCGCTTAGAATTCCTCTTTGGTTGGATTGTTTACATGTACCTTTGACGCACGAGTAAGCTTTGCTCGTCGCCTGGCTTGTTGCTGGTCACTTAAGTTGAAAAGATTTTCAAAATAAGCGGCCCAAGTATCTAAAATATTTTTAAGGTCTACTTGTAGCTTTCCATCTTCGTTTTGAATAGCAGCCAATTTAGTTTGAGGTACCTTCTTTAAGGTTTTAACCTGTTGAAACAAGTTACGCGATTGATGTTCCTTATTGATTTTCAATCTCCTCACACTTTCATTTCCACCATTCTCGCTTCGTTCGTCTACATAGCTTTGTAACGGCTTGTTTTGCCAGTTTATAGTTCTCCTTCGTGGACCTGGTGTTGCGTCCTTGTAGACACTTTAGATAGCAATCGAATAATCGAATGTCGCTCGAATAGATCAGACGTGTTTTTTGATTTTGCATTGGATCTATTATTAAATTCATAAATTCACAAATGTTTAGATAAAGATAATTGTAATAAATAAAAAGTGTAGTTTTTGCTATAGATTTAAATAAAAAGTGAAGTTTTCTTACTAAATATATATATATATAAAAAAATAAAATAAATCCAAAATTTATTTAATTTAGAAAAACATATTAAAGAAATATAAAAATATATTGTTATACATGCATAATTCATTTTGTGTTAAACCGGAATTTATTTGAAACAAAAGTTTACATATATTACGGCAAAAAATACGCTATTTTAACATCAACATAGTAAATATATTTTGTGAGAACATTTTGCAAGCATCTATACTTTATTTTAAAATGATCAACGACCTAGAAAATATTGCAAACCGCACTAGAAAAGGCAGCACGACAACTCTCACAGAATTTGCCAAAAATAAAAATCCAACATCTTCGGATTTACTAAATGCAATAGTGGAATCCAACAGGAGTACAAATAATCGCTTTGACTCACTTCAAGGACATATGGAACATTTATTCGCGGAAATTAAAAATATTCAAACGGACGTTGTTAATTTATCGTCCAAGGTTGATACTTGTGAGAAAAATATAGCCAATATTCAAGCTGAAGTGGAATGGTATAAGCAAAAAGATTTAGCAAATAATGTGATAGTATCTGGTGTTAAGAGTGATGTACCTAAAGAAACAATTCTCAACAAATTATCTTTATTATTTAAAATCGATGACAAAGCTATCGATTATATCTCCAAAAGATCATTTAAAAACCAAGGTCGTGACTTTGTGAATTATATTCTACGGTTTAACGATACTACCTCCAAATCGAACTTCATGTACAATGTTAGACGTCACGGACCACTTTATCTGGAAGAGCTTTTTTCTGATCAAAACACCGATAAAAGGCAACCAATATATATTAACGACCATGTTACATCATATTATCATAGCCTGGTAAGAAACTTGCGTACGATGAGGAAAAATAAACAAATTCATACGTCATATTTTAAATTTGGTGTCTTATATGCGAAAATTAAAAAAGAAGATAAAAGGCTTTATGCGATAAAATGCGAAGATGACGTCACAAAAATACCGAAGAAAATCTAAAATTTTATATTTATAATTTCAACAATGAACTCCATTGCTACATCAAAATTACACAACACAAAGAATTCAAATAAGTAAAGTAGATATAACTTCTTTTTATTGATTTATTGATTTTTGAAATAATTTTTTTTTTGTATTATTTATTTTTTTTTGATTAACATAAATTTATAGCATTTTTTTTTGATAAAGATGAATACAAACAAACATTTTGTGGATCTTAATGATTTTCATAAAATAATTAACTGCAACGATTTCAATATGTTATACATGAATATCAACCGAATTAGTAATAAAATCGATAAACTTGAAGATTTTCTTTACAATACAAACATTAAAATAGATATAATTGTTTTGACTGAAACGTTTTTAGACACAATTGAACAAAACAAATATTTAAATTTAAAAGACTATTACTCATATCATGTAGTTCGACATAATAGGGGAGGTGGAGGTGTTTTGATATATGTTAGAAACGATCACAAATTTGAACTTATCAAAAGTATGTCTGTAAACGAGAATGATTTTGTTATCCTAAAATCGTCAAAGCATAAATTCAATATTATTGGAGTATACAGACCTCCAGGCAGTAATATCAAAGTATTCTTAGATCATTTTGAGGAACTTCTAGAGCTATATAAAAATTCTATTATTGTAGGCGATTTTAATATAAATCTGTTAAACTCCAATAGCCCAGATGTCTTAAATTACAGTAATACAATAGGAATGAATATGTATAATATTGTAAATAAAATCAGTACAGATTTTCCTACAAGGTGTTCTACTGTCAATACAATTATAGATCATGTTTTGACTTCTCTTAACTACGATTTTAATATTTTGTACGGTGATGTACAATTTAGTGACCACAAATTTTTAATAGTAAATTTTTTGCCAAACTTGAGGGTTCAGAAGGTATCCCAAATTGAATATGAGTCCGTAAATTTACAAATTGTTGATAATTTTTTAGATGGTTTAGATGTTAGAGATATGGATTTTGAGTCACTATATAATAATTTAATTTCAATTATTGAACTCAACACTAAAGTAAATAAAATTCAAATTAAACCAAATATTTCTTATAACAAGCCCTGGTTCACAAATGAAATAAAATATAAAATGAAACAACGAGACAAATTCTATAAGCTTTATAAAAAGTATCCGAATAATAATTTTTTACAAAAAACATTTTTACAATTTAAAAAAGAAACAACAGATCAAATCATCAAAGCTAAAAAAAAATACTATACAAACAAATTTAAAGAAAATCTTAAAAACCCCCAAAAAATGTGGGACACAATAAATGAAGTACTTACAAATAAAACGAGTATAGCTAACCATGATGAAATTATTCTTAAGATCGATAATTCTGAGGTTGATGATAAATCAAAAATTGCTAATGAGTTTAATAAATTCTTTAATGAAGTTGGCACTGAGATAACCTCTGGTATACCTGACATTAATGATTCAACCCAGTGTATAAATCATAATGTAGATGATGAACTGCATCAATTTAAGGACACAACAGACTATGAAATAGAACAAATTATTGATCAACTCAACTCTTCTAGTGCTGCTGGAAATGACAAGATTCCCATAAGGATTCTTAAAAAATATAAAACTCATTTTAGTCCGCTTCTTTGTGTAGCGATTAATAAATCATTTGAAACCGGAATCTTTCCAGACTTTTTCAAAATTTCAAAAATTACTCCGATTTTTAAAACCGGAGACAAATCCAATAAAAACAACTATCGGCCAATATCAGTACTACCATGTTTTTCTAAGGTATTGTAATGGATAGTCTGGCATAATGTCAGAACGCAGTGTATTACAGTCGCAGTTTCCTTAGTTGTTGTTCCTTATATTAATCTGTACCACTTGTAATAGATTCTCATCCCTTCGTCATCAATAGTCATATTTCATGTAGTTTCCTTAACCCATAGTTTCCTTATATTTCTTAAAATCTGACTAAATCTGCAATAGGTGGACGGACGTATAGGAGAGGGAAAATGGCACTAATTACCCTGATTTATTTATTCATTAATATAATATAATATTGGTTAATTTGAATTAATTGATAATTTTCTTTAATCATCATCCGTATAACCGCTAAACTTTAATCAGAATTTAATTTTACAACACCCTAAAATTGACGCGAGCTATGGTTACATTCAATAAACTACTAAAAGTTTGAATTCTCTAACATCAACCGTAATTGAACAATTAATTTTTTTTAAACCCTAAGTCGGCTGTGCGTATTTTTTTTCAGTCATCAACATTCAAAGATTTAATATCTCGTTTTTGTTAAACATTCTATTGTCTTATTTTCTTTCAAAATAATTTTTCCGTTTCACTATAATGTGATTTTGTATTGTAGTTTGCAGTATCTAAACGCCATAACACCAATTGAACTTGCATTTGATTCATTTTGAATTCAATGGTGAATGTTGTTGATGGGTCGGAAATATTTTGTGTTACAACCTTGTCGTTGTGCAATAGTATCAGATAACGAACGGTTTAGTATAATTTTGAAAAATTCCCAACAATTGAAACTTGATGGAAATTAATTTCCAAAACATCGTATTCGAGTTTTTTCGAGACAAAAATTTTGCTATATATTAGGCCACTGTACGTCTATTGGTCTCTTAGTTTAATTTCGACGGAGACGAAGACTCTCATTATTACATTGTGAGTTGTTTGACATCTCTCGTGGCATTCAGTCGATGGATATAAAAATTTCATCCAGATTATGATTGCATGTCCGGTGCGCTATTTAAATCGATTTTTTTTAAAAAAATTAAGTGATAAAATCTAGTATTAGCTTAATTGATATAAGCGTAATTTATTTAATTTATTTAGTCAAAATGTACGTGTCCAATTAAAACAAAAAAATTGTGAGTGTAAAGTTATCAAAGAAAAAAAATATTATCTGTTTGTGCCGTACGAAAGTAACAAAAAAAGAATTAATTTCCATAAGAAAAAAATTATATAAATGTTTGTGATTGCAATCAATTAAAAATTTGTAACAAACGGAAGGTCAGTTAGTTGTTGCTATTTATTTATTACAACGTAATGTAAGTAATTATCCAAGAAACTGTTGTTTTTGTTTCTAAATTTAAATTTAAACTTGTATTGAATATAATCAAAATTCTTTTTACGGATAATAAATTGTGCCGTAAGAAAGAAAAGAAGAATTAATTACCATAAGAAAAAAATTATATAAATGTTTTGTGATTGCAATCAATTAAAAGTTTGTAACATACGGAAGGTCAGTTAGTTGTTGCTATTCATTTATTACAATCTAATGTAAGTAATTATCCAAGAAACTGTTGTGTTTTTTTTTTGAATTTAAATTTAAACTTGTATTGAATATAATCAAAATCCATTTTTCGGATAATAAATTCATGTGTTATTAATTGGAAGGTCACAATCCACAATGATGAACATACGCCAATCGATCACTCTAGTGTACGGATTCTAGAATATGCCGTTTTGTTGAATTTGTGGTTATATTTTTTTTTATGATATTAAATGGCCATCTTGGTTCACATTTAGTATACGGAATGATTGAATTATGCATATTATAAATTGCGGAATCGCGAAATTGTTTCAACGCATCGTTAATATAAAATTGGTGCTACTGCCATTTGCTTCAACGCATTATTTGTAGCAAAGTTTTGGCTGTTCTTACCGTACCTTGTTTCAACGCAACATTTTTACCAAATCTTGGTTATGTCAACGGATTATTTATATACAATTTATGCTGATATTATCGCATTTTCTACGCAACATTTTTACTAAATTCTGATCATTTTAACGGATTATTTATATACAATTTTTGCTGATATTATCGTATTTTCAACGCAACACATTTACCAAATTCTGATTATTTCAACTGATTATCACCATACAATTTCTGTTGATATTATCGTATTTTCAACGTAACATTTTTACCAAAGTTTGATTATGTCAACGGATTATTTATATACGATTTATGCTGATATTATTGTATTTTCAACGCAACATATTTGCCAAATTCTGATTATTTCAACTGATTATCACCATACAATTTCTGTTGATACTATCGTATTTTCAACGTAACATTTTTACCAAAGTTTGATTATTTCAACGGATTATTTATATATATACAATTTTTGCTGATATTATCGTATTTTCAACGCAACATTTTTACTAAAGTTTGATTATTTCAACGGATTATTTATATATACAATTTTTGCTGATATTATCGTATTTTCAACGCAACATTTTTACTAAAGTTTGGTTATTGCAACTGATTATTCATATACAATTTTTTTGCTGATACTATCGGAGTTTCAACTCATTATTTACACCACTTATTTGCTATTGTTGCTGAATTGTTCACGCACCAGTGGATTATTCGTCAATTTTCTGTTGGATGAATCATCACTGATGGAGGGCTGATGGAATTCGAATAGGAGGACGGGGTTTAATCATGGGGTGAGTAAATTTATTTCATTATTACGGCCATAATGATAAGGGGGTGTGAGAGTGTGTGTGTGTGTATGTGTGAGCGTGTGTGTGTGTGTGTGTGCGTGTGGGAGTGTGTGTGTGTGGGCATATGTGAGTGAACGTAGGGGTTGGACGTGTTGATCGTGGGTCTTTCGCCAATGGGGTCGTCAGAGTCTTCGTTTTTCCACTTGTATTCCTTTCCATTTCTGCAAATTTTCGTGAATAGCGTACATGTCTGTATTTGTGCTGAAGTAGCAGGGTTACTTTATCGTTCCCATGGTCTGAAGCTAGTTTGGGGCTTGAAAATCAATCTCGCTAGGTACGCTTCCTGCTATGTCCTTCTTATTGGTTCGCCAATAAGAAAGCGCTTCATTACAAATTGGCGCCCAACGTGGGGCTTCTCTAAGGGTCCCTACAGCGATGTAGGACTCTGGAGGAGTCCCTCCATAATTTCAAAAAAAATTCGAAAAATTTTTTTTTAAAATTTTTCTTCAAAATTAACTTTCTTTTCCACCAAAACAATAGTAAAGACTCTGGCGGCGTAGAAGCAATTCCCTGCTTCAAACGCGCAGGAGCAAAGGAAGTCTGAGATTCCTCAGACTGTACTTTGATGGGGAGTTGCGTCCCTACGCCTCCAGCTAATATTCTCCTTTTTTGTTTTTTTTTTAAAACGCATGGGTGAGAATAATTTTTCGGAATTATTCTCAATGGGCATTACAACCCCACGGACCCTAGTTACGGGGTGGGTTTCTGGAGACGTCTCAAAGGCCGAAGGTGTCTCAGGTGCCAGACCTAGAACGACGTGGTTTGGTGTATACGCCAAACCTCGTCCGAGTCTGGTCACCTGGTCAGGCTTCGGGTTTGCGGGGTCCTCAGAGCCCAACCTGCGCTACTATTGCCTAACGTTAGCGACCCCTCCCGGCAATACTAGCTTCCCTGTGGTTGAGGTGTGCTGGTTCTCATCGGGTGATACCGAGGAAGTTCTTCCAAGACAGCATTGGCCCGCTGTCGAGGGAAGATTTCGCTCGGCTGTCATGCTGATGTATAACTGGTCCACCTCTGCCACAGCACCTTACCGTATGTGTGGGTGGCGTGGATCGCAGCTGCCGAGTGTTGTTGATAGAATGGTGGTGCAGGGGATTTTATCTTCTGACCATCCCATCAGCACTCGTCAGCTGGGTGAGGCACTACCAGCACATACCCCACCTTATTCCTGTCTCACCCTCCCTTCTCCCATCCTTATTCATCCCGTCTTGTTCCCTATCCTTTTCCACTTCCCATCCTTTTAACGTAGAACACTTTCAATTTTCATTGGTCCCAAAGTAAAAGCA
The DNA here is from genome assembly GCA_963693315.1 of Diogma glabrata. Taxonomy (NCBI): domain Eukaryota; kingdom Metazoa; phylum Arthropoda; class Insecta; order Diptera; family Cylindrotomidae; genus Diogma; species Diogma glabrata. Next base: position 144,423,797 of record OY856188.1, on the reverse strand, counting down.
TAAAAAAACCACAAAGCAAAATGAGAAAGATCGGCGGTCACCACCTTCAACCCCGGGTGTGATGAACTCCCCCCGTGATTGGTCCGTCCGTCCGTCGTCGATAAATAAATATTTATTAAAAAAATAGATAAATAAATAAATTGATAAATAAATATTTATTAAGAAAGATAATTAAATAATTATTTATTAAAAAAATAAATAAATATTTGAATAAATAAATATTTGAATAAATAAGTAAATAAATATTTGGAAAGAAATAAATAAAAAAAAAAAAAAAAAAACAAAAAAAAATTCTTATATAGATATTAAGATAAAACGGCTGATATTTTTAGATGCTAATTCTTTTCTTTCTCCGTTTTTAGGAACTAATAGCCAAGAAAAATTTAAAAATTAAGCGTAATTTAAAAGTCAAGTTATATTTCAAAGTCAAGAAATATTTTGAAATCAAGAAAAATTTTAAAAAGTCAACTTATAAAGTAAAATTGGGAGACAATCAAGAAACAACAAAAAAATATAACACAAAATTTATCATCAAGAGAGTCAGCAGCCAAGATTAATCTTACGAAGAATTCTTGAAGGGATCAAATTGACCCTTAAAGTTCCGGGTGTGTCCTTAATATTAGCTTATGGTATTAGGGTTGTTTTTTTATTGGGTGGCACACTTCGGCATCCAAACCGTGAGTTTTTGTTTGACTCCTCTAATTTTATACTACCCCAAATTTATAAATTCCAGAATTGGGAATACGGCTAAGTTTCTTTTGATCCCTTCAAAATAAATAAATAAAAAAAAAAAAAAAAAAGAAAAATTATTAAGTAAAGTAGTATTAAGTCTCAAAATTTTTTTTATTGCATGTTAGTTATAATTTGCTATTGTTAGTTTTAAGATTAGTCTTGCCTTACCAGTGGCGTAATACCGACTATTTTTTTTTGTATTATTACCTCAACGGTAATTGCACATCACTTGTTTCCGCGACTCGGGAACCCCCAGATCTGCCCGGAATTGGGTCTGGAAAGTTCATATAATTGTCATCTTCTGCCATATTTTAGTATACTTGTTTTCTCTCACAGTACAATTTTTACCTTGTTTAGTCAAGTCAGATACAAAACACAGTAGTATTTTCGTAATTGCCATCTTCTGCCATACTTGTAGTCTACTTATTTTCTCTCGAATCTCACCGTTTATTTTTTTATTGTTCTGTTCATATATCAGCATCTTGGAAAACAATTGTAAATAGTAGTGAAATAATATCAAGACAATAATAAATCTTATTTAATATAATTGACGAATTGGTCAGACATTGAGTAGCTGTTTGAGGTTTGAATCGCTAAATTTCCATATAGTTTTTTTTAAAAATTCTGCTTTAAAATATACTCATAGTACTCAAATATTGGAATAAAATAATCTTTTCTGTTGATAATTGAATTGTTTATTTGGATTCAACGTTCGCATCGATAGTGTAATAATTTTCGTTTCGCTCTCCATATACGTGCATTTATTGATCTGGTCCTGTGCGGCGGTTTGAGTATTCATAATGTCTGCCACTGATAAGATGGACGTTCTGGATAGGTCCAGCTCTTGTGCTGTTTGTCAACACGAAATAGTGCCGGCCGACGTAAAACTTCTCACTCGGTGTAACCATCTCTTTCATGACATCTGCCTCAACGACTGGTTGTTGCAGAATCACACCTGCCCAATTTGTCGAGCCGCTTGTGAGCATGCAGAATTACAGAGGTTGCCTCGAGGGATAGATAAGAATAATTATACAATAGTGCCACCCCCACCGCGACCTGTGACTCGATCTGTTACCGCAGGTTGGCAACGTCGTTCCAGTACCGGAAATCAGCCCTCGTCCACGCCTTTGGCAAACCGTCTTCCACCATCTCGACTCGCCGATGAAGTGCGAGTGAATATAGCTCAACGATCTCCCATATATGGTGCCGCTGCAGCGGAAGATCAAGGTTTTCAGGAAGCAGTAAATGCTCACATCGATCAGGAAATTTCGAGAATTAATCACTCAATGATGCAATCACGTGCTCCAGCACCTGAAGTGTTACTACCCCTAGCGCATAATGTAATCTCGCCCACCACCCCGAGACATCAATCGGTTCATTCAAATTATACGCCAGTAAATGCGTTTGTACAAACTAATGTACCAGTACCACCAATGTTTGCTGAACCTCATCCTGCTCTTGCTCCAGCTAGAATACGAACACATCTCGATCAGCACTCTACCACAGTTAGAAATTGGAACGTAACGTTCTCAGGCAGACCCGATGGTCTGGATGTTGAAGCGTTCATCTTCAGAATAGAGCGGCTGACAGAGATGTGTTTAAATAACGATTTTACTATTATCACCCGCTGTCTGTACCTGTTGTTCACAGATCGTGCCGCTGATTGGTTCTGGAGATATTTTCGCCAGAACCGACAGCTTATTTGGACTGACTTATGTCATGCTCTTCGAATAGAATTTCAAGACAGGCAGACGGACGAAGAGGTAAAGGAGCGGATGAGGGCCAGGAAACAGCGGCCCACCGAATTATTTGATGAATTCTTACAGTCAATTTATCGACTGGCAGATAAGTTAAGAGTCCCGATGTCGGATGCCGAATTGCTTTCACTGATTCGAAATAACCTACGATTAGAAATCAGGAGGGAACTGCTATATGTCACCATTTATGGACTAGACCATCTGCGCCAGCTCTGCCGTGATCGCGAAAAATTATGGGCCGAGTCAACGACCAGACCGCGAGATTATAACATTAGACCGTCTAGACCGGTGTCTGAGGTGGATTTAGATCGTGAATTTCCACAAATTCAAATTAGCGAGTTGCCAACGGAATCGTTACCAGCTGCATCCAACGAACTTGCGGCAATACAGCCTGCTCCCAATATGGGACGAATAAGCAGTTCAATTATTTGTTGGAACTGTAAACGACCTGGTCATCGGTGGCACGATTGTCGTGAATCTCAGCGATTGTTTTGTTGGGGATGTGGAAAGGACAATGTGTTGTGTCCTAATTGTGATAATTGTCGGGGAAACCGAAGAGGGGGCCAGAATCACAACACCTTTTCTCGCTCCCAGGACACACCCTAGACTCATCTGAGCCTAAAAATATGTTATTTCCCGCTCCTACAACTTTGTCGTCTACCAATCCATTTCTTTATGATGCAGTCTCAAACTCGGCTTCAACCTCTAATCTGCTGAATAATTCTTTGAGCCCACCACCTGCCGTTAATTCAAGCCATAACGAACCGGCTGAAAGTTTTTACGCCCCTGCAGCGCAGTCTAAAGGTACTGCTTCTGACACACTGGTACCCACCCATGATACTAATGTGAAATTATTGAAACGAACACCCGATCATACTGAACCACCTCCATTATGGACCAAAATCAAATCGTTCCAACAACGATTGAACGAATACCTGAAAATACGCTCAAACATATTTGTCGATGCATTATCCTCTTTGAAACTTCCATCGCGCTCTGCGCTCCGTTCTCGTATTTATTGGCAACAACGTCATTTGTTTAAAACTAAAACCATTTCCTCTATTGTGAAATTGGACAACGATGTGAGATCTTATGCCACAGTGTCAATATTGGGTAAACAACATACTGGACTGTTGGATAGTGGAGCGTCCTTGACTGTAATTGGTGGTGATTTTGCTAAAGAAATCGTACAGACTCCAGACCTTCTAACTTATTCGTCTGCCGTAGTTCGTACTGCCGATGGCCAAAGACAGAAGATCTTGGGGTTTGTAAAAACAAAGGTTTCATTTATGAACCAAGTCAGAACCCTGGACGTCTTCATTATCCCGTCTTTGACTCAAAATCTATATCTAGGTATAGATTTCTTTAACGCTTTTGGTTTGTTTAACCCGATATTTAACCTACCTACATTTTTGACTACGGAGTCAGGAATTTCAGAATTGTCTATGGACAATCAAACACGTCTACAAAACACTATTCAGCTTCTACCATCATTTTCAAAAATGGGTCTGGGTCGAACACATTTGTTGGAACACGTTATTGATGTGGGGACTGCAGCTCCCATCAAGCAACGACACTATCCAATATCGCCCGCCATTGAGAAACTGATGGGAGAAGAACTGGATAGGATGTTGTCTCTGGGTATTATAGAGGTTTCAAACAGCCCATGGTCAAGTCCGGTGGTCTTAATTCGCAAACCTGGGAAGAATCGTCTTTGTTTGGATAGTAGAAAGGTCAATACAGTTACTAAGAAGGATGCTTACCCCCTTCCACAGATAGATGGGATCTTGAGTCGTCTGCCACAAAGTAATTTCATTTCCAGTTTGGATCTGAAAGACGCTTTCTGGCAGATACCGTTAGAAAAACACTCCCGAGAGAAAACTGCTTTTACGGTCCCAGGGCGGCCATTGTATCAGTTCGTAAGAATGCCTTTCGGACTGTGCAATGCGCCGCAAACAATGACCAAATTGATGGACCAAGTAATTCCTCCACATCTCAAGTCGTGCGTCTTCGTATACTTGGATGATCTTCTAATAGTTACAGATACCTTTGAGGCCCATCTGAAACTGTTAGAAGATATCTCCCAGTGTCTTAGACGTGCGAACTTGACGATAAACGTGGAAAAAAGTAAGTTTCTCTTAGCGGAGGTAAAATATTTGGGATATGTGGTGGGAGGTGGTACGTTAAAAATTGATCCTGATAAAACTCAGGCTATATCAGAATTTCCTATACCTCGAACACCCAAACAGATTCGACGCTTCTTGGGAATGGCGGGTTATTATCGCCGTTTTATATCTGATTTCTCTGCTATGTCCTCTCCAATATCAGATTTGTTGAAGAAAAATTCTAATAAATTCGTATGGACACCAGAAGCTGAAAGAGCATTTACAAATCTCAAAAATGCTCTCATATCAGCACCAGTCCTCATAAACCCCGACTATACTAAACCTTTTACTCTCCAGTGCGACGCTAGTAATGACGGTATAGGCTGTGTATTACTGCAGTGTGACATGGACGGTATGGAACATCCCATAGCGTACATGTCCAAGAAACTAAATTCTGCGCAACGCAATTACTCAACTAGTGAGAAAGAGTGTCTAGCCGCCGTACTGGGAGTAAAGAAATTTAGAGCGTATGTCGAGGGTCAGGCCTTTAAGATCATAACTGACCATGCTTCATTAAAATGGTTAATGCAACAAAAAGACCTTTCTGGTCGATTGGCTCGTTGGAGCTTGAAATTGCAGGGTTACGTCTTTGATATTGAGTACCGAAAAGGAAAATTAAATACTGTTCCTGACACTCTATCAAGACGTGACTCTGTCGACATCATTTCTGAACTATGTCCAGTGCCTGAATTAGATCTTAATTCCCCTTTCTTCAACACTTCTCGATATTTGGAGTTGGTAAATCTGGTTACCGAAGCAGACGGTACATTGCCTGATCTGAAAGTAATTTCTGGTCGGGTTTATAAACGATTGGCTTGTCTAGATCTTGATATTCCTTCAGAGGGTGAGGTTTGGAAATTGTGGTTACCTGAGGAATACACTGACGAGTGTATTGCAAGGGCCCACAATCCTCCTACCTCATCTCATGGAGGTCTAGCAAAAACCCTGTATAACATTCGTAAATTTTACTATTGGCCTCGTATGTATACCCAAGTCAAAACTTATATAGGAAATTGTAAGACCTGCAAAGAAATTAAAGCGACTAATGTTCCACTTCGTGCTCCCATGTTGTCTCAGATGAAAACAGAACGAATTGGTCAGCGATTATATATCGATATTCTTGGCCCTTATCCTCGTTCAAAGGCCGGGAATATCGCCATTCTCGTAGTATTAGATCACGTTACGAAATATCCATTTTTATTTCCTTTACGGAAATTAACTGCTGAACCAATTTGTCAGCTATTGGCTACCAATGTCTTTCACGTATTTGGATGTCCAGAGATAGTAGTGTCCGATAATGGGACCCAATTCAAGTCTAAATTGTTTGAAGACTTCTTGGTGAAGCACGGAGTGAAACACACCTTTTTGGCTCTATATTCACCTCAAGCTAACGCTTCTGAACGGGTAAACAGGAGTGTGTTGTCTGGTATTCGAGCCTACTTGAAGGAGGAGCATTCTAAATGGGATCTGCACTTGAGCGAGATCGCTTGTGCACTACGTTGTTCTCTTCACCAAACTCTTAAATGCTCCCCCTATTTCACAATGTTTGGAATACCTATGGTGACTCATGGTTCGTCTTATGAGTTGCTGAGACGACTAAATAATCTACATGACCCAGGTGAAACGATTCTGCGTCCTGATTACCTCAATAAAATTCGGACTCGAATTCTTGATTTAACTGCCGAAGCATTTGTCAAAAGTGCGGAAAGATACAATTTACGAGCTCGAGTAACTTTGTTTAAACCAGGTGATACGGTGTTCCGAAGGAACTTTATTTTGAGTGACGCCGGTAAGAAATTGTCTGCTAAACTTGCACAGAGGTTTGTTGAGACCAGGGTAATAAGGTTGGTAGGTGGCGCCGCTTACGAACTGGAAGACCTGGTCTCCAAACGCAGAGGTGTATACCATTCGAAGGACATTCGAGCCTAAAAATCTACAAATCAGGTCTGTTTCCGTAGGATATTGTTTATCAATGACATGAAAATGTGAGGGTGGTTTCGTTGAGATTTGGCAGTTCAGTAAGCGTGTATCAGCTGTGGTGTTCGGGTCTTGTTTCAACAATTTTTTTTTCTGTTTTGACTATTTATGAGTGCAAATTCCGTGATTGAACGTATTTGAATTTGGTTCAGTTGGTTACCTTGAATCTATATGAACAACCTTCCGAGTCACTTGGACGGAAGCGTACAACAGTGTGGCCCGGCTAGCGAGTCGGAGACGCATGAGACTCGTGTTAGTTCAGGTGTGGGTTGCGAGCCTGCATAACGTAAAAAAAAAAAAAAAAAAAAAAAAAAAAACGAAATTGTGTCGGATGTTTCATTAAAGAAGTCGGTCCCACGGTGTTTTTTCCTTTCGATCTGTAGCAGATTGAATCAATTCTATTTGTGACTTTAGAGTCTCGGGAACCCCCAGATCTGCCCGAAATTGGGTCTGGAAGATTTTAGTTGTCCACCGCTTGCAATAGAGTAGAATACTGATTTTATCGATACCCCTCCCAAAAGTTTTTTTTGTATATTCTTAGATACTTTGTTACTTGGTTTCTGCTAAGACTGAGTTTGTAATACTGATCGCATTGATTGCTAATCTGTGGTACGTCGAGGTGCTTCACCAAGCTAATATGTATATACAAGGTCTATTGGCGACCAGCCTATGCCTTTTTCAACTTCTTTTTGGTCGTAGGTGTTCGTCCAAAAAGCACTTGTTCTGTAATGGATAGTCTGGCATAATGTCAGAACGCAGTGTATTACAGTCGCAGTTTCCTTAGTTGTTGTTCCTTATATTAATCTGTACCACTTGTAATAGATTCTCATCCCTTCGTCATCAATAGTCATATTTCATGTAGTTTCCTTAACCCATAGTTTCCTTATATTTCTTAAAATCTGACTAAATCTGCAATAGGTGGACGGACGTATAGGAGAGGGAAAATGGCACTAATTACCCTGATTTATTTATTCATTAATATAATATAATATTGGTTAATTTGAATTAATTGATAATTTTCTTTAATCATCATCCGTATAACCGCTAAACTTTAATCAGAATTTAATTTTACAACACCCTAAAATTGACGCGAGCTATGGTTACATTCAATAAACTACTAAAAGTTTGAATTCTCTAACATCAACCGTAATTGAACAATTAATTTTTTTTAAACCCTAAGTCGGCTGTGCGTATTTTTTTTCAGTCATCAACATTCAAAGATTTAATATCTCGTTTTTGTTAAACATTCTATTGTCTTATTTTCTTTCAAAATAATTTTTCCGTTTCACTATAATGTGATTTTGTATTGTAGTTTGCAGTATCTAAACGCCATAACACCAATTGAACTTGCATTTGATTCATTTTGAATTCAATGGTGAATGTTGTTGATGGGTCGGAAATATTTTGTGTTACAACCTTGTCGTTGTGCAATAGTATCAGATAACGAACGGTTTAGTATAATTTTGAAAAATTCCCAACAATTGAAACTTGATGGAAATTAATTTCCAAAACATCGTATTCGAGTTTTTTCGAGACAAAAATTTTGCTATATATTAGGCCACTGTACGTCTATTGGTCTCTTAGTTTAATTTCGACGGAGACGAAGACTCTCATTATTACATTGTGAGTTGTTTGACATCTCTCGTGGCATTCAGTCGATGGATATAAAAATTTCATCCAGATTATGATTGCATGTCCGGTGCGCTATTTAAATCGATTTTTTTTAAAAAAATTAAGTGATAAAATCTAGTATTAGCTTAATTGATATAAGCGTAATTTATTTAATTTATTTAGTCAAAATGTACGTGTCCAATTAAAACAAAAAAATTGTGAGTGTAAAGTTATCAAAGAAAAAAAATATTATCTGTTTGTGCCGTACGAAAGTAACAAAAAAAGAATTAATTTCCATAAGAAAAAAATTATATAAATGTTTGTGATTGCAATCAATTAAAAATTTGTAACAAACGGAAGGTCAGTTAGTTGTTGCTATTTATTTATTACAACGTAATGTAAGTAATTATCCAAGAAACTGTTGTTTTTGTTTCTAAATTTAAATTTAAACTTGTATTGAATATAATCAAAATTCTTTTTACGGATAATAAATTGTGCCGTAAGAAAGAAAAGAAGAATTAATTACCATAAGAAAAAAATTATATAAATGTTTTGTGATTGCAATCAATTAAAAGTTTGTAACATACGGAAGGTCAGTTAGTTGTTGCTATTCATTTATTACAATCTAATGTAAGTAATTATCCAAGAAACTGTTGTGTTTTTTTTTTGAATTTAAATTTAAACTTGTATTGAATATAATCAAAATCCATTTTTCGGATAATAAATTCATGTGTTATTAATTGGAAGGTCACAATCCACAATGATGAACATACGCCAATCGATCACTCTAGTGTACGGATTCTAGAATATGCCGTTTTGTTGAATTTGTGGTTATATTTTTTTTTATGATATTAAATGGCCATCTTGGTTCACATTTAGTATACGGAATGATTGAATTATGCATATTATAAATTGCGGAATCGCGAAATTGTTTCAACGCATCGTTAATATAAAATTGGTGCTACTGCCATTTGCTTCAACGCATTATTTGTAGCAAAGTTTTGGCTGTTCTTACCGTACCTTGTTTCAACGCAACATTTTTACCAAATCTTGGTTATGTCAACGGATTATTTATATACAATTTATGCTGATATTATCGCATTTTCTACGCAACATTTTTACTAAATTCTGATCATTTTAACGGATTATTTATATACAATTTTTGCTGATATTATCGTATTTTCAACGCAACACATTTACCAAATTCTGATTATTTCAACTGATTATCACCATACAATTTCTGTTGATATTATCGTATTTTCAACGTAACATTTTTACCAAAGTTTGATTATGTCAACGGATTATTTATATACGATTTATGCTGATATTATTGTATTTTCAACGCAACATATTTGCCAAATTCTGATTATTTCAACTGATTATCACCATACAATTTCTGTTGATACTATCGTATTTTCAACGTAACATTTTTACCAAAGTTTGATTATTTCAACGGATTATTTATATATATACAATTTTTGCTGATATTATCGTATTTTCAACGCAACATTTTTACTAAAGTTTGATTATTTCAACGGATTATTTATATATACAATTTTTGCTGATATTATCGTATTTTCAACGCAACATTTTTACTAAAGTTTGGTTATTGCAACTGATTATTCATATACAATTTTTTTGCTGATACTATCGGAGTTTCAACTCATTATTTACACCACTTATTTGCTATTGTTGCTGAATTGTTCACGCACCAGTGGATTATTCGTCAATTTTCTGTTGGATGAATCATCACTGATGGAGGGCTGATGGAATTCGAATAGGAGGACGGGGTTTAATCATGGGGTGAGTAAATTTATTTCATTATTACGGCCATAATGATAAGGGGGTGTGAGAGTGTGTGTGTGTGTATGTGTGAGCGTGTGTGTGTGTGTGTGTGCGTGTGGGAGTGTGTGTGTGTGGGCATATGTGAGTGAACGTAGGGGTTGGACGTGTTGATCGTGGGTCTTTCGCCAATGGGGTCGCCAGAGTCTTCGTTTTTCCACTTGTATTCCTTTCCATTTCTGCAAATTTTCGTGAATAGCGTACATGTCTGTATTTGTGCTGAAGTAGCAGGGTTACTTTATCGTTCCCATGGTCTGAAGCTAGTTTGGGGCTTGAAAATCAATCTCGCTAGGTACGCTTCCTGCTATGTCCTTCTTATTGGTTCGCCAATAAGAAAGCGCTTCATTACAGTATACGAAAGGGTAATTCAAGTAAGAATTGTGGAACATCTGCAAAATAATCATATTATCCACGCTAATCAATTCGGTTTTCTTAAAAACAGTGGCACACTCTCAGCAGCAATAAATTTGACCGAACTAATATACACGAACCTAGAAGCAAACTTAAAATGTTGTTCGTTATTTATTGATCTAATGAAGGCGTTTGACTGTGTGAACCACAACATTTTATTGAAAACAATTTACAACATAGGCATAAAAAACAAGTCATACGACCTCTTAAAAAACTATCTAACAAATCGGAAACAATATGTAAAAATTGGTTGTGATATATCAGAAATGCTCACTATTACCTGTGGTGTTCCACAGGGATCTATTTTGGGTCCCATTCTCTTTTTGATTTATATCAACGATATTTTTTCTTTACCTCTTAAAGGAATGCTACAGCTATACGCTGATGATGCCGTGATAGTATACGGAAATGAGACTTGTGAGAAAGTAGTATGCGATATGAAATCGGATTTGTATGTTCTTAAAAGTTGGCTAGATAAAAATAAATTGCGAATGAATAATAATAAAACCAAGTTTCTATTTCACTATCTAAAATACAATCCAGTATATGATTCGATAAAAAAAATAGGTATTGCAGATAACGAAAAATTTTAATCTCTGACTCCATACTGTATCTTGGACTACATATAAGCTCTCGCCTAAACTGGTCAAATCATCTAGCTAAAATAAACACCAAACTTTCACCTATAATTGCAGCTCTTAAAAGGGTAGGAAAATATCTGAATCGAAAGGTTGCAGTAAATTTGTACTACTCATACATTCACTCCAATTTGACTTATTTAATGCCTGTTTGGGGCTCAGCCCCAACAACTTGTATATTGGAACTGCAAAGAACACAAAACAGAGCATTGAAAGCTCTTTTTGGTTTCTCGAGACAAACACCATCTATACATTTATTCTCAAAAGATATTCTGCCTATCGATAAACTGATCAAATATCAATACATATTAACACTTTATAAAGTACTCAATACAAATATGAAATCCAATACCATATACCTCTCCAATTTTGCTGTTACACAGAGGCAAAGCCGGCAGGCAAATCTTTTCCGACTACCGAATTATAGTCTTCGTGTGACGCAGGCTAGTTTGGGATATGAAGGTCTAAAATTATTTAATAAAATTCCTCATGATATTGTGTCAAAAAGCATTCAGTTGTTTAAAAAGGAAATGAAGAATCAATTGTACTCCCAATATGTCCATGAATATAGTGAGAGTCACAATTGATTATTACGTCATAAAATTAGTCAAACAATTAGTATTTGGTTGTCTTTTATGTGTGATGTGTTGGAATTGTAGTTAATAATTGTAATTAATAATTAGTAATTAATGTATATATTATACTTAAGTTTATTTTGCTTATTTCTGTTTAATTGAAATCTCTTGATTTGTATATTTTTGTTTTATGCATATGCATAATTTGAATTTTTTTTTTGTTTTAGCGCATTTACATTGTATATATTTTTTTTTTAATAATAATTTTCCTGTATAGAAATTTTTTGGAAAATAATAAAAACATAATTGTTATACATTGTATAATAAAAAAAAAAAAAAAATCTCTTTTGTATTGAATCGCGTCAAGACATGCTTTATCCATCCATGGCTTCTGGGAATGGTTTTGTGGTCGTCCAAGTCTTCCCTCAGCAGTGCTTAAAACAGCATCTTTGAGCAAATACCATGACTTATCGACGTCTCCATTAATGGTTTCTGATTTCTCCAATGTTTCAGCAATGTGGTTTTGATACCTCTCTTCTGTTTCAGAATTCTTTAGTGATGAGATGTTAAAACGTTTTCGTTGATTGAATTTCGGAATGCTTGGGTTTGGGAAGTGGAACCTTATTTTAGCACATACAAGGAAGTGGTCACTTCCAATGTATTCACCTCTAAAGGATCGCACATCCAGAACGCTCGAAAAGAAACATGCTGTAATATTCACTTTGTGAATATGGACTTTTAATACAAAAACCTTAAATTATGATACATAACCATGTAAACACGCCCGGTATATCGATTTATCCCCCCCGGTACAAACCCTTGAGATTGGGAATCTCTTATTTATCTAATTTATCTTGACATTCTAATATTTAATGTTTAAATTAAAATTAACATACATATTAATAATAAATACCTTAAGTTGTAACTGTTGATTGATGTCATCAATATTCTGTTGCTTTAGGTTATTTGTTTGATTTTCCAATATCCCTTGACTAGCGTTTGACCTTTTAACTTCCCATTTATATATCTGCCTTTGAATCCATACGGTTTTAACAACCGGAAAAACCATCAAACAAACGATTGTCTCTAACTGTGGTAATAGCTTCGATCACTGTTATCCTTGCTATTCATACTTTCGATAACATCAGTGGATACTTTATCTTCATGTACTGCCACAATTTATAAAGCAGATTTCAGGAATTCTTAATTTATTTTGATGATGTTGTAAGTAAACACTCATTAATAATTTATCACTTGTATTTAATAAATCAATAACTTTTTTTTTGCTTATTTATCAAACAAAATAGACATCCAAATCACACACTAATGAAAACAGTGTTAACTTTTTTTTGTATAAATTAAAGAAATTTCTTTTTAAAATCAAAATCAAATGTAATTATTATTTATTTTTGATAAGTTTTAGGTAATGTTTAATAACAAAACTGAATTGAAACTTTTCTTTTGAAAAGCCAAAAATGGAATGAAAAAATAATTTTTTCCAAATTAAAAATTGCAAAAAATGTGTTTTGCTTTTGACCTTTTCTAATCAATCGTGTAATATCCGAAATTCAGCAAAATGATTAACAACGACGTCTGTTCATTAGCATTGGAAATAAAAATTTAGTACGTTCGTTTGCTTTTTATAGTATGTTCAAAATTTAACTAGCAGTTAAGTTTTAGAAAATTTTAAAATTATTATTAATGTAAGAATGAACGGAAACTAATGAAATGCATTTTTATTGAATTGAAAACGAAGATGAATTTGGTTTTATTATTGTTTCGCGATTATTGCGATCGTTACACCATGAATTCAAGGTAGAAACCAAGATTTCTACTCTTGAAATCACAAAAACGTCGCCATCCCCTCCATGACAGAAAACCACCGAACTACTTCCACTTATTAAGCTGTGTCTGGGATCGAGATACCCACAGTCACTGGCGTCAAGACCGATGACCGGTTTCAACACTCATGAAGTCCTTAAGAACTTCACTGAGCATTGAGACCGACCATCCATCCGAACGTCAGCACCATGGACACCCCGATACAACCAGTAAGTATGACCTGAAGATGTGAACCCCAGAGACGACAATCAGCCAGAGGAACAACCCTACCTAACGAAAAGACATCATTCCCTGATGTCTTTCGCGTGATGGACTCCAAGATTCTTACCGCTCATATCTGTGCACTCGTAGAGTACATTTCCAATCTTAGTCTTAATCATTGCAGGTAAGAACTTTGGAGCCAATTTTGCCGAGAACTTTTTGGTAGCGTCACTCAAATGATGTTGCCGTACAAACACACGTTGTTGTGGTTGAAAAGTCCGTAGTTTAGATCGCAGGTTGTACTGATGTTGCGATTTCTTAAAAGCTGCTTTTAAATTTTTCTGAACCCGGTTCCTGAGCAGAGTCAAATGATCAGAGCGTCCTAATTCCTCACCAGCATCTTCACCAAGCTGGTGTAGTGATCTCAACAATTGGTAAGTATTTCCATCCGATATTGGATGTTGACCAAATAATAAATAGTACGGTGAGTACTTGGTAGCAGAATGTACTGCAGCCCGCAGTGCATATGCGATTTCACCAATTTGTGAGTCCCACTTGGTATGTTGACCTTTAATGAACGCTCGAATTGCTGCCAGGACTGACCTATTGACCCGCTCTGACGCGTTACTTTGAGGACTATAAACGCCGGTCCTAATGTGTTTAATGCCGAAATCTGACAAAAGACTTTGAAAGTTCCTACTAGTGAACTGTTTGCCATTGTCACTGTGTAGAAACTCTGGTACCCCATATGTAAGAAACACTTCATTCCTTAGAAAAGCATTCACCTTCGGTGAAGTTGCGTTTCTAAGTGGTTTCAGTAGTACAAACTTCGTAGCATGATCCAGAACTACCAATAACACCGTATTCCCAAGTGTAGAACGAGGATACGGTCCCAAAAAATCTATATAGACTCTCTGCCATGGACGTGCTGTTTCGAATTGATATTGCATCGGAGGACGCAATATCTGATTCGTGGCTTTTGTTTGTTTACATGTGTCGCAGGACACAACATAGTTGTGTACCTGTGACGCCATGCCCGGCCAATAATAAAGACGTCGAAGTAATTCTAAAGTCTTTTTAACACCTCCATGAGCAGCAGTACTATCATCATGATGTTTCTGAATCATGTTTGAAGTCATCGGTTTTGGTACCCAGAGTTTCCACACAGGAACATCGTTGGGTATTGCATCAGGTCTTGGCTCAATACGTATGTATAGCTTATCATCCACGACTTTAACAGATGGAAAGTCCTTGGGAGATGATTGAACTTTAGCTATCATATCCGTATATTCCTTGTGCCGATAACCTTCATTGTCGATTTTAATTTCATTAATGTGATGTACTAATGCTTCCGTCAATTCTTCGTGTGTATCGTCATAAAGACGAGATAGAGCATCAGGGACTATATTTTGGGTACCTTTTTGGTGGACAATGGTAAAATCCATATGTTGGAGTTTTAGGCTCCACCTAGCCAGACGACCACTCAAGTCCTTCTGTGACATAAGCCACTTCAGACTTGAGTGATCAGTCACAATTGTAAATCGGTGACCTTCAACATAGCCCCTGAATTTCTTCACACTCAGAATTGCCGCAAGACATTCAAGCTCAGAAACAGAATAGTTTCGTTGAGCTTTATTAAGTTTTTTCGACATGAAGGCTATCGGACACTCTTGTCCGTCTTCGTCGATCTGATACAGTACACTACCTATCCCTGTCAGACTCGCATCGCATCTAATAAAGAACTCTTTATTATAGTCAGGGTTTACTAATACTGGTGCTGTAGTCAGCAATCGTTTTAAATTTTCGAAAGCAGCTTGCGCTTCTAATGTCCATTTCAATTTCCCCGAACTCTTCTTTAATAAATCTGTAATTGGTGATACCACGCTTGCATAGTTTGGTATGAAACGTTGGTACCAACCAGCCATTCCTAAAAGACGTCGTATTTGTTTTACTGTAGATGGAGCTGGATACTCTGCTACAGCTCTTACCTTGTCAGGGTCTGTTCGAAGACCATCTTCACCAACCAAAAATCCTAAGTATTTCACCTCTCTCAGAACAAATTTACTTTTCTTGAGGTTTATTGTTAACCCAGCCGCTCTTAACAATGAAGAGACTTTGGACAGCAATTCCATATGTTCCTGGAACGTGGAAGAGACTACCAATAGATCATCCAAATAAACAAAGACATTTTCGTGATATTGATGTGGTATCACTTTGTGCATTAGCCGACACATTGTCTGGGGAGCATTGCACAATCCAAAGGGCATAACCCGGAATTGGTACAATGGACGACCAGGCACTGTGAAGGCTGTCTTGTCTCTAGATGCTTCTGCCAGAGGAATCTGCCAGAAAGCATCTTTGAGATCAATACTTGAAATGTACTTTGTGCTATTTAGACGACCTAGTAAGCCATCAATCAAGGGAAGTGGGTAAGCGTCCTTTTTAGTTAGTGAATTGACACGACGGCTATCAATACATAATCTGTTTTTACCAGATTCTTTTTGTACCAAAACCACTGGCGAGCACCAAGAACTGTTACTCTCTTCGATCACGCCCATTTGAAGCATTCGGTCAAGTTCGGCATAGACCTTTAGTTGAACAGCCGGCGATGTGGGATAATGCCTCTGTTTAACAGGTGCATTATCACCAACATCGATGACATGTTCAACCAAAGAAGTCTTTCCGAGTCCAGACACTTCAAATGACGGGAAAGAATCCTTGATCATATCCAGTTCTCGTTGCTGGTTAGTGGTGAGGTTATGTATATTAACAGTTTGTAGCTCTGTGCGAGTCAGTTCACTAACAAAGGAAGGAACAATACCGAATTTCTCCCAGAAATCTATGCCCAGGTAGAGCTCTTCTCGTAATCCAGGGACTATATGGAACCGCATTGGTTTAGTGGAGCCATTCACAGTTATTGGAATTTCAATGTAACCTAAAATTTTTGTTGCAGTACCATCTGCCGTACGAATACACGAAGTGTACTTACGGTAAGTTGTACCTGCTGATTCCAATAATTCCAAGGAATTTCTTCCAAGTATTGTGATTGACGCTCCACTATCCAATAGACCTGAAATATGTTTGTCCAAAATCTTGATTGTCAATCGCGGCCGAGGATCCTTTGTTTCTGAAAGGATAGATGAAATACAAGCTTTACGAAATAATTTCCTCATCCTCCAATATCTAATGTTACGTTCAAGACGTCTAAAATATGTGTGATGTAATGATGGGAAATTAAATGTACTGGGTGATTTTATTCTGGTTTCCTGAGTGGTGATCGATCGTCCTGCGTTGCTACATCTCTCGTCGTTTTCTTCGGGCTCATTGGATGTTGAACCGAGGGTACCATCCCCGAAGCATGTACTCTCGGACGGTAGTTTACCGACGGGTGACAATATGAACAATTTGCGTATATAACGTCCGGCTTATTACATTTCCAGCAGTGCAATTTTATTCTGTTTTTAGAACAATCAGGAGCTCGATGTCCATTTACCCCGCATCTAAAACAGACAATTGGTTGTCTGGATATTGATGGACCAGGTTGACTGTTGTCAAATGTTATGCTAGGTCGCTGCAATATCCGTCTCTGTGTTGAATCCACCGCATCAATATATCCATGTTGTTCTGCTCCAGCATCCACCTCATAGTCATCCATTTGTTGTACCTCGCTAATTCTTAAATTTGATGTTCTGGTTGGAACTGGTGTGGACCACAAACGTTCAAACTTCTGACATAGAGTCCGAAGTTCATCAATAGAATGTATTGTTGCTGCAAGTGTAGCATTTTTGAGCTCCACACTAAGTCCCTCCCGAGCAATCTCTAGCATTTCTCGGTCAGCAAATGGACGTGCTAAGCGACGGTTTAACGAACCAATCTCCACTAGATATTCGTATACGCTCTCCTTTGACTTTTGTTTGCGGTTCAGAAGAACGCGCAATATCGCCTTATCATCGGTAAGCGTACCGAAGGTTTGTAGGAGTCCCTCCCTTAGCACTGGATAGGTCACCACCTCATGTTCATGAGTTAAGTTCAAATAGTATCTGTCGGCAGCCCCCTTGAGATACCGCGGAACGATAGACCTAAGGTCGTCCCAATTCACGCGGTCCCTCCTGGCAGCCGCCTCAACTCTGTGAACAAACTCATGAACATCAGGAGAGTGACCATCTCCTGTGAAGGTTGGAACCCAATTTGAGTCATAACGACTCAAATTGTTCCCACGAACCTCTCGGTACTCCACCGGTGCTAACGCTGGAGCCGCGTCACGCCATACCTGAGGAGGTTGGTTGTATGGTGGTGGTGCTGTTAGTGGAGCTTGTGGATAATTTAATGATTGTTGTTGTACCAATGCTGGATTGTTGTGTATGTGTTCAGCTTGGAAAGATGGACCCAATAGTGGTATTGCAAGGTCCTCTGCTCTCAAACCTGATTGTTGAAAATAAGCCGGTGGTAATTGTTCCGACCGTCTCTGTTGTTGATGGTCTGTACGATTCAGACTATTTATTGTCTCAGTTATTGGCTGTACTGGGATCGGTGTGGATCTCTCACCTGGTCGAAAAGCAGGTGAAGCAGATGGAGCAGATGATACTCCTGGTTTATTTTGTATAATTGGACGTGTTGACAGTGATCCTATTATATCCCAAGCGCGTGACAATTGCGAGATAGCGTAGGTGCGGGCTTCTTGCAAGTCATTGCGAGGACCCAACCTATTCATCCTACCTGTATAATGCAACACTCGATTCGCCAAACCATCTAAGAAGATCTGATTAACCGGTGGTTGAAGTCGACGTACCTGATCTAAAACAACTTGTGCTGCCTGCACCACCGTTTGAGACTCAGCTACCAAGTCTCTCGCATGAGATACCGTTACTGGAACTGCACCATGATTTACGTGGTTTCGCAGTTCCTCTGCCCAATTGACCCCTCTAAAATCCACACCCCGAACCAGACATTCGATCTGCAGTTCACTGGATTCCAAACCATAGAACGGATGGTCCACGCCAATGTGACTTGACATTTTGATGGTAAAATTTATAGAATCCAGAATTCACAATAACAAATAACGATAATAAAACCAATCTCAACAACAAAAAATGTAGCTAGTATGCTGTACAAGTGTAAACAATAAAAAGCGCAAAACGACAAAAAACCAACGAACGCCCCAAAAAAACAGAAAATTTTTGTAAAAAAACAACCTTCGTAAAGGAACCAAAGGAAAGACCGTCGTAGTTAATCCTTGCTGAATCTGTACAAAAATTCCTAAGATATTGTATATATAAAAGTATAATTTATTTATTTTAATTTCAGATATGCTGAAATTTCAGAATTAATTATATACCTAAAATTATTTATTGACGACACACCCCTATGGAAAAAATATTTATTTATTTTAAAATTTGAAAAAAATATTTAAAGATGTTTATTTATTGGGTGGTCCTCTTAACTCAAAATATTTATTTAATTTTTTTTTAAAAAAATAATAGATATTTATTTATATCTTGATGTCTTGCTTATTTAAAAAAATTTATTTATTTAGTTACCTAAAATTAACTTAAATTTAAAAAAATTATTTATTTAATAAAAATTTTATTTATTTAATTTGTGAAAAATTGTTTGATTTATTTTATTTTTATTTAATATCATAAGAGATTCCCAAAATCAAGATTCGTCTGGAGACAATTTAAAAAGTAAGTATGGCTACAATATCCATTTTGTTCAAATTTGAAATATCGCGTTCGCGAGCCCACTCCAACCATGCATGTGAGAACCTACTGGAAAAGCCCCTAACGACCAGATTCTACAGAACAGATTCTCCCCAACCTAATAAAAACAATCACAACTGTCACGATTAGACACTAGGTCCATTTCTACTGACCCAGTTGTGCTTGTTTAACCTAAAAATAAATTACAACTAAACCTAATGCGAAAGTTGTAGAACGCTCCCGAGCACCAGACCTCAAATCTTAAACTCTATGAAAAATTGTTCTATTGTAAAAGCTAAGTGGAAAAGTGGAAAAGTTTTTGAATTTGTTTGAGGTGAAGCCTCTGATCCTGAAAGCAAAAGTACAATTGGTTCTTCTCTTCATTACACCGAAGAAGTCTCTGAGCAAAGAATGGTACTACTGGTTTGCACCTAAGTACAAACACAGCAACACCACTCCTCGTCCCTGAGAACTTCCTCGCCGAATGAAGAGAAGAAACCAATGTTCTTCGATCGCATAACCCCGATGGCCATAGGCGATCTAAGAACGACATCAATGTTAAAGAGTGAAGCTCTATGGATGGCTTTTTAGGCCTACCGCTGAGAAAAGTGAATCAATAAACCTAAATAATATATAACTTATCCATAATCTAAATAATTTCTTATTTAAAAATGCTAAATCGAAACATGAAATACCTAATATGTGTTAATAAAGTTTTACATGAAATTAATTAAATTTAATCTTCAGACTAAATAATAAATTGGTAATTTAAAAAAAATTACGATTATTTTAAATTCAAAACTAAGCTTACTAATTTTTAAGTTATTAACTCTAATATATTTGTTCAGGTCAAATTTTTCGCTTTACTTATTGTATCCAAAACAAAAAATAAATGTTAGCTAAAAATAATTATTTCTATATTTATACCACTTTTTAAAATTAATCGCAATGAAAAAAAATAATTCTAAAAAAAAAATGGTGGTAGCTAAACACTTACTAAATCTAACCATAATCAAAAAAACATACAATTAATTTCATATATAAATTAATTGCATCATCCAAAAATATGTACAATATATAAACAATTATATGTACAATATGTACATGGTAGCATAAAAAAATTCAAAAAAAACTGCTTCCCCAAAACGGTTTTCTTTTTTCCAAATTAAAAAAACAATTAGTATTACTAAAAGCAGATGACAGCACAAAAAACAATCTCCAAAAAAATTGCTGTCCCAAAACGGTTTTTTTCAAAATTAAAAAAAAATTAGTCTTAACTAATTATACAATGAGGAACAGGGGCCTCCTGTGGACCAATCCACTCCTCTACCTGTCGCGTGGTCGGTGAGATGGGAACCACCTCAACCAGCTCCTCTATTTGAGTACTCTTGGTCGAGGAAGCTCCCAGCTCCACGACCAAGCGACTCTCCTTCTCCCTGCTTCTCCTCTCCTTCCTCTTCAGGTGAGAGCTCCTATTTCTATTTATCCTCCTTCTCTCACGCCAGCCCACATTCACTTCCTCAGTCACTTCATCCATCTCATCCGCTTCCTCATTCACCCCATTCAACTCCTCATTCACTATCTCACAAATCAATTTATCCAGAAACTCATCATATTTTTCTTCATAAATATCATCCATTAATTCCAAAAATATTTTATGTTTTACTTCATCCAGAATCACATTTATCATTTCATCCACCACATTCCTCGCCTCAACCATTCTCTCTTTTCTCTCTTCATTCGCTCTCCCATCCACTTCATTCATCCAGGGCTCAAACCCACCTGGCCGACACCTCCTTAATAACCCCTGACCCCTCATAATTGTATACATTCTTAACAAAATTCAAAATATATAATTTCCTTAATCAAAACCAAAACGAAACCAATAACTGGTTTATTTCAAGATACACAAAAAGCTGATTGACAACCACGGCCCAAACCGATTGCCACCACCCTATTACCAAAAAAAAAACCACAACTGGTTTATCCTAAAACTTACAAAGAGAAACGCGAAATTCTTTAAATTTTTGAAAATATAAATTTAGAGTACTTACGATAAATATACACATGAACACACCTTAGTAACTAAACCTTTATTTTTCCCTCTAGCTTTTTAACAAAATTTAGCCAAATAAACCAACGCGAAAATAAACTATATAAGGATATTAATTAATCTAAATTGAAATGATCAATTAATATATAAATATATAAAAATGTTCCACAAAAACAAGTTTTTTTTTCAAACAAAAAAACCGGCTTGCCAACGCCCAAACTGGAAAATATTTATATATATATCTAAAAAAAAGCTAACGGGTCCCTTTTTGTTCGGCGCTACGTTGTAATATTCACTTTGTGAATATGGACTTTTAATACAAAAACCTTAAATTATGATACATAACCATGTAAACACGCCCGGTATATCGATTTATCCCCCCCGGTACAAACCCTTGAGATTGGGAATCTCTTATTTATCTAATTTATCTTGACATTCTAATATTTAATGTTTAAATTAAAATTAACATACATATTAATAATAAATACCTTAAGTTGTAACTGTTGATTGATGTCATCAATATTCTGTTGCTTTAGGTTATTTGTTTGATTTTCCAATATCCCTTGACTAGCGTTTGACCTTTTAACTTCCCATTTATATATCTGCCTTTGAATCCATACGGTTTTAACAACCGGAAAAACCATCAAACAAACGATTGTCTCTAACTGTGGTAATAGCTTCGATCACTGTTATCCTTGCTATTCATACTTTCGATAACATCAGTGGATACTTTATCTTCATGTACTGCCACAATTTATAAAGCAGATTTCAGGAATTCTTAATTTATTTTGATGATGTTGTAAGTAAACACTCATTAATAATTTATCACTTGTATTTAATAAATCAATAACTTTTTTTTTGCTTATTTATCAAACAAAATAGACATCCAAATCACACACTAATGAAAACAGTGTTAACTTTTTTTTGTATAAATTAAAGAAATTTCTTTTTAAAATCAAAATCAAATGTAATTATTATTTATTTTTGATAAGTTTTAGGTAATGTTTAATAACAAAACTGAATTGAAACTTTTCTTTTGAAAAGCCAAAAATGGAATGAAAAAATAATTTTTTCCAAATTAAAAATTGCAAAAAATGTGTTTTGCTTTTGACCTTTTCTAATCAATCGTGTAATATCCGAAATTCAGCAAAATGATTAACAACGACGTCTGTTCATTAGCATTGGAAATAAAAATTTAGTACGTTCGTTTGCTTTTTATAGTATGTTCAAAATTTAACTAGCAGTTAAGTTTTAGAAAATTTTAAAATTATTATTAATGTAAGAATGAACGGAAACTAATGAAATGCATTTTTATTGAATTGAAAACGAAGATGAATTTGGTTTTATTATTGTTTCGCGATTATTGCGATCGTTACAATGCTGTAACTAGCACATGATCAATTTGATTTCGAGTGTTTCCGTTCGAGAGACCCAAGTCTGTTTATGAATCGATCGGTGCGAAAAGAACGTACTGGCAATTCTCAAATTAGTAGATAATGCAAACTCAGTCATTCTCTCACCATTATCATTCGAGTTCAAATGTTGACTGTTGGGGCCCACCACATTTCCATAAGAGATATCTCTTCCAACCTGCTCATTAAAGTCACCAAGAACCATAATGAAGTCACCAAGAACCATAATGAAATATGTACATATATTTGTGAATTATGAATTATTATTTATATATGAATTTCTTAAAATACATAGATATGTTCAAAATTATTTTGAATATTGTGTACTTCTTTATAAAACTGAAAAATTCGATCAACCGGGAATTTCGATTTTCCGGGAAGCCTCCGGTCCCAAGCGTCCCGGATAATCGAGTTTCGACTGTATTATCATCCAAAACGTGTGCACTTTTGTACTTTTAGACCTATCGGTGAGTTGTTTCGCTGTTGTTTTTGAATAGATTTACGTTACCAAAAGTAGAGACATACTGTGTAAATGATATCGTGAAAAAGGTACAGTTTAAAGTTTAATAGTCAAAACTATCTGTTCACTACAAAAAGAAGTGATATCCTGTGTCAAGCAGAAACGAGTGTAAAACAAAACATTTCCAAATAATTAGGTGTTCTGCATGATTCGAAATACTTACTTTGTCACTCGGATTAGAGATTAGAATAAAACAACTCCAACTAACTAGGTATTAAAACAAAAGTTTCTAGTAAAAGTAAAAATACAAAACAATATTTATTTATTTATTTATATTCGAATGAAAATGTGGAATGCGATATTTATACGAGTGACTGAATGGAGAGAAGTGCAGAACAATCACGAAACCATATTGAGAGCTAAGTCTTTTATTTAATGAAAAATATACAAAATGAAAATTCTATAAAAGAAATGCTAGCTAGTTTATTAGTTAGTATTTTATACTGCAGACTCTAGTTTGTAGATTAAGAACAAGTTATTTGAAAATCATGTTCAATAAAGTTATAATCTGTTAGTCCTGAGATTTCGTGATGGTTCCGCACTTCTCTCGATTCAGTCAATCGTATAAATATCGCATTCCACATTTTCATTCGAATATAAATAAATAAATAAATATTATTTTGTATTTTTACTTTTACTAGAAACTTTCGTTTTAATACCTAGTTAGTTGGAGTTGTTTTATTCTAATCTCTAATCCGAGTGACAAAGTAAGTATTTCGAATCATGTAGAACACCTAATTATTTGAAAATGTTTTGTTTTACACTCGTTTCTGCTTGACACAGGATATCACTTCTTTTTGTAGTGAACAAATAGTTTTGACTATTAAACTTTAAACTGCACCTTTTTCACGAACTAAAATTTACATTTTTGATGTTTTTTGTTACATTTATCACGATTTTTTGTAGTAAATAATAAATTTTATGAGCTTGGATTATAAAGAAATAAATAATAAAATTAATAATAGGTAATTATCTCATTTTAATATAAGCAATTTGAATTTTGGTCATCGATTTATTTGTATACCAACTTCAACGGTTGATTGAATTATTTCCAATTTTTCTGCATTTATAAAAACAACATACCCAATAATCCGCAAGAAATATAATCTGGGTCAAAGATTTATCTAGTGGTGTGGGTTGGTTGGATGAACCTCGCATATTGCCATTAAACTTTTTAAGTAGTATACCCGAATTGATTAAGCAAATGATGTAAAACCAAAATATAAGATTAAGCATATGATGTAAAACCAAAATATAATATAAGTCTTCTCTATTTGGTCCAAATTATACAATAATTTGTTTATCGCCTTCATTCAGATTAACTTTCGATATTAAACATGACTTAGAACTAAAAAAAATCAAAAATGTAAGAAACTGATTTAGTTTAAGTATCATTGCTTTAATATTAATTTCATATTTCTTTAATATTAAGATTAATTTCAATGTGATTTTTCAGTATACAAATACTGAATTTATATTCAAATCTGAATTTATACTCAGATTTGAATTTATATTGTTTTATTAAACTGGAAACTAATTTTAATAACTAATTTTAATAAAACTATTTTTGAATTAAAAATAATTTTCAGAGTATGTAAATACATTTTCAACATAAGATTCAACAAACGTTTAACCACTTATTACGGTGAAAAGTTTTGTTTATTACTTCGGTCTGAGAGACCTAAGACCTTACATTCATGAGCCAAAAGTGAAATTCTTACCCCCACTTTTTTTGGAATTTCTCGACGTTTTAGGACCTACTGATTCTAAAAAAGCAAAAAAAAAAAAAGTGTGTCTGTATGCCGGCCGTCCGGCCGTCTGGCCGTCATTACCTGCGCTACAGGGAAAACGGCTGGAGGGATTTCAAAAATTTTTTTCGAAAAATAGGTATTCACAAGGGACAGGTCCGAAAGGACGCTGTGTTCGATAACTGTACCGGAAGTGTGTCAAAAAAATCATTATGTGTGTCAAAAATAGCATATTTTCATATTTTTGACTTAAAAAACGTTCATTTTAAGTGATTACGAGTAGGAACATTAAATTTGGAGAAATCTTGATGGTCGGGATTGGTATGTGAGATCAAAAACTAGATTATTGCATTATAAGTTTGTCAAAAAAATGTTGTCAAGTGTGTCAAATGAAAGATTTTTATTTATTTTTTTACCTAATTTTTTGGAAAAAAAATAAAATTAATTGTTTGTTTGAAATGAAGTTTTATTATTATTATTGAGAATTATGGCATTATAAGTTTGTCGAAAAAAATGTTGTCAAGTGTGTCAAAAGATTTTTATGTAGTTTTTTACCCAATTTTTTGGAAAAAAATAAAATTGTTTGTTTGAAATGAAATTTTATTATTATTATTGAGAATTATGGCATTATAAGTTTGTCAAGTGTTGTCAAGTGTGTCAAAAGAAAGGTTTTTATTTATTTTTACCCAATTTTTTTAGAAAAAAATAAAATTAATAGTTTGTATGACATGATATTTTATTATTATTAAAGAGAATTATGGCATTATAAGTTTGTCAAAAAATAATGTCAAGTGTGTCAAAAAATGATTTCATTTATTTTTTTAGCCAATTTTTTGGAAAAGAATAGGCAACTGTTTTTATGTCGTAAATGTAATTTAAAATGAAATTGAACATGGAATTTTTTGGAAAAAAAATAAAATTAATTGTTTGTTTGAAATGAAGTTTTATTATTATTATTGAGAATTATGGCATTATAAGTTTGTCAAAAAATATGTTGTCAAGTGTGTCAAAAGATTTTTATGTAGTTTTTAACCCAATTTTTTGGAAAAAAATAAAATTGCTTGTTTGAAATGAAATTTTATTATTATTATTGAGAATTATGGCATTATAAGTTTGTCAAGTATTGTCAAGTGTGTCAAAAGAAAGGTTTTTATTTATTTTTTACCCAATTTTTTTAGAAAAAAATAAAATTAATAGTTTGTATGACATGATATTTTATTATTATTAAAGAGAATTATGGCATTATAAGTTTGTCAAAAAATAATGTCAAGTGTGTCAAAAAATGATTTCATTTATTTTTTTAGCCAATTTTTTGGAAAAAAATGTAGCTGTTTTTATGACGTAAATGTATTTTAAAGTGAAATTGGACATGGAAGTTTTTGAATTTGTTATAGTTTTTGAAATATTTTTGGAATTTTGAAAAAGTTTGTATTTTTGATTTTGTAATAATATTTGCAATATTTCTAGAATTTCGGCAAACGTTTTAAGTTTTGATTTTGTAAGAATTTTTGGAGATGATATCATTTGCAGGCAGATATCAAAGCCCGTGTCTCTGCCGCATACAGAGTTTTCTACGCATACTCAACTCACACTTTACAAAACATTAATTCGACCTGTTCTTACATTTGGAAGTGAAAGCTGGACACTGACTTCCTCCGATTGTAGAATTTTATCAACATTCGAGAGGAAGGTCATACGAACAATTTATGGTCCATGTAAAGTTGCTGAAAATCAGTATAGAATCCGAATGAATCACGAAATCAGACAGCTTCTTGGAGGCTGCGATGTAATCGGATTCATTAAATCTAACCGGATCAGATGGTTTGGTCATGTAGAAAGGGCTCCATTAGAAAGAATGATAAAAAAAGCGTCCCAACAACAACCAGCTGGTGTTCGTCGAAGAGGAAGACTTAGACAACGCTGGCGTGATGACATCATCCAAGACCTTCGTGATATAGGATGTCGAAACTGGGGTCAACTGGTCATGGAACGAGATGATTGGAAGCTTATTGCACAGACGGCAAAATCCCTTCATGGGATGTAAACGCCAGAGAGAGAAAGAATTTTTGGAATATTTTTAGAATTTTGGAAAATTTTTAATTTTTGATTTTATTATAATTTTTGGAATTTTGAAAAAAATTTCAATTTTTGATTTTGTAATAATTTTTTTCAATATTTTTAGAATTGTGGAAAAAGTTTGAATTTTTAAGAATTTTTGAAATTAGAAAAAATTTAAATATTTGATTTTATTCTAATTTTTGGAATATTTTTGGAATTTTGTAAAAGTTTGATTTTATTTAATTTAACAATATTTTTGGAATTTTGATTATAATTTTCCAGCAACGTATTGATGTTTCGTGTTAGTTTTGTAATAAATTTTTAAACAGAGATAAAAAATACTTGTACTTTAACAGAGTTATGTTTGATATACATCGCTGCCCAAAACTAAAAACCATGTCCTCATAAAAGTTTTTTGCCGAAAACTATATCAAAATCCTTAATCCAGACCGATGTCTTGATATCTCAGAGCTGTGAGATTTTAGCACCTCCATATTTTTCAAATTATAATCACAATTGCTTTGATAAGTTTTGTTCAAAAACAAATTTTAAATTAAATTCTCTTATTTCGTTTAGTTGAAGTTGGTTGATTGTATAAGATGGGGTTTTTTTATCAGCAAGGTTTTTTTAATTAGAAATTTGATTTATCAATTAAAACAATATAGATTTATTGTTTTAATTGAAGAAAAAGTTTTTATTTTTTATAATACACAATTCTTTGTCAGAGAATAAAGTATTGTAATCGATTCGTGTGCTTTTGCTTGAGAATAAACTATTTCATTATACACTCATTGATTAAACTACTATTATTGGCCCAGCAATAGTTGTCAGTGCACGGCCATTGCTGCAGTACTGGTCATCATTATTGTTCCGTTACTGGTCCCACTGTACAACCTTGTATGTGCTTACTGATATCTGATTCATAAATGGTAGCCATTTATTGTCCGAAGTTATGGGTTACGCTAAAAGTCTATTTCAACTTGGTAGCCAAACAAAAATTTCATTTTGAACTCTTGGCTGTGATACAAAAAAATAAATATGAACCAAAATCACAATAACAACCATACTTTTCAGCACCATAAGACAAAAAATATTGGACCTTCAGTCCGTATTTTGCAATTGAACATTGAAGGCATAAGCAGGTCAAAAACTGAACATTTACAAAGATTATTAAAAGATTACGACATCGACGTTGTAATTCTGCAAGAAACGCATGCAGCAGATGAAGCGCAACTTACCTCTAGAGGAAACATTGTTGGTTACAAATTAATTAGTGCTATTTACCATCAATCATATGGATCTGCCACATATGTTAAGTCAGAAATTCTGAACTGCACGCACGTACTTACACAGACGGACAACGATATACATCTTATTGTGTTGATATATCGGACACGAAAATTGTAAACGTATACAAGCCTCCAAATACAGGATGGCCAGCTGCTACTCTACCATTATTTCACCACCCAGCAATATATGCTGGTGACTTCAATAGCCATCACACTCAGTGGTCCTACTCAAATAATAATACCAATGGCGTGCAACTGACCGACTGGGCGATTGATAACAACATGTTCCTGGTATATGATGCGAAAGACATGAAAACCTTTTGATCTGCAAGATGGTGAAGTGATTACAATCCCGACCTCTGTTTTTCCACAAAAACGAACAACGTAACCCTATTCCAATATCTAGGGCTATCTTACAAGGTTTTCCACGCTCTCAACATCGTCCAGTAATTCTTGAGGTATGAATCCAAATTTCACTCGTTAACTCTAGTCCTCAACCTAGATGGAATTTTAACAAAGCTGACTGGGCTAAATATAGGTTGGAGTTGGATGCAGTGATTCGCTGGATCCAACCCATTCCTAAAAATTACGATAGATTTGTTGGAGCCATCATCTCAACTGCAAAGAAATGCCCTGGCCACTCAAAACAAAGACATGGGTGTCTTGGAGGATTTGCTCTCAACTGACCTAGCGATAATGAATGACTATTTTCGAACGTGGAGCTTATTTTCCAATCTAAGTAAAACCAAAAGCTCCTGTTTCCACTTAAACAACAAACTGGCAAAACACGAACTATCAGTGTTATTTAACGGCACTGTCATTAAATACAATCAACAGCCAAAGTACCTGGGCATTACTCTCGATAGAACTCTTTCTTTTAAACTCCACCTAGAAAATACGTCAAAAAAACTGAAAACGAGAAACAATATACTTCACAAACTGGCAGGCTCAGCTACCCTTCGCACAACTGCTCTAAGTCTGGTTTACTCAGTGGCTGAGTATGGCGCACCAGTCTGGTTGAATAGCACACATACTCAAAAAGTTGACTGCCAGCTGCATGCCACGATGCGTACTTTAAGGGGTACTATCAGATCCACCCCTTTACTTTGGCTCCCTGTGTTAAGCAATATCGCTCCACCTGCACGCAGACGCTCGCATGCTCTCATGCGTGAATATAAAAAGGTAACCAACAACATCACGATACCCTTGCACTAATATTACGGTGACCACACTCGTTGTCGGTTGAAGTCAAGAAATCCTCCACATAAAACTGCCAGCAACCTGCTGGCAACTAATTTTAATATCTTGGATGCTTGGGACACCTCCTGGAATCATTACAACACAACTGGCCTTTCTATTACTAACCCGACTTCTACCCAACCTGGTTTCGATCTGCCACGTCATACCTGGACTACATTAAACCGAATAAGAACGAATCATGGACGTTGTGCTGATTCTTTCTACAAGTGGGGCATTTCAGAGTCCCCTGAGTGTGACTGCGGCGCTCCACAACAAACCATAAAACACATTGCAACTGTGTGTCCAATTCGACGGTACAATGGCAACATCACAGACATCCATTAGGCAACTCCCGATGTAGTAGCATGGATAGACTCGCTCGATGTAAACATCTAATGTTCAAATGTACTGCCCAATGTTCAAATATTTTACTTTTTACTTTTTTACTCAAAGACGCGCAATCAAATCGATTGTCAGCTCATTTAATGTGTATCCATGTTTTGTTTTAGGTAGATTTCATAGAAGAGTCTACCTATTTTTAAGTTTAATTTTTAATGTGTCATAAAAACAACCATACGCTAAATAAATAAGTGGAGTTTAAAACAAAGAGTTCTATTGAGAGTAATTCCCAAGTACTTTGGCTGTTGATTGTATTTAATGATAGTGCCGTTAAATAACACTGATAGTTCGTGTTTTGCCAGAGGTGTTTAAGTGGAAACAAGAACTCTCGATTTTACTTAGATTAGAAAATAAGCTCGACGTTCAAAAATAGTCATTCATAATCGCCAGGTCAGTTGAAAGCAAATCTTCCAAGACATTTGTCTTTGTTTTGAGTGGGCAGGGTCCAATCATCAGCGTAACCAAATTTCTTCGATGTTGTTTCAGGAATGTCATGAA
The DNA here is from genome assembly GCA_963693315.1 of Diogma glabrata. Lineage (NCBI taxonomy): Eukaryota > Metazoa > Arthropoda > Insecta > Diptera > Cylindrotomidae > Diogma > Diogma glabrata. Next base: position 144,393,131 of record OY856188.1, on the reverse strand, counting down.
TGTACAAATTACAAAGTAATGGCGGCAGGACGGAACCCTGTGGCAAACCATTGTTAAGCATTTTGGACCTACTATAGGAATTGTTTAGATGAACTTTAAATACACGATTACTTAGCATGTTGTTAATTAAACGTGATATGGTGTTACAAGGTATTGCATTAGACAGCTTTAATATATAATCCCAATCCCAACCGTGTCATATGCTGCAGTGAGATCGATGAATATTGCGCCTGTTTTTAATTGTTTTTGATACCCTGCTTCGATATAGGATGTTAAATTGAGCAGTTGGACCTTTAAAAAAATTACCTTTGGGAGTGAACGCTATAGAGTATAGACACTGACATCCTCCGATTGTAGAATAATTTTCAACATTCGAAGGAAGGTCTCACGAAAAATTTATGGTCCATGTAAATTTGCTGAAATCTGTATAGAATCCGAATGAATCTTGAAATCAGACAGCTCCTTGAAGGCTGCGATGTAATTGGATTCATTAAATCCAACCAGTTCAGATGTTTTGGCCAAAAAGAGAGGGTCACATTAGACAGAATGCTAGAAAAAGTGTCCCTGGCATATTACTCAACACTTAAAAAAAAGCATATAAAAGCTTATAAAAGCATATAAAAAAAGCATAGGCAAAGGTAATTCTGTAATTAAATATAAACCCCTGCGTCATTGACCCAATCCTCAATTTTCCGATCCTGCATTCAGGCGTTCATTTAAAATACGCTAAAGAAAGGAAGATATTTATGGCGAACCTTTAACTGTGCTTTTACTTTGGTTTGACTGAAATCATCAACTTATCGAGATACCATTGTTCGCGGAACGCTTTGCTTCAAATTCGACAGTTTTAAAAACTCCTAAAGAAATTCCCCGAATCCAGTCTTCAGGAGTCAATATGAAACAATTACATTTCAAACCCAAGATTGTCGAAAAACTTTTAAGGGGGTTAAACAACAACAAAGCTTCTGGTCTGGACAACATTCCTCCTGTTATTCTAAAAACATTTTCAAAAGAACTTGCACCAACCCTCACCAAAATATTTTATAAATCCTATAAATCTGGTATTTATCCATCCTGCTGGAAGTTAGCCAATGTCCAGCCTGTCCCAAAAAAAAAAAAGAAATGTGATATTTCAAATTATAGACCAATAGCCTTACTCCTAGTCATGTCTAAAATATACGAGCACTATATTAATTCACACATATCCAAATTTTTGGAAGACAACCATTTGATATCTGACAGCCAATACGGTTTTAGAAACAAAAGATCAACAACCGATCTATTGAACTATGTGGCACATCTTTGGAATAGCATACTTGAGAAAGGTGGTGAAACTTACGTGATCGCATTAGACATCTCAAAAGCATTTGATCGAATTTGGCATGCCAACTTGATCAACAAGCTCGTTGCGTACGGTTTTCATCCCGCAGTCGTGAAGTTGATTCAAAACTTTCTGTCTAACCGATACATCTCGGTATCTATAGATGGCTTTTCTTCTGAGTCTAAATTAATTAACCGCTGGTGTACCCCAAGGCTCAGTTTTATCTCCCACTTTATTTTTAATTTATATCAACGAACTGTTGCAAATCACCAGTAACCCAATAAATAGTTTTGCAGATGATAGTACACTGCACAAGTCATTCGTCCCCCTATCTTCAAAGGGTAAAATGCATGAACGAATAAATCCCGTCCGGAGAGACGCTGCCATAAATGTAAACGAGGACCTAAAAAAAGTCGCCGATTGGGGTGACAAAAATTTGGTCAATTTTAATTCCACCAAAACACAGCTATTGATTGTTTCCAGATCAAAGACCGAGTTTTCCAACGATATTTCAATTAATATGTGTGACGACCAAATAGACGAATGTGAAAGCATTCGTTTATTGGGAGTCACAATATCCAATGACTTACTCTGGAACGATCATATAATGGCCATAGCAAAGAGCGCGTCAAGAAAACTCGGCCTCCTCAATAGATGTAAAAAATATTTTACTTCGCATCAATTACTCCACATTTATAAGTCCTATATTCGTCCCTGTATGGAGTATTGTTGTCAAGTTTGGGGCGCTGCATCTGTTACTATCCTGGCTCTTTTGGACTCTGTTCAAAAGCGAGCTATACGAATTGTTGGTGATCGAGATTTAACATTTGATCTTGATTCCCTACAACATCGTCGCACTGTTGTTTTTTATAAATATCGTCACCAGCAGTGCTCGGATGAAATCAGGTCCATAATGCCTCAGACATATGTTTTTCCCCGTTTTACTCGTCAATCGGTTTGTGCGGGCGGTCGGACTGTCGAGATTACTTACTTTTATAGTAAGTGATTTCTTTGTGCGTACATCGCACACATGGAATGCTTTGCCCGAATCAATAGTCTCGAGTGCCGTCAATCCACAAAGATTTAAAAAAAGCGTCCACCTATACCTCAAGACGCATGTTGTTGTTGTTGTTGGTGTTGTTGTTGTTGTTGTTGTTGTTGTTGTTGTTGTTGTTGTTGTTGTTGTTGTTGTTGTTGTTGTTGTTGTTGTTGTTGTTGTTGTTGTTGTTGTTGTTGTAGCGACGAGTTGTGGTGCTATTCTTCCGGCTCCAAGTCCAGATTCAGGAACTCTGCTACTGCCCTTGGGCGGTACCACAGATCTTCCTTCGTCAGGTCGGTTGGTTTCTCTGGACAATTGAAAAGGTGGTTAGCATCATGTGGCGTGCTCTCACATATGGGACACTTGTCAACAATTTCATGGTCAATTCTACTCATGTAGTTATTTAAGATGCGTGACCAGCCGGATCTTAACTGCGCTAGGATGGTTCTGGTGCTGCATGGCAGTTTTACTGGTGGTGATGGTTCTGGTGCTGCGTGGCAGCTTCTCAAGATGGACGGGTCTACGCCCCAGAAGTACTCGGAACCCAGTTCCGACCAAGGACCATCACAAAAATTTCGACGACGACGCATGTTGTTGTGGGACCTGGGTCGTAAAAGGTATCTATGTGTTGTTGTGACACATTTTGTAATTCCTACTACACAACACTTCTTATTAAAAAAAAAAACACATTTCTGATTGCACTTAATTTCTACACATTACGTTTATTGTCTTTGTTAAAAATAAAAAACCTTTGAAAATAAACTTTCAATTCAAAGTTTGCAAATTGCAACACAATTCGTCTTATTGAAAATGAGAATAAAATATAAACCATAAGAGCAAGAGAAATAATATAGCAGTTCCAGTCCAGTCATTTTATGTGTCCATACATTCATACATATTTGCAACTTTCAATTATTGTATTGTAATACTATCTCATTTTATCTCATTGATGAAAAATTACTTGTTTTCTTTCATATTTATGTAGTTTCAGTTTAACGTTTGATATTGCATTGAAATTCAACTCCATTCTTTAGTTCAGAGAAAATTATACCTATATTATCATATTGTTTTTTAATACTTTAGTTTTTGGAGAACTGTATTATAATAATGTTCGAAACGTCAAAATTGTCGGTAGTGCTTTCGTTATAATAATTATTTTTTTTTTAAGTCAAGAAAAAAGTAATTGCGATAAATTATATGGATATAACATAATTTTAAAAAGATTTAAGTATAAAATAAAATTAGTTGTGCAAAACATCTTACATTAATTTAAATTGCAAAAAACCTTCAGCTTTTGATCAAGTTGAAATATGTACGTAAATTGAAATTTTATTTGATTTAAATTTTAAAGAAAACATATGATTTCAGAATGACTAATTAAAATCAAAACATTATCTAAGTGTTTGTTAAGTGAATAGTTAGTTAATTGTTTAAACACAGTTTTGTTTTAAAATGGAAATTTAATTTTAAATGATAAAGTGATTGTTTTGTAAATTTAATTTTTTAAATACATAAGTGGTTGTCATTAAAATAGTGAATTTTAAGAGGCCTTTTTAGTGTTTGAATCTTTACAGATTCGATTTCGTTTTCTGGTAAATTAAATTTTAAATGTCAATATAATGTTTAATTTAAAAATGTTGCTGTAAATTCAGTAATATTATCACAGATAAAATTCCTATCCTATCATATCTTGATATAAGGTAAATATTAGTAGCAAAAACGCAGAATGCCAGAATATTGTACAAATAACAAGTATGCAAGCTTATTAACGTACAAGCGCTTGCAAGAGCTTTAAACGCATATGACTCCAATATTATTATTATGTGGGCGTTTTACACTACTATTTCTACAATCCAACTATGTAGAAACAAAAAGTATTAATTCTTAGTACAATAAATTTTTAAATAATCTATCATTCTATAATAAAAATTAAAAACTTATCAATTTCTTTTAATTTTAAATGAACTGGAAAACACCATATATTTTGAATGTGGTAAATTTTTCTGAATGTCCAGATAATTTTATTAAAAATTTTTTATAAATAAGTACAACAATTAATTCAATGAATTATTTGTGATATAATATCACTCCGATGGGCGATGGAAGTTATCCCATCAGGAATAATAAGACTGAATCTAACAAAATATGGTGTGCAATTTATGAAATTTTTTTGCTATCCATACAATTGTCGATCGATCTAGTTTCAAACCGATAAGAACTTTTTATTAAACTTTAAAAAAGTATATCATTCTCGTCAGGGCTAGCCGACTAGATACACTACCAAAAAAACTGAACGCTTATAAACCAAAATTGGTCTACTGTTCTAGCGAAGTTAAGAAAACAAAAAACTTTCATAAACATATGTTTATTAGATTCAGGTTTATGAATGAATGAATGAATATATGTAGATATACGACCAGATCACTTGGATCCTTCTACTGGGTTTTCCCGTTTTATAGGAAATGGCCAGGCCCTCCGTATATCTTTTAACATGCAACATAAAGGATAGGTAGAACAACACAAGAATAGACCCGGTTCCAGTTCACCATGAAGTCTATATACATTAAATATACATAACTAGTTTCTACAATACAAACAAAACAACCATACCACTTAAATATTGCCATTTCTTTCGCCTAAGTTGGATGAATCATTTCTGCATCTGATCCTGATTCATCTAGGGCTTCACAGTCATCTGATTCGTCCTTTTCATAGATAGCCCGCGCCGCCTGTTTCACAGAATTCCTATCCTAGAGTATTTCTTTCCATTCCATTAATGTGTGCGACAAATAGGCGCTGTCCGATTTTATTGAGTCCGTCCACGTTAGGCATGGTCTTCCTATTTTCTTTTTACCCGCTACATAATTTGCTGCTGCATGTAGAATATTTTCCTTTTTCTCTTCTAGCAAAATGTCACCAATAATGAATCCGAATAGTTTTCACCTTCTTTGTTATTGTTTTTCCTTGTAGTATTTCTTTGATCTTTATTCGAGTTGGTCTTTCTGACGCAAACTGCAGTAACATACGTAATAGCATTTGTTCATATTTGCGAAGACGCACTCTGTTTTCCTTGGCTAGCGTTGCTACCTTGAGACCATAAGTTATTACAGGAGCAATTATCGTTTCATAAATTCTTAAAACTATGTTTGTCGGAATTTTATGTATCTCAACGAATTGCGATATTTGTTTAGCTGTTAATGCTGCTTGATGGCATCTGGTTTTGATCATATGACGTCTTTGTAACCTATCTGTTATATATGTGACCAAATATCGCATCGTTTTTACTACTTTAAAGTTTTTTCCGCCACACAGTATATATGGGGGCATTGGATCTTGGTTTGCAGGATTTCTTATAAGAACTGTTGATCTGGTATCATTCACTATTAGACCAACTGATTCCCGAGCAGAAATTTGTCAGGGCTCAAGTAAGGCCCTGATCAGATTTGCCCTAAGCCGGATCAGGCATTGGTAGGGCTGCCTGATTGGGTCCTGATCATGAGTGTAACGCTTTTGCCCTATCAGGTCCTGATTGGGATTACCAGATCAGACCCTGATTGGGATAATCGGATCAGGCCCTGATTGGGATATCCTGACCAGACCCTGATATATATTTATATATTAGATACATAAATTAATCAAATTAAAATAAAAACATTACAATGGAAAAAATTAAAACCTACATACCACCTTAATGACTATTATTATAGTCTTTCAGCGAGAAGCTATAACTAAAATATGCATGAAACGATTTTAACTATATATTTCTAAAATGGATAATACTCTAGTGAATTTTAACCAATTGAAATTTCAGCTAGGGGTCAAATGCGAAAAACCTGATCAGGGCCGGATATATTCAAATAAGGTTAACCCTAAAAGGGTATTCTAAATCAGGTCCGGAACAGGCCCACATCAGATTGCCCTAATAGGGATTGCCCTTGTAGGACTGACCAGGCCCTGATCACGCCCTGATTGTATTCAGGTTTTCCCTAACTAATTTCTGCTCGGGTTCCAGTACTGCTACCAATTCCTTGACAATTACATCTATATTTTGGTAATTTCTTGTTATTATAATGACATCATCTGCCAAAACTAAGATTATTAGAAGGGTGATTGTGTCTCGTTGGTTCAGTTTTAGTTCTGGATATTGTTCTTGAATAGTCTCCAATACTTAATTTATTATAAAAGTAAATATTCTCGGTGATATAGGGCATCCTTGCTTTACTCCTCTGTTTTTATTTACTTTCCCTGTTTGTATATAGAACCATCGAAGACTGCTTCTCTCCCAAAAACATGCATGATTCTGTTACACAGGTAATGTGAGATTTTATATTTTAGGGCCGTTGAAACTACTGTTAGGACAACTCTATCAAAGGCTTTCTCAAGGTCTAGGGAGAATACATAATGCTTATTTCCAGCTCTCCGTTCTTCTTCTAATATTCTTCTGCAGGTGAACATGTGATCATCCGTCGACCTATTTTTGAGAAATGCTGTCTGGTACGCAGCAGGTTCTTTGAGTTTTTCATCCAATCGGTCCAGCAACAATTTTGCATAGATTTTATATCCCGTGTTGCACAGTGTTATCCGTCTGTAGTCGTTGATTGAGACACGCTTCTTTTTTTTTGGGATAGGGAATTGAATTGTATCTATCCAATCATCTGGTGGCGTATTATTCTTCCAAATCTCCTCTATAAGCTGATGTATAGCCCACACCATTTCAACAGGAGCTTCTTTCCATAGCTCCATTGATATGCCATCCCTACCTGGTGCAGTCCCGGATCTCAAATATGCAATTGCATTTTCCACCTCGGATTTCGTTGGTGGTTGTTCCATAGGCCAATGATCTTCTTCTGGTATAACTGGATTACAACCTCCTTCAGATTTTTGTAGCTCACTATACCAAGCTGATATTGGTATATAGTGTGAATTAACCTCATTTTGTCCTTTTCTATATTCTTTAAGGAATTTTTGTGTTTTTTTTATTCTATTTGCAACTTGTTTTTCATTACCTATGTTGTTGAAGAATTCACTACAGCTTTCCATTCGATGCGTCTTGTAGTTATTTGAGAGGTTCTTCCTTGCTGCCCTTATTTGTTAACAAAATGTCTGTTATTTGGATCCCTACTTTTTTGAAATTGTGCTTTCTTTAAGGCTGCTAAAGCTCTCCTTCTTCTAGGTGTAAGTGGAAGTTTCTTTTTCAGAACCCTTTCTGCTGTATTTTTAATACATTCAGTTATGATTTTCCATTTGCTTTCAATACTTCCTTTATTGAGATTATCATCATATTTCTCCAGTTCTTTTCTTATTTGTTCTTTGTACTCATACCTGTATTTTTCTATTTTTAATAGTTGTAGATTCCAATCTCTATGGTTAATTTCATTTGTTACTCGTTGAGTGTTATTTTGAGCTCCTAATTAGTTTATGATCAGTTATCTCATTCATAAATTTCGCGCCTTTGATCACTGTTATGAATAGAGAACAATTTTGTTTTTTAATTAAAATATGATCCAGTTGAGATAAATTTGCACCTCTTGTCCATGTTTTTAGGGCGGAGTTTCTTCCCCAGGTACTTACAATTTTTAAGTTATTAAGGGTTCTGCAAACTGTTCCAATACAAATTCGTTTTCATTTGATTTCTCATGGTTGAGGGTCTTGCCAACAACGTCATTTTTGTTCCTTGTTTCCATTTTTCCTAATCTGGCATTAAAGTCTCTCACGATGATTATTTCTCTTCTCGTTGCTGAATTTCCCTTTTTGCCTGATGGTGGGATATAAGTTGTAACAATTTGGATTTCACCCATATTTGGTGTTTTAACTATTAATGAAGCTACACAGTTTGAGTATCCTTTAAATTGTTTAACTATTATTTCAGGGCTTCGCGTGACAATAAATCCCACCCCTCTTGTTTTGCAGGCTTTACTATTTATAAAGTACCATATATAGTTTTTACACATACATTTAGCTGTATTCATTCGAGACTCTTGAATTGCTACGATGTCCAAGTCAAGTATTTCCTCTATCAAGTATTTCCTCTATCCGATCTCTTTTTTTGCTTTCATTTACCCCATTTATATTCCAAGTGCCAATGTTTAAATGGTGAATATCTAGTCGCAATTGCTGACCATGGATTATATTACCAGAACTAGGTTTTGGTATCAAAGCTCTAAAATTGGTATTATTTTGGCTTATATTTAATAGATGATCTCTTAGGCTTATTATTTGTTCCTGAGAGGTTTCCATACTGTCTGGAGCGTCTGGATGATTTAATATTATACTTTCGTAATGATTTCCATTTGAGTATAAGATATTTATTTCCAACGTTGGGATTGCCGAGAAAGGAGTAAGCCTTAGCATGCCTTCATTAGGTGCGTTGCTATGTACAATTATAGTTGCACCCACTAGTTCTGCTGCGGCTGCAATACATTCTGTCCCACCCCAAAACCCTTCCTGTGAAACATTTCTTAAATATATATTGAATATTTCTATGTCGATATGCTGTCTTAAAAAGATGTCTCGTATACAGTCGACGCATCGTCTAAAATTTGTTGCATAAATCGATCAGGATTTTTTTGTATGCAATTTACGATATTTTTCTTGCTTCCTTTGCTGAGCTCCATGTTGTTGAATGTCTGGTTCGTTGTTGATGCAGTTGATGGATAATTGCAGAGAATAGACAATTCCCATCGGCGGTTATTTTAACAATATTTTCCATATTATTTTATTACTTAAAATTACTTAAATTTAATTTACAAACTTGTAAATTTACTATTATATTATAACTAAGACATAAATAGGAATGCACAGACAACTAAATTAATTAATTCAATACACTATATAATTAATAAACAAAATTTACCTTACAATTCCTTTCAATACGTTAGAATAAATTTTTAATATACACGCTTGTGGAAGTTCTTAAAATTTTACTACTGTTTTCACTTGTTTTATTAATTAATCCCAACAGTGGGATTTTTATATTTATAGTTTATTTTATTTTCTCTAGATCAACGAAAAATTTATTTTTTTCATTTTTTTTATCTTATCCTTTTCTTATATCAAAACAAGAAACACAAAATTTCACAAAATATTGTTACTCCTTTCACTTTGTATCTTATTTAATCGCGGCAATCTGATTTTGGTTTATATTATATTTTGTTTTATTATTTTTCCAATCACAACCTCAAAACAATTGTAACCGCCAAAACGTAAAATGTAAAAGACAATTCCACGCGATTACAAAAAATGTGCAACATCAAAATCACCCAAAACCCAGCTTCAACCTCAAACCAATATCAGCACTAATAACTCTTTGCTGAAATACCTTTCAATAGCAAAAAAAACACTCTCCTACTAAACTATCGTTGGTATAAATCTATAGTATTAGTTATCACAACCAAAATTTATTTGATTTATCAAACAAGAGCCACAAAATTCTAATTAGAAATCAAAACTGGCACTTGTTTGTTTTTGTTTTTAATGTAAGAGTAAATCTTATATGATTTTACGTTACTATATACACACTTGTTGATTAAACTGTTTTTCTTTTTGTTTAATATTTTATAAACTTATTAAAATTAATAAAAATACTAATCACTTGTTCTTGATGTCACTTGTTCTTGATTTCACTTCAATCCCGATTGAAAAACAATAAAAACAGAAACGACACAACAATGTTTTATCGAATCGAAAAACATAAACATAAATTACGAGAAAGAATATCAAGAGAAATTCTTTTACTGATCTTGTTTCTTTTTGAATTTTGAAAAATTATGTTATTTTTGAAATATTATTGAAGAACTTGATTTGTACACATTTGAATAACAAACACCTGTCGTGTGCTACTTACCTTTCCAATTTATTGGATGATAAATAAATTGGGACTTACTGCCATCAACGGGAGCTCCAGGATTTTGCCGAAGACCACTTATTTTTTATTAATCCACCACACCAAGTACACGCAAAAAAAATAAAATTTATATGTGTTCTGTTGAGTAATGAGTTAAATATGGTTGATGGTTGATTTAACCCTCATGTTTATTAGATTCAGGTTTAGTTAATTTATTTCTCTAGTTGATCACTATTGTTGTTTTACTCTAACCAAGTTAGAATTGTCAATTGGATAACAAACTTGTATCGGCGAAAAGAAGATGACCATCTTCACTTCTCTCTCTCTCTCTCTCTCTCTCTCTCTCTCTCTCTCTCTCTCTCTCTCTCTCTCTCTCTCTCTCTCTCTCTCTCTCTCTCTCTCTCTCTCTCTCTCTCTCTCTCTCTCTCTCTCTCTCTCTCTCTCTCTCTCTCTCTCTCTCTCTCTCTCTCTCTCTCTCTCTCTCTCTCTCTCTCTCTCTCTCTCTCTCTCTCTCTCTCTCTCTATCTATCTCTTTTTCTCTCTCTCTCTTTCTCTTCTCTCTCTCTCTCTCTCTCTCTCTCTCTCTCTCTCTCTCTCTCTCTCTCTCTCTCTCTCTCTCTCTCTCTCTCTCCCTCTCTCTCTCTCTCTCTCTCTCTCTCTCTCTCTCTCTCTCTCTTTTTCTCTCTCTCTTTTTCTCTCTCTCTCTACAGTCTTCTACAATCGGAGGAAGTCAGTGTCCAGCTTTCACTTCCAAAGGTAAGCACAGGTCGGCTTAATACTTTTTATTAAAGTGTGAGTTTGCACGAATGCGAAAGATGTTTTAATCGCAAAAGTTTTGATTATGCGTAGAAAACTCTGTCTGCGGCTGAAACAACGGGCTTTAATATCTGCCTGCATGTCATTTAACGATGTTATTCCCTTGTGTCTAGGGTATCCAAATTACTCGACTTTGCAAGTACCCGGTTAGTCGAGTATTTAATTTCTGAAATACCCAGGTACCCGGGTATTTGAAATAGTAATAAAATATATCTAGAAAAGTTAGGGTATGGTGGGGGTGCATACGTGTAGGGTTGATATATTTAAGTCTCTTTTGTTAATTAGCTCTTTTTTTTTTTTTTTTTTTTTAAGGCGTTCATGCTCCATGTAGGAGCGTTGCTAGGCTAATCAGCTTTGAATATTCACCACGGTCATTCGCAACAGCGACATAATTACCATGGCAGCCGATTTTTTTAAGGTCGTTTATTACGTCAGTCTCCCATTGTAGTCGTGGTCTTCCTCGCGGTCTACCACTCCCTGGGGTACTAACGTACATTTTTCTAATCATTCCAGACTGTGAATCGGCTCGTAGAACATGCCCAAACCAAGCAATCCTGTTAGAACGGATACAACCTATTATATCAGGACCCTCAAGAAGGTCTCTGATCTCAAAGTTATACCGGGTTCTATACTCTTCATCGTCTGTCTTAAGTGGACCAAAAATGTAGCGTAGGATCTTACGCTCAAATACAGATAAATGCGATTCGTCATTTTGTGTAAGGGTCCACGTTTGTGACCCATACATCACAACTGGTCTAATCAATGTCTTGTATAATTTGAGCTTGGTGTTAGTTGATACATACGGTGATCCAAGGAGAGGTTTAAATGAGTAGAAAGTTCGATTACCTGCAACGATTCGAGCTTTAATATCTGTAAGTATGCTGTTGTATGAGTCAAGCATTGATCCCAAATATTTAAAAGATTCAACTCCCTCAATTCGTTCATCGCCGCACATTAAATTTTTCTTCTCAGCCTCTCTTGAAACATTCATATGTTTGGTTTTATTGTAGTTAATTTGCAGACCAATTTTCCTAGCACCACTCTCAAGCGACTTGAAAGTCTCACTCATAACAGCTTCACTTCGGCTGAGGATGACAACATCATCAGCGTAAGCAATCATCTGCACTGAGTTTATTGACAAGATATTGTTATTAGTCGGTAGTTTCTTTTGACGGCACACATATTCCAAGGCTAGATTAAAAAGTATAGGAGAGATAGCATCACCTTGTCTTAATCCGGAGTCGACTTTAAAAACTTTTGATATTTCGTTCTCTACTCGCACACAGCATTGAGAGTTCTGTACTGTCATTTTGCATAGTGATACCAGTTTACCAGGAATTCCCATTGACATCAGAGCAGACCATAGAGTCTCTCGTTCGAGAGAGTCGTAGGCCTGCCTGAAATCAATGAAAAGTTGGTGCACAGGTATGTTGAACTCTCGACACTTTTCCAAAATCATCCTTATCGAGAAAAGTGCATCGGTGGTACCTCGGCCCCGCCGGAAACCACACTGATATTCTCCAAACAGTTGTTCAGCAAAAGGATTGATTTTGGATAGCAAAATGTAGAAATGTAGGAAAAGATCTTATATGCTGTGCAGAGGAGAGCGATTCCTCTGTAGTTTGCACATTGTAGGCGATTACCTTTTTTATGGATTGGTATCAGCATAGCTGTGTTCCAGTCCTGTGGCATGGTTTCAGTCCTCCAGATCATTTGAACAAGTTCAAACAATCTTGAGGATAGAGTTTCGCCACCATGTACAATCATTTCGGATGTTATATCGTCGATACCAGGTGCTTTATTGCATTTTAATTTGGACAGCGCCGCATCGAATTCCTCTTTGGTGGGTTCGTCTACATGTACGTTTGACGCACGAATAAGCTTTGCTCGTCGCCCGACTTGTTGCTGGTCACTTAAGTTGAGAAGATTCTCAAAATAAGCGGCCCAAGTATCTAAAATATTTTTAAGGTCTACTTGTAGCTCCTCATCTTCGTTTTGAATAGCAGTCGATCTAGTTTGAGGGCCCTTCTTTAAGGTTTTAACCTGTTGAAAGAAGTTACGCGATTGATGTTCCTTATTGAAGCTTTCAATCTCCTCACACTGTCTCTTCCACCATTCTCTCTTCGTTCGTCTACATAGCTTTGTAACGGCTTGTCTTGCCAGTTTATAGTTCTCCTTCGTGGACCTGGTATTGCGTCCTTGTAGACACTTCAGATAGCAATCTCTTTTGTATTGAATAGCGTCAAGACATGCTTGATCCATCCATGGCTTCTCGGAGGGGTTCTGTGGTCGTCCAAGTATTCCCTCAGCAGCGCTTAAAACAGCATCTTTGAGCAAATACCATGACTTATCGACGTCTCCATTAATGGTTTCTGATTTATCCAATGTTTCGGCAATATGGATTTGATATCTCTCTTCTGTTTCAGCATTCTTTAATGATGAGATTTTAAAACGTTTCCGTTGATTGAATTTTGGAATGCCTGGATTTGGGAAGTGGAACCTTATCGTTGCACATACAAGGAAGTGATCACTTCCAATGTATGCACCTCTAAAGGATCGCACATCCCGAACGCTCGAAAAGAAACGTGCTGTTACTAGAACGTGATCAATTTGATTTCGAGTGTTTCCATTCGGTGAGACCCAAGTCTGTTTATGAATTGATCGATGCGGAAAGAACGTACTGGCAATTCTCAAATTTTTTGATAATGCAAACTCAGTCATTCTCTCACCATTATCATTCGAATTCAAATGCAGGCTGTTGGGACCCACCACATTTCCATAAGAGATATCTCTTCCAACCTGTCCATTAAAGTCACCAAGAACCATAATGAAGTCGCGTGTGGGTGTTTGTTTCATAACCTCTTCCAATGCTATGTAGAAATTATCCTTCTCGTCGACGGTCTTAGCTTCAGTAGGTGCATGCACGGCAATAAGAGAAATATTGTTATATGTCCCACGTACACGTATGTAGCAGATCCTCTCACTGACCGGGATGAATTTCATCACGGCTTCTTGTATGCGTGCACCAACAAGAAAGCCAGTACCAAATTCTCTTCGAGAAGGATGACCACTACAGTATAGAGAGTGACTATCCAAATCTTGTTTTCCGATTATCGGCTGTCTAATTTCTTGTAGAGCAATAATATCCATCCTATACCTCTCAGCCTCTGTTTCCAGACTTATAAGAGCATCAGGAGCGCTCAGGCTGCGCACGTTCCACGTTCCGATTCGGTAGTCTGGTCCTTTTTCACGTCCAGGTAAAATTCTGTTTTTGTCCGGGTCTGTTATTCTTTTCTGATAACCAAATTTAACATATTAGTTTTTTTCCGGGGTTAGGGTGTTAACCTTAGGCACAACCCAAATTGTCGTGAATGGGTCCGTTCTGCATATTAAGGTCACCAGAAACAACCTTTTTACACGTTTATATAGCGAGCCGCTTGATTCAAGACAGACGCCCGCTCCAAGCCGCCCCTGGCATGGAGAACAGACGCTTGAGTTGCATTGGTTGTAAGGCGCCAATTCGCCGTGATGTAGCGTCATTGACTAAGCAGTTTTTACTCTGCTCGTCTCCAATACACCAACCTAATTCTGTCAGCATTACCCAGGCAGCACGGCGTGGACGTCGAATTTAGGATTTCGCTACCCCCTACCCTTTTTTAAAATATGTTTTTTCCATGTAAAGCAGCTATTAAAAATTTTCACCAATGGCCAATCATACTAGTTTACAAGAAAAATCTCCCGAAATAAAACCAAACTTTTCTTATAGATTTGAACCTCCTGAACACGAATATCATATTCATTTTTTTTTAGTTCTTGTTTTTGAGATATTCACAAAAAACCAATTTTTTTGGTGATCAAAAATGTTGTTTCGGTTTTTGGGTCTCATATTTTACAAAACCAACAAAATAAAAATATTAATGAAACAAGTGCATAGTAAATATACTAACAAACATTTTGAGCTATATTTTGTAAAAATCCATTAAGAATTCTGGAAGTTACAGTTGAAAAAAGTTGAAAAAATATGAAAAATTCACGTTTTTTTCAAATTTTTCCATTTTCAACGTCATAAATTTTGAACAAACAAACACACTAATTTTTTTTAATTTTTAGGAGCCTATAGTAGCTTTCATTTTCTTTCTTTTAAGCTAAAAGACACGAATATTGGTGTAGTTTGCACCAAGTTATTCAAGTTTTCCCAAAGAAAGTCAAAACTCAAAATTTGGGAAGTTGCTATAGGCTATAGGCTTTGGGAAGTCGCTATTGAAGTTACTATAGGCTCCAAGAAATTAAAAAAAATTAGTGTCTTTATTTGTTCAAAATTTATGGTGTTGAAAATGGAAAAAATTGAAAAAAACGTGAATTTTTCGTATTTTTTCAACTTTTTTCGACTGTAACTTCCAGAATCCTTAATGGATTTTTACAAAATATAGCTCAAAATGTTTGTTGGTATATTTACTATGCACTTGTTTCATTAATATTTTTAATTTGTTGGTTTTGTAAAATATGAGACCCAAAAACCGAAACAACATTTTTGATCACCAAAAAATTGGTTTTTCGTGAATATCTCAAAAACAAGAGCTAACAAAAAAAATTAGTATGATATTCGTGTTCAGGAGGTCCAAATCCACAAGAAAAGTTGGATTTTATTCAGGGAGACAAAAAAAGTTCAAAATTTGTAAACTAGTGATTTTTTTTTTTAATAAAAAGTGTTGTGTGGTAGGAATAACAAAATGTGTCACAACAACACAAATATACCTTTTAAAACCTAGGTCCCACAACAACATGCATTCTGAAGTGATGGTGGACGCTTTTTTTTTAAATGTTTGTGGATTGAAGGCACTCGAAACTACGGAAGATTGGTAAATTAAAGAAATTTCATCATTAAAGTAATTCTATTATTCTATTTTTCATACAAATCTGAGCTACCGTGTCTGGGAAAGAATTCTCATTAACGATAATATCACAATGTTTTGTCTATCAGCATTTTCTCCATGATCACTTTTATCATTCCGTTCAATATCCTAAACAACAGAGTATGTATTGCTTTACAATATCAGACACATAGGTACAAGATTACAAGATCAGACACATAGGTACCCAAACGCTGTTCACTCGGCATGAATTGCAAGTGTAATAGGACTTTCAATATGATTCACCACAACACATACAGCCTTCTTAATACATAGGTTCCACTAAGTCTTAAAAGGTTCTAGGTTCTACGTCCCAATTAATATAAATTCAAGCTTAGGGATCTTTTAACTGCTTGTTGAAAATTAATATTTTATAGTCGATCAAATTACCCGGGTAGTTAATCGAAATACCCGGGTTGTCGAGTATGTTGAAAAAGGCTTAAATAACCGGGTTCCCGGGTACCCGATAATCGACATTGAATGCCTTACTTGTGTCTATCGAGTATTTACACATTATCTACAATTAATTCAATGAATTATTTGTGATATAATATCACTCCGATAGAAGTTATCCAATCATGAATAATAAGACTGAATCTAACAAAATATGGTGTGCAATTTATGAAATTTTTTTGCTATCCATACAATTGTCGATCGATCTAGTTTCGAACCGATAAGAACTTTTTATTACACTTTAAAAAAGTATATCATTCTCATCAGGGCTAGCCGACTAGATACACTACCACCGTTATCTTCTTGAATTTTGAAAAAAGATTCAATTTTTGATTTTGTTATAATTTTTGCAATATTTTTAGAATTTTTGAAAAAAATCTTAATCTCTGATTTTGTAATAATTTTTGTAATATTTTTAGAATTTTGTAAAAAAGTTTGATTTTATTTAATCGTTACAATATTTTTGGAATTTTGAAAGAAATATGAATTTGTGATTTTGTAATATTTTGTCGAAACGCTAAATGGAGAGGCTTTTGAGGAGTTTGCTGAGTGTATCATCTTTTCACTCAATTATGTTAATTTATGATCTGTTATAATTTTTCCGGCATCGTATTTTTGTTTCGTGTTATTTTTGTAATAAATTTCTAGATAAAAAAGGTGAGAGGTGTCAAGGGACACCCGGATAGAACGAAGTTCGATTAATTAGTGAAAGAATTGTAATAAAATTTTATTTTTTTTAAGTTATAGTAATATTTTTAAAATACAATTTGCTTTTAAATTTATTAAAGTTATGATACTTGCTAAACACACAATAATGGAGAGATTATAACGCGTATGACTTGGTTAGCACAATAGTAAAGAGAGGTTATACTGCATACTTGCTAAAAATACATAAGCATTTATTATTGTCTGTGTAAAATCTCTACTTACCTAACTCCATCAGCAATATCCGGAACTTGTGCAGAAACACTGTCAGGATTCATTGTTGTTATTATTTTTTATTATTTATTATGTACAAAAAACCTGTATACACTCAAGAAATAAAATAAACTCAAAATAACTAAATAATAATAATAAACTAAAAAAAAGTGTCGTTACAACTTTTGGTCTTAATTTTTTCCGTCTAGCCCCCTTTCGCAACGCGCGATAAGGAACTTCGTTCCAAAAATACTTGAACTTTAACAAAAAGTTATGTTTGATATACATCGCTGCCCAAAACTAAAAACCATGTCCTCATAAAAGTTTTTTGCCGAAAACTATATCAAAATCCTTAACCCAGACGTCTTGATATCTCAGAGCTGTGAGATTTCAGCCCCTTCATATTTTATATTTAAAATAACCAAAATATGTCATATACAAAAGTCCGAGCGGCAAGATGTCCGCTAGAAATAGGTAGATTTCGAGATCAGACAGTTTTGTGTACATGTAGAATCTGATGTATCAGATTAGTTTAAACAAAACAAACTAATTACAAACAGATATCGAACAAATTTTAAAAAGAAAATTAGCTACATATAAGCAAAACTACATCTATGCAATTTTGCAACAAACAAATATCAAATCTACCACAGAACATATGTGTGACAATTTATAACACTATATGAAAAACACACGCCAAACCTACTCTATACATATGTCGTGCAATTACTGCAAAATATCAAAATAGTTTATTTCTAAGATCTTCAAATCTTTTTATGTTTTTTTCATTGACTGTTATAAGGTTAATTGTTATTATCGGGGATTGTTGCAAACTGTATTTTTTTAAGAAGCCAAAGCCGAAAACCTCAAACTGCAGAGTTTTATATTTATAAGAAACGGATTAAAATGTTTCCACAGATTCTAAATTTATGAAGCTTTTAAAAATATTAGTATCCAAACGGCCGTTATAACGGATTTAAAAACACAATTTTTTTTCTAGTATAAAGCCTCTAGTTTCTTAACCATGTGTCGGATTTTGCTGATTTACGAACTTGTTCAAGATATTTATAAAACACACATTTTTAAAAAAAAAGTTGATTTATCTGGCTCCACAAATGGGACCGTGAGAGTGCTGGTCGATGCATTCTTACCGTTTGCAAATCACTATCGGCTAAGTGCCACCATTTTTATTAGTTTATTCATCATGATTGCCATCCATGTTTAATCATACACAAGCTATGCTTCTTTGTATAGTATTTGTGCGAATTCCGTCTTGTAATTTTGAACTTTAAATCAATATAATCGATGTTATCAACTATTTCCACGTAGTTTTCGAAACAATTACATACCATTGCAAACCAAAAACATATTTGGTGTAGATGATAAAATTTGTAACATCATGATGTGTTAAATTCCAATACATATAATTTTGATATACAAATGCAATTGTTTCAGATTATTTTAGGTAGATTTCATATAAAAATCTACCTATTGCAATGGGCTTCATCTCGGAATGTCGGAAAAATTTTGATGCCAAACGACTATATGTGATAAGCGGAGATGGAAAAACAAAAAAAAAAAATTATATATATATATATATATATATATATATATATATATATATATATATATATATATATATATATATATATATATATATATATATATATATATATATATATATATATATATATATATATATATATATAACGATATGAGGTATAACGGAATTTAGCGGCACTCTCACGGTCGCATTTTTCGACCTGCACCAAAATAATTTTCTGTGTATGTTTCGGCAAATAATGTCTTGGACAAGTTCGTGAACTGGCCATATCCGGGTACCGGTTAAGCGGCTAGAGCCTAAAAAGTCGAATAATCTAGGGCGCTATAACTTCCGTTTGAATAATAATATTTTAATAAAATTTAAAAATATTGAATATTTGAACCTTTTTTTATCATTTTTATCCAGATGACCACTTTGGCGTTTCAGGTTCCTCAAAAATCAGCTGTTTTAAAAATTTACTAAACTTTGCTGCCCTTGATCTAGCTGAAATGGCCAAGCTCATATTTGAAAACTTTTTTTCACGTACTTAAAATATAAATCTTTCCAAAATTTTCAAAAATAATAGTTTAAGTCTAACGGTTGAGACCCTACGGCTGTTGAAATGAAAACAAACGCAATAGGCAATGCTTTCATCATGTTTCAGTTTATGTTATTTAAATTCATCTTAGCTTTTAAACATACTTTTCAACTATAGCTTCAAAAAATTTCAGCTTTCTAACCCAAAAGGTTCCATTTTTATAAGCATTATAATGCAACCCTTACAAGAAAAATATCAACCCATTTAATACCATAGAAAAATTATCAAAATCTCTTTTGTTTTTATTTTTTTTACTAAGTAACCGTTTGAAAAAAGGTTAAATAAGAACAAAAAAACACAACAACAAAAGATGATTTTGAAATAAAATTGTTTGATAATGTTTGATTATAAATAATGTGTGATGGTATAATTGTAGTTGTGACGTAGTTCATTTGATCTTTGGTGGATTTAATATGTTATTAAAAGTAGTTGAAACCAACTTAAATAAAACTGTTCCGAAATTGTATTGATGGAGTTAGTTCGGATAATGTATTTAATTTGGTTCGATAATTTTTTTGAATTATTCTGTTTCTACTTATATTTTTTATTTAAACTAATCTGACTTATCTAATTTTATTTGGACACAAAACCGTCCGACCCCGAAATCTACCTATTTCTAGCGGATATACCTGCCGCTGGGATTTTTTTGAATAAAATGTGTTGTGTTATAGGGTTTAGAATATGTGTCACAACAACACATAAATACCTTTTAAGACCTAGGTCTAGACTTAGGTCCCACAACAACTGGCGTTCTAAGGTCAGGATGAACGCTTTTTTTAAACCTCTGCGGGTTGAAGTCACCTGAGACTAAGGATTCCGGCAAACTATTCCATTTGTATGCAGTTCAGACAAAGAAGTCTTTCTGCGATCTGCCAGTATGACTGCGTGGGATCTCGACCGTTTGACTGGTTGCGGTAACCGATTGTCGAGTGGAACGGGGGTAAGAATAAGTTTGAGGCATGATGCTGCTGATTTCATCTGAGCACTGATATTTGTAAAAAACAACGAGGTCAGCAACAGTGCGACGATGTTGTAGGGAATCAAGTTTTGATGTCAAAGTTTGATCACCCACAATTCGTATAACCCGCTTTTGAACAGAGTCCAAGAGGGCCAAGATGGAAACAGAAGCAGCACCCCAAACTTGACAACAGTACTCCATACAGGGACGAATATACGACTTATAAACATGGAGCAATTGGTATGAAGTGCAAAATTTTGTGCATCTATTTAGGAGGCCGAGTTTTTTAGACGCGTTTTTTGCCATCGCCATTACATGATCGTTCCAGAGTAGGTCATTTGAAACTGTGACACCCAATAAACGAATGTTTTTCGGCGACATTTTTTAGGTCTTTATTCACGTTTATGGCAGCGTCTCTCCGGGCGGGATTAATTCGTTCGTGCATTTTACTTTTTGAAGGAAGGGGCTCGAACGACTTGCGCAGAGTACTATCATCTGCAAAACTTTTTATTGGGTTGCTGGTGATTTTCAACAATTCGTTGATATAAATCAAAAATAGGGTTGGGGACAATACTGAGCCTTGAGGTACACTAGCGTTAATTAGTTTAGACTCAGAAGAAAATCCGTCTAAGGAGACCGAAATGTATCGGTTGTATAGAAAATTTTGAATCAACTTCACAACATTGGAATGAAAACCATATGCAACAAGCTTGTGGATCAAGATGGCATGCCAGACTCGATCGAATGTCTTGGAGATGTCTAAAGCGATAACTTATGTTTCACCACCTTTATCAAGTATGCTGTTCCAACAATGCGCTACATAGTTTAATAAATCGGTAGTTGATCTTTTGTTTCGAAAACCGTATTGGCTGTCGGCTATTAAATGATTTACTTCCAGAAATTTTGAAATGTGTGTATTAATATAATGCTCGTAGACTTTGGATAGGACCGATAGTAAAGCTATTGGCCTATAATTTGAGATATCGGATTTTGGTCCCTTTTTGGGGACATGCTGGACATTGGCCAACTTCCAGCACGAGCGAAATATACCAGATTTGTAGGATTGGTAGAATATTTTAGTCAAAGTTGGTGCAAGTTCTTTGGAAAAAGTTTTTAAAATGATGGGTGGAATAATGTCCATTCCTGAGGCTTTGTTGATGTTTAACCCCTTTAAAAGTTTGGCGACTATTTTGGGTTTGAAGTGGAGTTCATTCATATTAACTCCTGAAGACTGGATTTGGGGTATTTCTTTAGGAGTTTCCAAAACAGTGGAGTTCAGAGTAAAGCGTTCGGCGAACAAGTTAGCTTTTCTTGCGGGATCATTGACGATTAAATCACCATCAATAATAGGGGGAATAGAAGATTTTGTACCAGATTTTAAAGAATGGCGGGTGGATTGCGCAAATTTGCTTTACTACTTGCAGACTTATTTTTTTCGGTTGTACTGCCATATATATCAAAAGGTTTATTTTATTTTTTTATGTTTTATCTTAAAATGCATTACTAAGTAAAAAATCTTATCATACAATAAAATATGACATATGCCAATATTTCATGATAAGATGAAGAAATAATAACAAAATAATAAGTGAAAAACAAATTGTGAGACATTTGCAGAAAACAAAACAAAACTAATTGCCAATAATCCAGCTGATGAAGCGCACCTCAAAAGCACCACCCACCACCTCAATCGAGGCACAAAGCCCACACAGAATTATGATTCCTCGGAAGAGCTAACGAGCGCTGCTACATACGGAACGCGGCCCAGCTAAGACTGGGAGTGCTACCGTTGACTAATTAAAGTTCGTCCGCCAGCACCCTAAGATATCATCTTTGCTAATGATATCTCCTGCCATTGCCAGTGGTATGTGATATCTCACGCTGACTCATATGTCAATGGCAGGGATTGGAGTACGCAGGGTAGTCAGACCCGTAGATCAACATTGATCATAATCGATCAACATCGACCCCTCCTGCGGGAGTATAGCTTCAGAGTTTCAGATTATAGTTGCATTTTTCAATTTAATAAAAAATATGTTCAACAAAAAAAACATTGATCAAAACAAACTAACCGTATAAAACGATATTTAAATAAAAACCATATTAAATAATTATCAACATTTAGGCAAAATCCCTTAAGATAATTATAACAGCCCTGAGGTGCAGTTTTTGAAAAATTTACCAGTTGCCGTTGGGCTAGTGTACACACTAACTTCCCAAAGTTTAATAATGATGGGATGAATGGTGTATTAATGCATAAAACAATAAAAAATAATTAATTTTCTTGTTAATATCGAAATAAAAATAATTTGAACGAAACGGAAAAAGACAGTAGCAATAAGTTTAAAAAACTGCACTATCGATCAATATTTTAAAATTCGTAAAAAGAAATTTTTATGAATTCATAAATAAAAAATAATAAAATGGTATTTAATAAAAATAAAAAAAAACAATAAAAAATTGTACCACTCCAGGAATTGAACTCTCGACCTGTAGAACCTCAGTTGACCGCGATATTCATATTGCAATTTGAAACGTTACAAACGGATAGAGGTATTTTATATTTAAATAAATTTATATGTGATGCGCGAAAATGATAACTCGAACACATAAATTTTTCCCCATACAAAATTGTACAACGCGCTTAAAGAAGTTTTCACTTCAAAAAATTCAAATATTTGTTTTCATCTATATTTTATGAACATAGATAAGGAGAAAGTAAAACAAAAGTTTTTTTTAAGGAATCGAGTTTGGTTTAGAAAAATCGAAAAAGATCAAAATATTTCAAAAAAAAATTTTGAAAAAAAGTTTCAAAATCGTGTGTTTTTTCCTTCCTCCCACCCCCTTAACTTCGAAAATTACACAAGAAATTTTTTTTTTAAATTCATAGTTATGGGCAATGTTGTAAAGATTGAACGAAAACTATAGTGGTGGGCTCATCTCGTCAAATGTAATTTTGAGGGGGTTGAGAGTGGAAATTTTGAAAACAAATTGTTTTTGAACTTGTCGTGTGAGGTGTCATACGAAAGGTGATTTTTTTTTCTAGTCCAAACTCCAAAACAATTTTTTTTGTAGTTTTTAAAAACACTGTTTTTGATTCATTCGATTAAAATTCTAAAATTATGTTTTTGTGAAGGACTATTCACGTAGAATAATCGTTGAAGAAGATAAATTTGGCTACGTTGCCAAATGTGTATTATAGTAAAATATTGAGACAAAGGAAATATAGAAATGAACAAACAAGATCAGATCAGATCAAACAAGTTTAACAAGTCAGATGAACTCGACTTCGTGCGAAAGGTATTAGGTTGAAAAATTATGCGATAACATACCTGTTTGCTAGTCGATAGATTATCATTTAATATGGTTGCGTTGCAAATGCCCGTGTAATGTGTAATGTATGAGGTTGATCATTACAAACATTTTTGAAATTGTTGAACTCGGCCAAAAAATTGGTTGAAGTATAAAATTGTTACAGTCGAATTAATCAATGTTGGGGATCTGTTCTTTTCGTTAGATCTGATACAGTACCACTAGTGCAGACAAATAGTAGCCCATCACTTCGATTTTATCTCTGCTGGTAGTCATTGTGAGTGTTTAATTTTTCAACTAGTTCAAATCCTGTTGGTATACCGATCTCCCCAATGTTCAGTAGACAAATCACTCGACTGTGTTAACTCGTTGGCAATAATTTGACGACACGTTTACCTTCAACTATTGTGAGAGGTGACTTTAATGTTGGATTCAATAAAAATCCTCAAAACTGGCTCTCAAACTGAATTTAGTTTCAGTAAAACAATCGCCTTCTTATACCAAGGAATCGTCCAAGCTTCAAAAATAAATTCTTTTTACCCGACTACGGCTAAGCAAAAAGGAGGGCTATGTGGTTGACCGCGATGTTTATATGTACATATGTATTGTTTGTTCATCTGTTTCCTCATCTGTGCCTTCTAATTCTAAACTACTTATTCCAATTTGATAAATGAGGTAGCGTTCGAAGCGTTGAATTTTCCTCTGGTTATAGGCCTGATGATGACACATTAAATGGAATATCACTCCCTTCCTCAATGATTAAACTCATTTTTGTAAACAAGCAATTGACCTTTTTACTTAAACGTCAAAATGAAATGTCAAAAATATTTAGAAATATCCGGGTGGCAAAGTGAATTTGTGTTAATACAAAATCTTCAGTTTTTGTATGAAAAGTGTTAAAAAATAATTTAAAAATTTATCTACGAATTGTTAATACCATTTATACAAGTAGTATGTATAAAGTGGTTAAATATATTCGATATATTTGTGTTAAAACAATGTTTTTGGTTGCCCGTAGTGATGTTTAGTTAGTACAAAATCTTCAGTTTTGTGTATGAAAACAGTCAAAAAACAATTTAAACTAGTTAAAGAATAAACTAAACTACAAGTTAATAATAATATTAATACACGGGAAATGTTTAAATTGGTTAAATATATTCAATAAATTATGTTAAAGTCAATATTTTTTGTTTATAGTAAATCTTTTTTCCCGAAAAAAAACTTGACTTATGTGATCAGCTGGTTTGTATTTCGAAAACCTTAAATAATTGTTATTTCTTGCAAACCAATACCGTTTTGCGTTGTCTTTAAGTTGCTTTTAATATATTTGCATTATTATTGGTTTTGAAGTAAATTTTAATACATAGTTACTGATTTTTAATTATCATTAGACATATTGTAACGACGTAACGACACATTACATACAGAAATATAACGACGTAACGACAGATTACATACAGTAATATAACATTGATTTTAACAGAAATTTTTTGAATATATTTCACAAATTTAAACACACCACTTGTATTAGTATTGTTATTAATTTGTAGTTTAGTTTATTGTTTAACTATTTTAAATTATTTTTTGGCACTTTTCATAAATCAAACTGAAGATTTTCCAGTAACTAAACAACACTGCGGGCAACCAAAAACATCGATTTAACATAAATTTATGAAATATTTTTAACCAGTTTATACTTACTACTTGTTTAAATGTAATTAACAATTCCTAGATAAATTTTTAGTTTATTTTTTAACACTTTTCATACAAAAACTGACGATTTTGTATTAACAAAAATTCACTTTTGCCACCCACCCGGCTTTGAAATCAACTATTTTATCTGTCAAAATATTTTAAGGAAAATACTCAATAGCGCGGCGTCATCGATAACTGAGGGTGCTGCATCTTGATTTTGCTACCTCTAACTTATTACTGTCGTATTATTTCACGATCATCACCAAAATTGTTGAACACACCTATTTTATAATCCACCTAACTAAATTAATTTATAAATTAAGGAATGTTTCGTTGTTATACAACGATCTCAAGTCACCAAAATTGATTCGTTCTGTTTTTAAATTATTCATAAACATTTATTTATTCTATTCAGATTCGTTTTGTGTATAATATTATTGATTAATTTATATCAAATTTCATAATAGAACAACCGAAATACTCTATTTAATCGTTAATTTTCTTAAATCAACATGATCGGAATGGTTTAAAAACGGTTAAAGGATTTACTAATAGAATTAAAAATATAAGCCATTTGCGGAATATAAATAATGACGACAGCAAATAAATTAATATTGGCACACAATCGTTATTACATTTTGAGTGTAATTCCGTATCAATCGATTCGCTAATAATCACTTTTTACACATAATAAAAACAATAAAAACTGCATCCATGAAATAATTTTTTTTTTAATCATTCACATAATCACCATGAATAATAATAATGCTCTTGTATAATTGTCGGTTTTATTGTATTCTGATATAACGATTATAGTAACAACAGATTGTAATATTTTAAATATAGAGGAACTGAAACCTAAGACGCTGAGGTGCGAAGATTTCAGTTTGTAAGAAAGGGTCTAATATATATTTTTTGGAAAAAAAAGATATGGTGCTAGTGATGGAACTACTAGCATGAGTCTTCTTCATCCGAAGGTAAAACAAGCTGGCGACAGTATGGTTTTACATTCAAGGTTGCAACTTAATAATTCTCATATTTTCAATATCATAAAAAAAATAATTCAAAAATTCGGATATTTGGGACATTGTCGTAAGTTTGAAGTGGGAGTGTGGTTTCGTGACAAAATCGCATATGATCTTGACGAAATGTTGGTATGTGATTCAAGTTTACATGAAAATGAAAGATCTGGATTCATTTTAAAGTGGGAGGTCTCCCCATCACCTTTAAGTTTGAATCTTCAATAGTTTCTAATCCTAAATTTCAATCGTATTGAAACATGGTATATAAGGTTTTAGTACGGTTTCCAATATTTCGGTATTGAAACTTGGTATATAAGGTTTTAGTACAGTTTCCAATATTTCTCCAACTTCCGGTTAAAAAGTTTTTTTTTAGAGATTATCCTTACTGTAGCCCACCCACGTTACACATCGAATTTCTTAAAACGTTGGTTAAAGGTCTCAATTAATATGAGAAAGATTTCATTAGAGAGTCGAGAGTTCAATTCCTGGAGTGGTACATTTTTTATTGTTTTTTTTTATTTTTATTAAATACCATTAAAATTATTGTTTTTTTATTTATGAATTCATAAAAATCATACAAATTTCTTTTAACGAATTTTAAGTTGGTCGATAATGCAGTTTTTTAAAGATATTGCTACTGTCTTTTTTCCGTTTCGTTCAAATTATTATCATTTCGATATTAACAAGAAAATTATTTAATTTTTTGGCAGGAAGTGCTAAAAATAATAAAATATTGGTTTTCCCATCATTATTTTCCATAATTTCAATCCCGTAAAATAAAATAAGGAAATTAAAAACTACTACTTGAGTATGTATTTCTCTTTCAATATGAGTTGACATCTTCATCACAAAAGATTGATTTAAATTTTAAGCACAGTTGAAGGCTGCGGACAATTTGCGGAATTTAAATTTATCGATAGTGTAGTTATTACTATTGTCTTTTAACACAATGTGAAGAAAAACTTAGAATGCATTCAGGGGATTTTTACGACATCTCAATATTTTATTCAGTTTTTAAAAGAAACGTTTTGTGGCTATTCTGTTTTTTTATACTTTTTTTGTTGTTTTCTTTTTTTCCTATTTTCTGTTGGTGATTGTTCTACCATGAAGTGAAAACTTCTTTAGGCGCGTGCGATTTTGTATGGGAAAAAATTTATATATTCGAGTGAGATAAATTGTAATCATCTGTTATTTTCCCATTTCTTATTCTAACTTTCTTGATTTTTTAATTTGTTTTTTGTTTCTTTTTTATTGAATTTGATTTATTTTCGGTTTAAGTGTGGTATAGTAAGGAAAGATTTTGTTGTACATATTTTTAAGTACAATAGTGTTTTGTGATATTTGATTTGTGTGTTTTTCTTTATACTTTTTAATAAAGGAAACGCAATTGATAGTACGAATAACCTAAGTATTGTTGAAATTAATGATAATATATTATAAATAATTTTATCTTCGTTCTCTTGATTGATATTTTGGTTTTTTTCTTTTTTATTGAATTTGATGTCTTTCTCAGTTAATAACAGTGTGGTAAAGTAAGTAAAGATTTTGTTGTATTTAGACGATAAAAACACAACTATTTCACAGTTTTATTTTAAGTTTTCACTTCTGTCGGCAGTCCTCAAGACTGCCTTATTTTTTTGTTTTACTATCTATGGAACTGAAATTTCTTGCCATAGTCGTGCGTAACTTTTTTATTGGATTCAAAGTTCGTTTTGTTTCATTTAACTATTGCGTTTTTTTTAAATATCAAGAAAAAAACCCTACCTCAAAAAATAATAGTTTTCCCTCCGTTTTTGTTCATAAAATTTACACAACATTTTTGATTTTGTTATATCCAACCAAACATATATCAAGTTTATACCACCGATAGTTTAATAGAATAATAGTTTTTTGCTATTAAACTATCGATACATTGGGCGTTTATACCACAAAATATTATTATTCTATCTGTGGTATAAACGCTCAGAATAATATTGACAGATAGAATACGGCTAACGTATTTCAAATTTGAATATAAAATCTTATCAATCGAAAAGTATTTCAACAAAATATTATAAAACTAATATTAATTTAAAATTAAAACTAAATTTTGAGTGATTTTGATGTTGCACATTTTTACAATCGCATGAAATTGTCTTTTACATTTAAAGTTTTGACCGTTACAATTTTTTTGAATATACTATGGTACTATCGATCAAACGCAAAATATCAAATAACTATCTGTCAAAGTAAAAAGGTATTATTCTATCCGTTTACACCATAATAGTTTAATAGCTATTTGCTATTATTCTATTATACTACCATGGTGTAAACTTAGTGATAGTTTGTTTCAAATTTCATCAATGGAAAAAAAATTGACAAACATATTGTATAACCATGACAACAAAAAATAAGTTGATTCTCATATTATGAAATTTTGAAAAGGCTGCTTTGATAAAAAAATTTTATTCATACAAATTTAAATGTTTTTTTCACTTTTTTGGAAGTAATTATGACGATACAAATTCATATTTATAAAAAGTTTGATGTATTAATTTCATATTTATAAAAAATTTGAACGTTTGCCGAAAAAATAGTGTATTTAATTCGGAGCTAAAGTGACTTTTTGTGTTTCGTCTATAATTGTCGGCCTCCCTGCCGTCGGCCGTCAAACTATAGACTCAACACAAAAAGTATCACTTTAGCTCCTAATTAAATAGTGTACTATTGTCGTAGTAAATATAAACATTGAAAAACAAATCAAAATGGAGGACTTGTATTTTAATTTTTATACTAAAATTAAATATTTAATGTAATTACCAATGTGGCGAACTTTTGAATTAAAAAACTTACAAGATTTTAAAATTTAGCAGCCTATGTTTTGTTTTAAAAAAATAAATGACTAAGGTTTTTTCATTGGATTATTAATTTTGATCTTCCAATTTTTTTGATATTACGTGTTCTGTAGTTGATTTCTACATCGTTTTGTAACCGTACAGCTGGTGAATCAATTTCATAGGTTGCTCCTGCGACGAGGTTGAAATAATTGCATTTAGATTGGAAATAGAACATTTTTTCGGTGTAGGCTTTATTATTCTACTTACTAAGAGCAGATCCTAATAGTCCATTTATGTCCAAAGTTTTTAATCTTTGTGCCATACCATTATGATAACTAATTCTCTTAGATATATCAAACAAATCTCAAACAGCTTGTAATTTAATACAAAGCTAATTTCACCACCATCTACGTTGATTTTGATAAGAGAGTTTGTTGTATTGTACACGTTCCATAGAAAAACGTAGGCTGTTAACAAGTGTCTTTCACCTCTATTAATTTTCAAATTAACTAATTTTTTATGGTTGAGCTTGAAGACCTAATTTAATCAATTTGTTTTATCTATATGAGTGATCAGTACATATTCCGTTTTTCCAATTTATAAACTATATTGATGTAGATTGGAGTTGAACACGGGTCTGCCGAGTTTAAGTCCAGTTTGCTAGCCACTACTTACTTTCGATAAAAATGTTAGTTTATGCTGATAGACAAGGAAGATAACCCAAAAATTAATAAAAATAAAAATATTGATTATTCACTTCCAAAACTATTAAGATTAAAAATGTTAGTTTATGCTGATAGACAAGGAAGATAACCCAAAAATTAATAAAAATAAAAATATTGATTATTCACTTCCAAAACTATTAAGATTCACTATTACACTTTCTCTACATTTAACCTAATAAAATAAGACACAAATTTATATGAATCAGACCAAAGCCAAATAAATACACCTATCCCCCGTTTTACACGGTAGATACGTTCCTGATAAAAACGTGTTAATCGAAAATATAAATTTTGTATGGAAAACCGTGTTAAACGAAAAACGTGGGTTTTTGATCATTTCTTGCAACAAAGAGATTCGGTAAAACATAAAAGTACCAGTTTAATCACATAAGATTTCGACATAATAGTTAAATTCATTTTCAAAACGAAACATGTAACATAACCAATAAGAAATTTACAGAAAAATAAAAAGTAATTATGCATGCACATACTAGCATTTTTACCTAAATCAAACCTTACTTAACTTGATTCAGTTCGGTGCGACTTGGAAGTTAAATCTGTAATTGATAATTGTGCTTTCTTTTTAGCTAAATCTTGCAAATATCTTCATATTGGCTTAAAAATTCGTTGACAGTTCGCAGAAATCGGAGAGCTAGTTCAATATTCGGATCATGTTGTTGAAAGTAGTTGCATTATTTATTATCTTCTGGTATAATGGTTGCAATAAAGAAGTTTTAATTTTGGGTAGAAATACAATTTATCCATTTGTAAGCTGCAAATTTTGAGGGTGACATGGAGCATTGTCCAGTAAAAGAAGAATCTTAAACATTATTTTGATTAAATACTATTTTACTTGTGGTACGCAAGAGTTATGAGACAAATCAATGAACAATGTGGCTTTAACCCAAGCTTTTGTATTGGCATTTCAATAAATGGAAAGAGTTGTTTATTCCTTTTTACTTGAACGCTTTGCCACCTAAGCCTAATCGCTCATTAGTATTGAAAACCTGATCAGCAGCCAAATTCTGTAATTGTGAAGCGGTGAAGTGATAAGTTTTTGAATGAACAGAAACGATGGAATTTTTAACGCTTCACCGCTTCACAGTTACAAAATTTGGCTGCAGGACAGCAAGATGTACCGGAATTAATTTCAGTCAATTTTAGTGGGTACATACTGTTGTGCTGTATCGAAATCAATAGATGCGCTTTTCAATTTTAAATTTTTGCAAAAAATGCCCGTGTTTAAATATTTCGAACCAACCATGACTTGCAATAAAACTGCACGATCTATTGCTTAAAACCAACTGATTTGCATAGAGAATCTCTTACATCCCTTTGCTGATATACATCAACATGTTATTTCAAAATTTTGCTTTGAACACTCGCAGGCGTTTTTTGTTACAAGTTTCTTGTTTTCTTGTTTTAATTAAAACCTGTATCTGTATGTATATGATCATAAGTGGTATACTGGTATACCAGAAGGTTTAATTAAAATAAAGTAGATATAAGTGCGTGTAATACCAAAATTTGTCTTTTTTTTTTAATTTTTTTTTTTTGGAAATTTTGATTTCAAAAACCGTGTAAAGTCGAAAACGTGTTAAGTGAGTGCCGTGTAAAGCGGGGGATAGGTGTATATGTTTTATTAAATTATACTAAAATTAATTTTACAACATTTTTTCTAACAGAATTAATTACAAAATTATTTCGGTTTTATTTCAGCTCACTAAATTGTTATTATAATAACAACAAAACCTAATTTGCATTATTTTATTGTTTAATTAACTAATAAGTTTCCATTGTTGTTAGCAATAATCCAACGAAAACGCATACTATACATACTTGGTTTAAAAAAAATTATTAAACAGTTTTTAGTTTTGTTTTCGTTGGACGACCTTCAAGACTTTTGTATCTTACTCTGACATAGTTCTTTGATGTAGAGTTAGCAGTTTTGTTTCATATTGTATGGAAGTTTCTTAATTAATCTGTGTGATTGCAATAAGTCTTACAAATTTTTACCTTGACTTTGTGTGTTAGTTACCATAATGTTTCGATGTTAACCTGATAAATAGAATATATATTATAAATATGTCTAACTTGTGTTATTTGTTGGTTTTTCATAACTGTGGTTAGTTGAATCATAAAATCTAAAACATGTAATATTAATCTGGATTTTAAAACCTAAAACCGTTTACTAACGTTTTCACTATGAAATTGCTTAAATCAAACTAATTAAATAAAAAAATACTAAATTACCAATTACGGTTTTGATTTATCTTTATTGAGAATTGTTTGCTTGTTTTTAAACGTTAGTTTCTAAAGAAATAAAGGTTTTTCATTTTTTCTAGATAATATATTAGTAGTTTATTATAAAACACGTTCAGTAATAGAGATTGCAATATCTTATAAATACAACAACATACCTTCGAACAAATACCTTCAAAGAGTCCACTGGAAAATGCTCTTTGATCTGTTGATTATTGGATGAATTTTTCGTTACTATTTATTCCTGAAAATCATATCCCTTTTATGCAGCTCGGACAAAGCATTTCTTTGCATTCTGTCAGTAGCAGAGAGTTCAGATTCAGCTCGAGCCCCGATTAAATAATGCCGTTCTTACTCCTAAATCGAAATAAATATTTTCTTTCAAATCTCCCACACTTAAGTTTTGTTTTAAACTATTTTAAATGCTTTGCTTCGTCTTAAAAATAAAAATATATTATTGATCATAATAATAAATAAGTGATGAAGAAGTTTCAACTTTGAAATTGTCATCGCCTCAACGGCGTAATCGATAGCGTGTCTGCCCAAAGATTCGAGCCGGGCACTGACGAGGGTAGGTTCGAATCCGATCCGAAACACGTAAAAAATGTGAATTGTAGTTTTTTTCTGAGAAACTTCAAACCATACCTTTGAATTGAAAATATTCCAATTACTTCTTTACTTACTTGAGTTTAATTGATCTCAAAAATCCAAAATAAAATTGAAATTCCCTTAATGTAGTCTAATGTTAATACATATAGAACTACAAATTGACCAAGTGTCAGCCATTGATTTCACATTGATTGGAAACAATCAATAATGACTATACAATCGTGACTTAGGATGTTAATTAGAATAGAAATGTTCCCCATTCTATGAATTCACACAAAGTATTGTTCTAGAAATTTAATGCAAAAAATCCCATATAATGTAAAAGCATTTCCATAATATGGTGTCTAATGACAGTGGAAAAATTCAACTTAAGTAAAATAAATAAGTGATGAAGAAGTTTCAACTTTGAAATTGTCATCGCCTCAACGGCGTAATCGATAGCGTGTCTGCCCAAAGATTCGAGCCGGGCACTGACGAGGGTAGGTTCGAATTCGATCCGAAACACGTAAAAAATGTGAATTGTAGTTTTTTTCTGAGAAACTTCAAACCATACCTTTGAATTGAAAATATTCCAATTACTTCTTTACTTACTTGAGTTTAATTGATCTCAAAAATCCAAAATAAAATTGAAATTCCCTTAATGTAGTCTAATGTTAATACATATAGAACTACAAATTGACCAAGTGTCAGCCATTGATTTCACATTGATTGGAAACAATCAATAATGACTATACAATCGTGACTTAGGATGTTAATTAGAATAGAAATGTTCCCCATTCTATGAATTCACACAAAGTATTGTTCTAGAAATTTAATGCAAAAAATCCCATATAATGTAAAAGCATTTCCATAATATGGTGTCTAATGACAGTGGAAAAATTCAACTTAAGTAAAATAAATAAGTGATGAAGAAGTTTCAACTTTGAAATTGTCATCGCCTCAACGGCGTAATCGATAGCGTGTCTGCCCAAAGATTCGAGCCGGGCACTGACGAGGGTAGGTTCGAATCCGATCCGAAACACGTAAAAAATGTGAATTGTAGTTTTTTTCTGAGAAACTTCAAACCATACCTTTGAATTGAAAATATTCCAATTACTTCTTTACTTACTTGAGTTTAATTGATCTCAAAAATCCAAAATAAAATTGATCATAATGTTTTGTTCAATTGTGCAAGTATTGTTTTAAAAACAATGGCGTAAAAATACTAATTTTTTTCTGTGCGATATAATAATAATAATTTCACTCTTAAGAATAAAAACGTTTTAAAAAAGTAAAAAATTTAACTTGTAAATAAAATTTTAAGGAATGAAAAAGCGCTCAAATAAAATAAAATTGTAAACTATGATTTTTAACAAACGATCCCAGAACAGTTCAATTTAAAATCACTGAATCGCAATTTCAAAATTCAGCTATTTTAACACTGTTCCTGTGTTAAAAAGATCCATTTTGTAATTATATTCAGACGAAACAGTTTGCGATCTTGCCACAGAATGTTGTTAATTTGTAATATAACAATAAACATAAAGTATTACATGCAATATAACATTAGTTAAATAACGTTAATAGCTATTATTTTATTTTTATGTTTTGATTGTAAAACCACATTCACTCAATAGCTATATGCATTACTATGGAGGAAAGTGTCACTTTTCCGCCTGTAGGATGTAGGTCACAGTAAACGTCCAAGGTAGGAGCAACAATTAACATCCAAGAGAGAAAAAGGCACTTTGCTCCCGTGTAAGGCATATGATTTTTTCTTCTAACCTATATTGAACCTTTTTTGAAGCTTTATTTAAAATGAAAGGGAGGAGAAGTACAACACATTTAAAAACATATTAATATGTATACTTTTCCTCCCTAGGGAGGAGAAATATAATGTAATGTTTTTAAATAAAGATTAAAACATTGATAAATATCTATTAAATCATTTATTTATTATTTCACATAAATCGGTTGTACATTAACATAAAATTAAGATGTGTTTTAATTGATCTCCCGTATGCCATTGATCTCTTCGTTTTATATCAAAATATATTTGTTAATTTTTTACAATTACATCTAACTGTACTTAAAATTAATACTAATAGGGTGCATTAACATATTTATTATCTTTATACAACATATAACACATATTTTAAAATGAGAGGGAGAAAAAGTACTTTTCCTCTCTAGGGAGGGAAATATGACCTTCTTACTTGGTTTGACGGAGAAAAGCTTGTACTTTCTATAGGTGTAGAAGGAAAAATATTTTTAATAAATTAAATTTATTTAAAATAATATTTACAACATGTTCCGCAATTAAAATATAAAAATAAAATATTATTCCGCACTCCGAGTCGTTCCAGAAAATGTTTTGCTTTAACTAATAACTATTCCCATGAAATAGTATATTTTTCAACGATGCCGAAAACAACATATTTTGAAGCGAGAAGACAGTTTATCAGCCGAGGTTGGTAATGGTCGCGAGATTCAAAATATGATTTTCGGCGAGTAGAAAACTGTACTTTTTCTACTACTTTTTTAAAAATTACTATTAATTATTAAGCATTTTCATTTAAAATTACATACAATTCAAATTTTAAAACATATAAACATCCAAACAAAATCTTTAAATTTATATTTCTGCTATTAAAATATAGATGACTCAATATGAATAAATTATCCAATTTCTATGCTATAAATAAAACCGTCTTTAGTTACAAGCCTGATTGTCCTTTCGTACAAAAAAATCGTCAACTGTATACATATACATTAGGGTGCTTTTTTTTTGGGCGACAATTCTTTTTTTCTGGTGCCCCACCGAAATTTTGTTGGAAATACCCAAAAAAACGTCCTCCTAAAATATGAGCCCTCAAAATTAATGTTTAGCACTCGGCCTTTGCGTTTGAATATTTTCCATACAAAATACATGTAAACTTTAGTGTTTTTTAAAATAAATCTCGATAAATATCAATCATAGAGAAAAACACTAAAGTTTACATGTATTTTGTATGGAAAATATTCAAACGCAAAGGCCGAGTGCTAAACATTAATTTTGAGGGTTCATATTTTAGGAGGACGTTTTTTTTGGTATTTCCAACAAAATTTCGGTGGGGCACCAGAAAAAAAGAATTGTCGCCCAAAAAAAAAGCACCCTAATATACATAAATTTATTCTATTTACACTACAAAATTCTATATTTTTATTCTATTTGGTCTCTAAAGTCCCTAAAATCATTAAATAACACATCTTTAAGACCCGCTATATGCTTGAGCTAAACTATGCGAACTATGTTTTTAAAAAAATAATGTTTTAACGCGAATAATATTTTTTAAACAAAATGTAATGAATGTAATGCTTCCTTTTTTGTTTTCTTTTTTTAAATGTTTTGTTTCCGTAATGTTTTTTTGTATAATTACGTTGTATACAAAAAACATAGTTCGCATAGTTCACATAGTTTAGCTCAAGTGTATAGCGGGCCTAAAGGTTTATTGTTTTTTGCATTTCGCGTCTAGTAGGCTTATAACTAAAGACGGATTTCTAATAAACAAAGTCAAGTTTAAAAATTTTATTATGATTTCTAAAATAAAAACAACAGTTTTGATTTAGTTTTTGTATGGGGATGACGTTGCGTAAATTTCTGATATATTTTAAAACAACGTAAAATATTTTATGTAAATAAAAATTTTTTTTGGTTTTTCTTAAATAAATAGTTGAAATCATTTTTTTTAAATACATATCTTAACATCAACTGTTTGTAAAAATAATATGTGAATCTTATATAGTTAACTATTATATTATTTTTACATTTTTAATGTAAATTGTCCGTAAATAATTCTAAAATTAATTAACGTCATCTTTCCAAGAATGACAAATTAACACTAACAAAACTATTTCATTCAATCAATTGATTCTCTTAACGAGTGTTCTAGGATGATTTATTCTAGTTAAGAAATTAGAAAATAGATGGCTTTTAAGAAATTACTTTCGTCACTAGGTACGAAAGTAATTTGTATGGGTTTTTTTATCACTGGTGACGAAAAAGAAATTTTCGATGCAATGAACATACATCGAAAGTAGATTTTTTAAGTTGGGTAGTAGAAAAACAATTTACTTTAGTCTTATATCATGAATTTTTCATTTCAAAATGAAAATGTATAAAATGGCAATGTATTTAAAATTAGTTGACTCACCAATTTTTTTGTAAGTTTACCAAAAATATTGTACTTATATTACAAAAAAAATTATTTGAAAAAACCAAAAATTTATTTGATTTGAAGGAAAAAAATGTAGTTTTATCAAAAGATTTTGTGTGTTGTATATTTATAAAAATTTTGTAAAGATGTATTTCGAATTCGATCGAAATCCGAGACAATTTTGGAATTAAATTGCTCAAGAATGGCTATACCGATTTCAACAAACTTTTTTTTGTTTGATCTTTTGGAAAAAAATAATTTAATGTTTTTGTAATTAATTTTAAAATTAATATATTACAAAACCTTTTTGAAAGTTTGGGCTAGGCTAGGACCAAACTACAATTAAATTTTTTTTTTAAAGTAGTTCTATATTTACAGACGTTCTTGAGCAATTTAATTTCAAAGTTACCTCGGATTGGCAAAATTTTTATTTCTCATGCATGCTTGGATGCCTCCTATGCTCAAACTAGGCATGTTAAAAAAAATTCTAATATAAGTGGTATTTTTATTTTGTCCATACTACTTATATGCAAAGTTTCAGGAAAATCAAGTTCATATTTCGACTTTTCGCCTATGTTGTAGATCACGATTTTCGTCATTTTAATTTTATTTCGTAGTTTTTCACTGGTGGACCGATTCTTCCGTTTTGTTTTCCAACTGTTAATAGCGCCCCTATTAACCAATCTAACACTATAGTAATAGTAATATTTAAGTATCGATTATTTGTAATTTATATTTCGGTATAAAAAGTCCAAGCGGTAGATATTTCCGCTAGAAATAGGTAGATTTCGGGATCAGACAGTTTTGTGTAGAAGTAGAATCGGCTTCACCAGATTAGTTTAACTAAAAACACGAATTTTTTCTAATTTTTTTCTTTTCAGTTATAAAATCAGTTATAACTTACCGAATCCACCAAAAAGCAAATGTCCTTGTAGATTCAAAAACACATTACAATATTACCACATATAATTTTAATTTATAATCAAAAATAATTCCAAAAATACTATAAATATCTATCAATTTTTACTTCGGTCTGAAAGACCTAAGTATTACATTTCCGAGTCAAAAGTGAAATCCTTACCACCACTTTTTTTGGCATTTCTCGATGTCTTAGGACCTACTGATTCTAAAAAAGCAAAAAAAAAAGCTGTCTGCCGGCGGGGATTTTAAAAATGTTTGTTTCTAAAAAAAAGTTTACTCATATGTATACCGGAAGTGTGTCAAAAAAACCGTCAAGTGTGTCAAAACAAGGAAATTTGCATATTTTTGGATCAAAAAACGTTCATTTTAAGTGTTTACGAGTAGGAACATTGAATTTGGAGAAATCTTGATGGTCGGGATTGGTATGTGAGACTAAAATCTAGATTATTGCATTATAAGTTTGTCAAAAAATGTTGTCAAGTGTGTCAAAAGAATGATTTTCATTTTTTTTACCCAATTTTTCGGAAAAAAATGAAATTAATTATTTGTATGGCATGAAATGTGATCGAGCATTTTGTTCTAATGTATATGTAGTAGTAAAATTTCTAATTTTTCTAATGTATGAAAATTCCCTATTTTAAATGATCCGGTCCTGGTCCGTTTCTAGTAGGGCTGCCTGATCCGGTTTGGATAGTTTGAGGCGTTACATTACTGATCAGGACCTGTTCAGTGAGCCGATATGGTCCCTATCAGTAGTAGGGAAAGCCGTACCCAGTCCAGATCTGAGCCCTTGCATAATGCTAGTCGGGATGAAATTGGACATGAAAATTTTTGATTTTGTTATAATTTTTGGAATATTTTTAGAATTTTTGAATTTGTTTATTAATTATGAAATTTTAGTTTTACAATAAACTATGAATTTTGCAAAAATTTTCAATTTTTGATTTTGTAAAAATTTTCGGAATATTTTTAGAATTTTGAAAAAAATTTAAATTTTTGATTTCATCATAATTTTTGGAATATTGAAAAAAGTTTGTGTTTTTGATTTTGTTATAATTTTTGAAATATTTTTAGAATTATGGAAAAAGTTTGAATTTGTGAATTATGAATTTTTGCAATAGTTTTAGAATTTTGAAAAAAGTTTCAATTTTTGATTTTATAAGAATTTTCGGACTTGTTTTAGAATTTTTAAAAAGTTTAAATTTCTGATTTTATTTTAATTTGTGAAATTTTTATTTTTGATTTTGTTATAATTTTTGCAATAGTACCGCTTATTAGACCATACCTACAACGAAAAATCGGGGTGCATCATTTAGAGCCTTTGTATCAAATAAGGTTTTAGGACATCCAATCACTTTTTCTGAAATTTTAAATTTTAGAAATCGCAAAAAATGTATTTCTTTTTATTGAAAATATTATGGTGTGTGAGATATGTTTAAATGATAAACGAATAGTATAACGATGTTGACACGGTTAAATTTTTAAATGTGTTTGTGTTGGTAATATTTATTACTTTATTTGTGATTTACCGTGGTAATTAGCGAATCGAATTATACCTACCAGCTAGATCTTTTTATTTTAATGACAAAAGCAGCAATCGTAATAATATCTGTATGTCGCAAAAATTGTAAAACCATAATTATGAACTAATACTTATCGTTATAATAAACTACAAAAAATCGTGATATCTGCTACAAAAATCATCAAAAATGTAAATTTTAGTTCGTGAAAATGGTGCAGTTTATTGTTTAATAGTCAAAACTATCTACTCACTACAAAGAGTAGTGATATGCTGTGTCAAGCAGAAACGAGTGTAAAACAAAACATTTTCAAATAATTAAGTGTTCGCCATAATTTGAAATACTTCCTTTGTTTCTCGGACTAGAGGTTAGAATAAAAAAACTTCACCTAACTTCGTATTAAAACAAAAGTTTCTAGTAAAAGTTCCAAATCATAAATTTGATTTATTTCTATACGAATAAAAATATAGGATTCGATATTTGTACGATCGACTAGCTAATTAATAATCTAGCTTGCTACCATTTCTTTTATAGATATTAAATAAAAGTCAGAGATCTCACTGAGGTTTTGTGATTGTTCCGCACTTTTCTCGATTCAGTCAATCATACAAATATCGAATCCCACACTATTTTTATTCGTATAGAAATAAATCAAATTTATTATTTGGAACTTTTACAAGAAACTTTTGTTTTAATAGAAGTATTTCGAATTATGTAGAACACTTAATTATTTGAAAATGTTTTGTTTCACACTCGTTTCTGCTTGACACAGGATATCACTTCTTTTTGTAGTGAGTAGATAGTTTTGACTGTTAAACAGTAAACTACACCATTTTCTCGAGCTAAAATTTACATTTTTGATGTTTTTTGTAGTAGTTGATATATACTTATTACATCGAACAAATCTCCGGATTTATATTAAAGAATATACATATTAACATAACCCTCATATTTTAATTTTTATTTAATTTCTTCTGGCGAAACGAAAAACAAAAAAAAACAAAAGAATCAACACAACATTCTTATTGGAATTTTGTTAATTTCAGTAGAGGTTAGTTTAATCATTATAATGTTGCAACCTCTTGGGTTAGAAGACTGAAAATCTCTGAGATTTTAAATGAAAAATGTTTATATAAAAGATATTATGAGTTAAAACAACATAAAATAAAATAAAACATAAAAAATGATGAAAGGATGGATGGCCTAGACTGTGGGTCTCAATCTCTAGACTTGAACTATTTTTTTTTATTTTGGAAAGATTTATGTTATATCTATGTTTGCAGAAGTTTCCAAATGTGAGCTTAGTCATTTTCATCTAGATAAAGGACAACAAAGTTTAGTAAATTTAGTAAATAAACAA
Source organism: Diogma glabrata (assembly GCA_963693315.1). Classification (NCBI taxonomy): domain Eukaryota; kingdom Metazoa; phylum Arthropoda; class Insecta; order Diptera; family Cylindrotomidae; genus Diogma; species Diogma glabrata. The sequence goes on along the minus strand of OY856188.1, from coordinate 144,352,315 downwards.
AGTTTAGTAAATTTTAAAATCAGCTGATTTTTCAGGAACGTTAAGCGCCAAGGTTGTCATTTTAAAAAAAAATGATAAAATGAAGTTCAAATATTCAATATTTATAAATTTTATTTCAATATTATGTTTCCAACAGTCGTTATAGCGCCTAAGATTATTCGACTTTTGGGGCTCTAGAGGGCTAACTGGTACTCGGGTATGGCCAGCTAACGAACTTATCTAAGATATTATTTGCTGCAACATACCCAGAAAATGTTTTTGGTGTAGGTAAAACAATGTGACCGTGAGAGTGCCGCTAAATACCGTTATACCTCATCGTATTTTTTTGTTTTTCCGTCTCCGCTTATCATATAAAGTTATAATATAATATAAGTTTGGCACCAACATTTTTCCGATCCAAAATTTCTCCAATTTCGAAATGGTAGGTAGGTAGATTTTTCTATGAAATTTACCTTAAATACAAAAAACGTGTATTATGTCCCCGATTATAATCGTATTTCTTTCAATTACGATTAAAATCGCTACGTGGGTTTTGCATTTCTTTTGTTTTTCTTGTTTCAGCTAACTGTTAAATAGCACATACTCCATTGGAATTCCGATGGAAATTAAATTGTCACTTTGCAAAATTTAATTTGAGCACTTAATTCGAAAATTGACTATTAATAAAACTTTTCAAAAATTACTAATGACTAATGAGTAATGACTTATTTGAATTTTCAGCTTTTCTGAAATACGTTGAACGTATAATAAGAAAACTATTTTTTATTTACATTTTTTAAACAATAATATTTGGGAAATAAACATGTGTTCAACTAAATTTTAGTTACTTTTATTAAAACTTTTATTTTGAATAGAGTGAATTGAAATTCGTTTGTTTTAGTTAACAATTAACTTAGTTCCTTCCTATCCAACAGACTTTTAAGTTGTTTGTTTTTATAAAGTATTTTAAAAAGCTGACAATAAAAAAAACACTAAATAATATATTCTTTATAGACATTTTATTATTTCCGTATGAATTTCTTGTCGATATGAATCATTCAAGTTTATTTGGTAGACAAGACAAGGGAGAGAATAATGATATCTAATCGTTCAATAGTGTTGCAATTCCAATATTCTGCAAAACAATGATCAGCGATTTTAGTTTTTCGGTTTGTGTTAACCTCTCCGTTTATAACGTTGTTTATAACGTAGAACGCAATTTATAATTGTGAACTGCTGTGTTCATAACGTAGCAGTTCCAAAAAGTTTAACAACTACTTTTTCAGTAATTTGCTTATTTATAATCGGTATTCCCATAGGCACTGTCCAAAGATCGCGCTACATCTATCATGGCCAGCAATACGTTTAAGCAATACATTTTTAATAGCCTGAACAGCTATTGTCAGAAACCACTTTCCAAACACTGAACTTTTTAGCGTACTATTCATTGTATTGTAGATTAACGACTAACCAAATTCAAAATTGCTAAGAAAAAATTCTAAAATATTTTCTTAAATATCCATCCTTATCTCCTCTTCAAAAGAAATTTTTTCGTCTTAATACAAAATAGCACCTCAATTTTTGATCAACAAATTTGTTATTAGAAAATTAATTTCAGCTAGGGATTGCAATCCCGTAGTGTTTTTTGAATCCCGGGACTACGCGATTCATAAATTTTAATATTAATTCGTCAACTGATTTATCGTCAAACCTGTTTGTGTTAATTTAATCATTTTGAAAAATTTTCGATTAATCGGTTGCAAAAAACGATTAATTTATCAAAAATTAAGAAATAGTACATTTCGTAACAAGTGGAGAAAGTAAGTTATTTCAGTATTGGTGAAAGTTTGTGCACGAGCGATAGCGAGTGCAAACAATTCACCAATTCTGAAATAACTTACTTTCTCCACGAGTTACGAACAGTGCTTTTCATAATTTCTCTCTAAAAAGTAGTAAATTGTTTACAAGTTTTATTCAAATGGAAAACAGTTAAAACTACATATAATTACATTCCATAATTATTATTAATAGTTACATTGCAATTGTTAAATGTATATTTAGGAGAGCTTTTGTAACTACTGCGACCAGACGCAAAATTTCCTTGAATTTGAATGTTTTGAGTGCTTACTTGAACATCATTTGAGGCGACAACAATGTTTTCTTTCTGTACTTCTTGATTACGCTGTTCCTCTGTTTCAACTGAAACCATAGCTGAATCCTCATTCGCATATACTGACTCGAATTCGTGGGCACTTGAGGCAGACGTGGAAGCTTCTTCGAAGTTTTGAGCGTACGTTGCTGATCTTACTTTCTTACGAGGAGGCTCAATCGCAGACTGTATCTTGTTTGACGACTTCCGTATATTTTGAACAGATTGTTCAATATATCCTTCTGCTACTTTGCTTGAACGCCAACCACCAAGGCGTTTAATAGCCACAAAATCTTCTCCAGCATCTGCCAAAATCGTTGCCGAAGTTCTTCTAAAAGCATGACCAGTATACAGGTTGGAATCAGGTAAATTTAGCCAGGCAGCAATGATTTTGGGTATTTTTCCAAACATGTTGATACCGACTGGTTGCACTGTGCCTTTGCCCTTTTGAAACCCAACAAAGAAACGATTGTGGTTGGTGGTTGGTTTTCGAAGTTTCATGTAACGTGCCACAATATCTTTGAAATGCCCTTCGATAGTAAATTTTCGAGGCTTCTTGGTTTTTGTTTGTTTCAAGCCCACTAACAGCACATCGCCTTCAGTCGTCACATCGTTTGTCTGCATGTTGAAGAGTTCAATTTTTCTGCAGGCACCGCTTATTGCAAACACACATACAGTCTATAAAAAAAAATTTAGGGGCGCTTAGAATTTAGATATGTACTACAATTACCTTTAACAAAAGATTCGTTTCGTCTGGGGCTTCATTTAGAAAGCGACCCAAGTCTTCTGGACTAAAAACTCTGGCCTTTTTCGGTTCATACCCATCGTTCTTTTTGCGAAGAAAAGATTTCAGCTTTTGATATCCTTCGATTTTCATGTTTTGGTATAAATCAATAGTGCAGCGTAGCATAGACCAAATTGACCACAACGTGTTGGGGGCATACTTTTGTGATAACTCTTTAAAATAAACCAGTAAAACATCCAAGAGCGAAAGAGATTTCATCCAAGAGCAAAACGTGTTGTATGTTGCTATATATTTGTCCCTAGACTTGTCCGGTAGAAGCTCTAAATGAATATTTGCAGCAGCTTCACCAAATTCATTAGGTCCACCATCACTCAAGTCACTTGTAGGATCTTCCATTTGTGTTTTGTTTCTGTTTCTGCTCTGAATCAATTTACAAGGAAGTTGAACAATGAACTGAAATAGTTTGTTTGACAGGAATCACTCGCGTACTTTGATTTAAAAAAGAAAATTTGAGGCCAAAACTTCAGCAGTTACTATAAGTAATTGACAGCGGTTACGATATGAACTTATCTAAACTGCTTTGATATTGACAGCTTTCGCAACGCTGGACAATTAAAGCAAAGTGTACTTTTTAGAGAGAAATTATGAAAAAGTATTTAATAGACGTTTATCATGTTTAATTGCACATTAAGGGCCATAATTCATGTAAAAGAATTGTCGTTCAGATAAAATAATATTCGTTCTGATTGGTTGAGGAGCGGTAACAATGTTTTATAAGTACGACAATATTTTTGATCGTACTATAAAAATAATATCTTAAAGATTGTTCTATTTTTTTGAAAGATAAAAAATCATAACGTCGAAAATTTTACTTGTCACTTGCATATTAGAATTAAGAATCTTAAAAGTAAGGTTTATCGATAATTAATTACAATTAAATTAATTTGATTATTTAATTACAATTAAACTTAATTGTTTAATAATAATGCATATAGATTTAGGCGATAATCCCAATACTAATATAAAATGTTTTCAAATGTCAAAATAATCAAATTAATTTAATTGTAGTTAATCATCTGTTAAACTTACTTTTAAAATTCTTTTTTTTCTAGGTTATGTTTTTATATCTAACACAAAAATAGAGCGATGATTAAGACATTTTTTTTGTCATAAAGTCAAAAATATTGTCGTCCAGATAAAAATTGTTACCGCCGCTCTTTTTTATTTCGAACACAAAAATAGAGCAATGCTTAAGATAGTTTTTTTGTTGTACAATCAAAAATATTGTCGTACAGATAAAATATTGTTAACGCCTCTCAACCAATCAGAGCGAATATTATTTTATCTGAACGACAATTCTTTTACATGAATCATGGCTCGAACTGTTTAGCGTTTTAATAATCAGCTTTTATAAAAAATGTATCCGTCAAATTTGATGCAATATTTCACCATAAGATGCGCGCTGTAAATTTAAAAAAAGACGGTTATAAAACTGTGATTTTAAATATTTTTTTTTAAATAAAAAGTGTTGTGTTATAGGTGTTGTGTTATAAGTGTTGTGACACATTATGTGTCAAATGTCAAATGTCAATATAAACCAAAAATTAGGTTACAACTCTAGCGAAGTATTAATACTCTTACTTCTAGCGAAGTATAATACTAGTATGTCTAGAGTATAACAAAACAGTGATCACTAGAGAAATTAATTGACTAAACCTTAATCTATTAAATATATGTTTGTGTAAATTTTTTGTTTTTTATACTTCGCTAGAGTTGTAACTTATTTTTAGGTTTATATATAGCGTTGACAATTTTTGGTAGTTTATCTACTCGGCTAGCCCTGATGAGAATGATAAACTTTTTAAAAGTTTAAAATTTTCTCATTGGTTCGAAACTAGATCGGTCGAAAATTGTATGGATTGCAAAAAGCTTCATAATTTGCACCATAATTTTTAGATTCAGTTCTTATATAATAATTTCATGTTCATTACATTTCATTTCATACAAATAACTAATTTTATTTTTTTCCAAAAATTAATCTAGTTTTTGATCTCACATACCAATCCCGACCATCAAGATTTTTCCACATTTATCATTACTACTCATTATCACTTAAAATGAACGTTTTTTAAGCAAAAAATATTTCCTTGTTTTGACACACTAGATGATTTTTTTGACACACTTCCAGTACAGTTATCGAACACATCGTCCTTTCGGCTCTTACCATTGAATATAATTATTTTTAGAAACCAAAATTTTTAAAATCTCTTTAGCGGTTTTCTAGATTTCGTCGGTTGTGACAGCCGGCAGACAGACAGGCTTACATTTTTTTTTGCTTTTTCGGAATCGTTATGTCCTAAAACATCGAGAAATGGCAAAAACAGTGGGGGTAAGAATTTCACTTTTGGCTCATGAATGTAATACTTAGGTCTTTCAGTCCAAAGTAAAACAATTTCAATTTTATTTTATTTTCTCTTATATGTGTTTCAATCTTTCAATCACCCTCAGAGAGAAAATATTTGAAAAAAGAACATGTTTTTTTTTCAGTGCAGCATATTTGAAATATTGCTACCATGTTGAAATGTTGCTTTATATGAAATGTTATTCTTTAAGATCAATGTTCTTTAGGCAAACTTGGCAGAAACAAAAGACTACTTAATCGCTTTCCTTTCGTTCTATTTCTTTGCTGATTAACTATTTGGGCAGCAATTGAAAACAAACGTTCAGATGGACCAGAATTCCCTACAATAAAATACTTTAAATCTTATACAGCTTGGGAATCTGAATTCTTAGATTATGCCAGATTTCCAAAGGATTTTCTTCGAGTCTTTTTCCTACTGGAATCCGTAAGTACATAAATAATTCATCAGAAATGGTATCCTAAGAATGTATTAATTGAATATTTTTTCAAAATTCCAAAAATTATAATAAAATCAAAAATTTTAAATTTTTCAAAATTCTAAAAATATCCAAAAATTCTTACAAAATCAAAAATTGAAACTTTTTTCAAAATTCTAAAAATATATATAAAATTCACAAATTCAAAACTTCTATTTTTTTTCAAAATTCTAAAAATATTGCAAAAATTATAACAAAATCAAAAATTAAAACCAAAATTCTAAAAATATTGCAAAAATTATTAAAAAATCAAAAATACAAACTTTTTTCAAAATTCCAAAAATATTTCAAAAACTACTACTTTACTACTATACTACTTTAACTAACTTCCAACTGTTTCAACTCGGTTTATTAATTTATGATGGTGTTTCCATAAGGAAAGCTATCTTCTTGTTTTTTAAATTGATCTGAGTCAGATTTTTTGTAGTATTTTTCACAAAGTTTTTAATTTTTGCGACTGCATGTAGAGTAGGCAAGTGCGTCCTTGACGTGCATTTTTATACACCTCTTATACAATACAGTTACTATAGAAAGTGGAGTCACTCTTTCTGTAGCGCCCATTTATTTTTCAATTTTATTAAGCATGAGCGATTTTAATTCTTTGGCGAGCGAGTCTTCCACAGCGAGGGATTGAATGTTTAAAACTAGGCAATGAACTAATGTAATCCTTTCTGAAGTACTGTTCCTTCTTGTCGGAACTTCTTGAATTAACTTTGTTTCTTTATCCGTTGCTTTTCTTAATTCATTTCTTGCTATACTACTTTGCTTGAACGGTACAATCCTATTTTAGTCCCGTTAATATAAAGTTGATTTTTTTAGATAAATAGAAAGATTAGGTCCTCTGCATCCTTATTATGGAAAAAAAAATTGCGGAAATGAAAGGACCGAAAATGTTATAAAGGATCAAACTTTCAATTTTACCTGGGGGGACCAAGGTTTGATTATTTTTTAGTTTTTTTAAATAAATATTAAACAAATTAATTAAAACGTAGTATTTCATAATATTATAATTACGAAAAAAAAATTTGCGGAAATGAGGGGTCAAAAGTTATAAAGGATCAAACTTAAAATTTAACCTTGGTGAACAGGGTTATATAGTTATTCGTTTTTATTTTGATTTTATTTGACTCGTTTCTATGACCTTGCAGACCTTCGATCAAAAATAGCCACCGCTCCTCTACACCACCCTCCCCCCGAGTTTTTTTTCAACAAATTTATAATATTTATAAACAACTTTATAATATGTATTATAAAAACTAAACAATAATCAAAGGGGGAACCAAGGTAAAATTGAAAGTTTGACCCTTAATAACTTTTGATCCTTTCATTTCCGGAAATTTTTACTTCACCACAATTTTAAATTGTGTGAAGTAATGCAATCTATCGAGAAAAAAAAATCTTACATACCCCAAATTTTGTTTTCTCTTTTGTTTCGTATCCTCTATCTAAATAGCCAATAAAGGGTGTGGGTGGGTATCTGGGTGTGTGACCTCTCTGCATATGATCTTTATGAAACTTTGGCAAATGATACAGGTTCCCTTGAAAATTGTATAGTATTGATTTGGATTCATTTCAAATTTTTACAAAATGGCGGGGGGTCACCCGAACACCTCTAAGTTTAAATCTTGAATAACTTCTAATTCCGGCTTATGATCTAATGGAAACTTGGTATATAAGGTATAAAAGTATTCAGCACTGTTTCCAATATTTCTGCATAACAAATTCTGGTTTGTCACTTCCGGTTAAAAAGTTGTTTTTTCAGTTGTTTATTCTTACTGTAGCCCACAATTTATGAAACGTTGGAAAAAGCTTTCAAGTAACATAAGAAAGTTTTATTAGTGTTTGGAGTACAATGGATTAAGGGTTGGGGTTTCCACCATACAAAAGGTGATTTTTTCCAATATGGTTTTTATGTTTGTTGGGATCATACAAAATTCGTTCGTGTACGAATTTTGATGACACTTTGGAAAAAGATGCAAATATGTATGACAAGGAACTGATTAGTTTTTGAGCGATAGTGAACAAGGTGGCGGGGGGTGTCCCATACACCTGTTTTTTGAAAACTCAATAACATCTATACATGATAATCGAATTGGATGAAACTTGGTACATGAGCATTTAGTACGGTTCACAACAGTTCTGCATCCCAACTTCCGTTTTTTCACTTCCGGTAAACATTTTTTTGTAAATTTCCATTTTTTTTCCTTGTGCTTACGCACACTACAGTCTACAATAATAAAGTGATAACGATGAAACATATGGAAAAGGTCCCAATTCGTGTGATAATTGCCATATTTTGGAACACATTGATCAGAGTGGCGAGGGGTCTACCATACAACTGCTGACTTTTCACACTTTGTTTTTAAAGTTTGTTGGGAGCATACAGACTTCATTCATTAATCAATTTTAAAGACACTTTGAAAAAAGATGGAGACTTAAATGACAAAGAACTGATTAGTTTTCGGACAACATGAGGATATGTGGTACGGGGCCTCCCGAACACCTGTTTACTGTGTCACCATTTTTTTAATGTTTGTTGGGAGCACACAGCATTCTTTCGTGAACAAATTTTGATGACACTTTGGAAAAAGATGCAAATATGTATGGCAAAAAACTAATTAGTTTTTTAGCGATAGTGAACAAAGTGGTTAGGGGTGTCCCATACACCTGTTTTTTGAAAACTCAATAACATCTGTACATGGTAATCGAATTGGGTGAAACTTGGTTCACAACAGTTCTGCATCCCAACTTTCGGTTTTTCACAAAAATTTGTTTTTGTAAATTTTCAATTTTTTTCAGTGTGTTTACGCCCACTACAGTCTACAATGATAAAGTGATTATGATGAAACTTATGGAAAAGGTTCCAATTAGTGTGAGAAGATAACTACTATCTTTTGGGAAACGTTGACCAAAGTGGCGGGAAGTTTACCATACAATTGCTGACTTTTCACACTTTGTTTTTAAATTTTGTTGGGAGCATACAGACAGACTTCATTCATTAATCAATTTTAATGACACTTTGAAAAAAGATGGAGACTTAAATGACAAAGAACTGATTAGTTTTTAGACAATATTGGGATAAGTGGTGCGGGGTCTCCCGAACACCTGTTTACTGTATCACCATTTTTTCAATGTTTGTTGGGAGCACACAGCATTCGTTCGTAAACGAATTTTGATGACACTTTGGAAAAAGATGCAAACATGTATGGCAAAAAACTGATTAGTTTTTGAGCGATAGTGAACAAATTGGTTGGGAGTGTCCCATACAACTGTTTTTTTGAAAGCTCAATAACATCTGTACATGATAATCGAATTAGAACTTGGTACATGAGCATTTAGTATGGTTCACAGCAGTTCTGCATCCCAACTTCCGGTTTTCGCTTCCGGGAAAAATTTTTTTTTACTTTTTGGAAGTTTTTTCAGTGTCTTTATGCTCACTACAGTCTACAAGAATAAAGTGATTACGATGAAACTTATGAAATAGATTACAATTATAGTGTGAGAAGATAATTATCATCTTTTGGAACACATTGATCAAAGTGGCGAGGGGTCTACCATACAACTGCTGACTTTTCACACTTTGTTCTTAAAGTTTGTTGGGAGCATACAGACTTCATTCATTAATTAATTATAATGACACTTTGAAAAAAGATGAAGACTTAAATGACAAAGAACTGATTAGTTTTTGGACAATATTGGGATAAGTGGTGGGGGTTCTCCCGAACACCTGTTTATTGTTTCAATTTTTGTTGGGAGTATACAACATTCGTTCGTTAAGTAATTTTGATGACACTTCGCAAAAAGATGCAAATATGTATAGCAAGGAACTGATTAGTTTTCTTAGCGATAGTGAACAAAGTGGTAGAGGGTCCTCCGAGCTCCTGTTATTTTGGAAGCTCAATAGCATCTGTACCTGATAATCGAATTGGATAAATCTTAGTACATAAACATTTAGTACGGTTCACAGCAGTTCTGCATCCTTACTTTCGGTTTGTCACTTTCGGTTAAATTTTTTTTTTACTTATTCTCGTACAACAGAATTTATGTTTGTTGGGATACTACTGATTTCTTTAATATTTTTATAATTAGAACTACGCGAATTCTTTAACATTGGTTAGCTTTTAATTAAAGTATTTGATGGATATTAGCTCATTATATATTCAGAACACTATGTTTCCAGAGCTGTGTTGAATTCAGCCTATGCATCAGCGTCGCAATATTTTTTTCATAATAAGGATGCAGAAGGCCTAATCTTTCTATTTATATAAAAAAATCAACTTTTTATTTTTAGGGGGGGATAAAATTGGAAAATGCGGCTTGAACCATGTAAAAATGTCTATGACCTTAGTTATTAGTTTTCAAAAGCCTGAACACTGTTGTAAGTTGTAACGCATTTTGCGCAACTAAATTTAGAGTATGCGCTAAACATGGTATATGTTTATTACCAAAAGCCAGATCGACGACCTTAATCATAGACACTGAGTTTTCAGCGACTACCAACTGATTTTTAGCTTTCGTACAATTTGAAAAAGGAAAATGTGAAAAATTAAACAAATTATTAAAAATCAAAAAGCTCACAGATGACAGATTTAGTTGTTTCATTGATTTGATGTTTTTATAAAAAACATCGATACATCGAATAGAAAAATTCTTTAAAAAACATGGAATATATCGGATGTATCGTGTGTAAACATCGAGTAAATTTCAACACATCGATGATTAATGAACATCCCTATAGTTGATACTTCTAAGGTCCTACATAAAAGAATTAATTTTACTTTCACCGCCAACCAAAAATAGAAAAAAAGTTCTATTGAACAAAGATCGATTTTCAAGATTGAATTTTTCGAATAAATCAATAAATTAGTGGAGGGGGCTTTTGTGTGACTTTAACTATACTAGAACAAGATTGACATGTTATCGATCGTTTATGTTTGTAGAGATTATTAAATTTAAATATATAATTCCTCTACAGCACAATTTTAACATTAATTTGTTCATATTTTAGCTATATAACTTCAATCTTACAGAACAAAGTACTACAATCTCGAATAAGTTTTCAAATCTTATCCGATTTTTTGCAGTTCCAGTTTTCCAGTTTTCAGGAGTCAATATGAAATAACTTCGTTTCAAACCCAAAACTGTAGAAAAACTTTTAACAGCAACAAAGCCTCTGGTCTGGACAATATTCCTCCTGTTATTCTAAAAACATTTTCAAAAGAGCTTGTACCTACTATAACCAAAATTTTTTACAAATCCTATAAATCTGGTATTTTCCCTTCGTGCTGGAAGTTGGCCAATGTCCAGCTTATCCCAAAAAAGGAACGAATTGTGATATTTCCAATTATAGACCAATAGCCCTACTCCCAGTCCTTTCTAAGATATACGAGCACTATATTATTTCACATATATCTAAATTTTTGGAAGACAACCTTTTAATATCTGACAGCCAATACGGTTTTAGAAACAAAAGATCAACAACCGATCTATTGAACTATGTAGCACGTCTATGGAATAGCATGCTTGATAAAAGTGGTGAAACGTACGTTATCGCATTAGACATCTCAAAAGCATTTGATCGAATCTGGCATGCATGCCAACCTTATCAACAAGCTCGTGAAGTTTATTGAAAATTTTCCGTCTAACAGATACATTTCAGTATCTATAGATGGTTTTTCTTCTGTGTCTAAATTAATTAACGCTGGTGTACCTCAAGGCTCAGTTTTATCCCCCATTCTATTTTTAATTTATATCAACGAACTGTTGAAAATCACCAGTAACCCAATAAATTTTTCAAATTATAGGCCAATAGCTTTACTATCGGTCCTATCCAAAGTCTACGAGCAACATATTAATACACATATTTCAAAATTTCTGGAAGTAAATCATTTAATAGCCGACAGCCAATACGGTTTTTGAAACAAAAGATCAACTACCGATCTATTAAACTATGTAGCGCATTGTTGGAACAGCATACTTGATAAAGGTGGTAAAACATACATTATCGCTTTAGACGTCTCCAAGGCATTCGATCGAGTCTGGCATGCCAACTTAATCAACAAGCTTGTTCCGTATGGTTTTCAACCCAATGTTGTGAAGCTGATTCAAAATTTTTATCTCCAACCGATACATTTCGGTCTCCTTAGACGGATTTTCGTCTGAGTTTAAACTAATTAACGCTGGTGTACCTCAAGGCTCAGCATTGTCCCCAACCCTATTTTTGATTTATATCAACGAATTGCTAAAAATCACCAGCAACCCAACAAATAGTTTTGCAGATGATAGTGCTCTTCACAATTCGTTCGAGCCCCTTCCTTCAAAAGGTAAAATGCACAAACGAATTAATCCCGCCCGGGGAGACGCTGCCATAAACGTGAATAAAGACCTAAAAAGTCGCCGATTGGGGTGACCAAAACCTGGTCAATCTAAACTCTACCACACAGTTGTTGATTGTTTCCAGATCAAAGACCGAGTTCCCCAAAGATATTTTAATCAGTATATGTGTGATGAACCAATAGGTGAATGTAAAAACATTCGTTTATTAGGTGTCACAGTTTCAAATGACCTACTCTAGAACGATCATGTAATGGCGATGGCAAAAAGTGCGTCTAGAAAACTCGGCTTCCTAAATAGATGCAAAAAATGTTTCACTCCATACCAGTGTTGATAAACGTTACTCGAAACGTAACGCAAAAACGAAATGAAATAGCGTTATTAGTAATAATTACTTTCATAACGCTTTAAAAATTAATTTGCGTTACAATAACGTAAAACGTAACGATAACGTTAATATTTTATTTCGTTTTTTTGGTATACTATTTGTATAATTATATGGAAATAAAAGCGCAAAAATCGGTTTTATAAAATCCAACTTATCTGCTCTTTTTCAATTTCTGTGGTCGCTTGAACTGAAGGTTTTGGTAATTATAAAATTGTTTGATTTTGTAACAAAATAATGAAAATTTGGTAAAATTTTGAGTATATTTCAAGTAATTTCAAGTCTGCATCTGCACTAGCCGTTTCTACATCACAGGTGTTTTGAATAATTTTAAGAAGGAATATTTTAATACCGGATGCAAATTTTTTTAATGTATTTAATGATTTATCGTTATTTTACTACGATTTACTACTTTTTTCATGCGAAATTTGAAAAATATTGATTTTATATTAATATTTTTCTAATTTTGCATGTAAAAAGTAACTGTTCATTAGAGATTTTCGATTTTTGTACATTTAAATAGGTTAGTTTTAAACATTACATTTAATTTTAAAATAACGTAACTATAACGTTATAACATAACGAAATATAATATTTTTCTGTTTCATAACGAAATAACGTACCGAAAAAATAAATATAATGTTATAAAAACGAATCGCATAACGTTACGAATTTTTTTCTCGTTTTGCAACACTGCTCCATACCAATTTTTCCATATTTATAAGTCCTATATTCGTTTATAAGTCCTATATTCGTCCCGGAATCCATAGTCTCAGGTGGTTTCAATCCGCAGAGGCTAAAAAAAGGCGTTCATCAACACCTTAGATCGCAAATTTTGATGGAACCTACGTAACGTAAAAGGTATTTATGTGGTTGTTGTGACATATATTGTAAACCCTATAACACAACACTTTTAAAAAAAAAAATAGTTTTGCAGACGGCAGCGCACTGCACAAATCATTCGACTACCTAACTTCAAAGGGTAAAATGCATAAACGAATAAATCCCTTCCGGAGAGACGCTGCCATAAATGTAAATGAGAACCTAGAAAAAGTTGCCAATATTGGGGTGACAAAAATTTGATTAATTTTAATTCCAGTAAAACACAGCTATTGATTGTTTCCAGATCAAAGACCGAGTTCCCCAACGATATTGACTTACAAATAGACGAATGTGAAAGCATTCGTTTATTGTTCCTCACAATGTCCCATGACTTACTCTGGAATGATCATATAACGGCGATTAGCGATTAGCACAAAGAGCACGTTAAGAAAACTCGACCTTCCTCAATATCATGTCCTCTTATCAATTAAAATGAATAATTTTTAAGCAAATTTTCTTATTTCGAAACACTTAACGATTTGACACACTTCCGGTACAGTTATCGAAGACATCGTCCTTGCTCGTACCATTGAGTATACCTATTTTTAGAAATAAAAGATTTTGAAATCGCTCTAGTGGTTTTCTCTGTAACGGTGGTTGTGACGGCCGGCAGACACACGGACCTCTTATTTGCTTTTTTAGAATCAGTACGTCCTAAAACGTCGAGATATACCGAAATGCCGGCATTATGAACAAATAGACCTGTAGCCCTATTCCGGTACATCGTGAAATAGGAATTCAGAAATAAATTATAGCAATTTTTTCATAACTAGTATTCCGTATCGCGGGAAATAGCAAATTCATATTAGAAAATATTTCTTTATTTCATTTATTGCACTTTTTTCTCAATTCCCAATTCCCAGGGAAATGCCGGAATAGGCGTACTGGCAATAATTTCAATAAGGAATGTAGAAATAATTCGAGTATCGCGAAAAAAAATATTGCGACGCTGATGCATAGGCTGACTTCACCACAGCTCTGGAAACAGTGGTTTGGATATATAATGAGCTAATATCCATCAAATATTTTAACTAAAAGCTAACCAATGTTATAGATTTCGCGTAGTTCTAATTATAAAAATATTAAAGAGAGCAGTAGTATCCCAACAAACATAAATTCTGTTGTACGAGAAAACTTAAAAAAAATTTACCGGAAGTGACAAACCGGAAGCTGGGATGCAGAGTAGTAGTAGTTAACCGTACTAAATGCTTATGTACCAAGCTTCATCCAATTCGATTATCAGGTACGGATGTTATTAAGCTTTAAAAAAAACATGTGCTCGGGGGACCCCCACCACTTTGTTCACTATCGCTAAAAAACTAATCAGTTCCTTACCATACAAATTTCCATCTTTTTCTAAAGTGTCATCAAAGTTCATTCACGAACGAATGTTGTGTGCTCCCAACAAACATTGAAAAAATGGTGACACAATAAACAGGTGTTAGGAAGGCCTCCCACCACTTATCCCAATATTGTCCAAAAACTAATCAGTTTTTTGTTATTTAAGTCTCCATCTTTTTTCAAAGTATCATTAAAATTGATTAATGAATGCAGTCTATGCTCCCAACAAACTTTAAAAACAAAGTGTGAAAAGTCAGCAAGTGTATGGTAGACCCCCGCCACTCTGATCAATGTGTTCCAAAAGATGATAATTATCTTCTCACACTATAATTGTAATCTTTTTCATAAGTTTCATCGTAATCACTTCATTATTGTAGTTTGTACTGAGCATAAAGACACTGAAAAAACTTAAAAAAAGTGTAAAAAAATTTTTTACCGGAAGTGAAAAACCGGAAGTTGGGATGCAGAACTGTTGTGAACCGTACTAATTGCTTATGTACCAAGTTTCATCCAATTCGATTATCATGTACAGATATTATTGAGTTTAAAAAAAAAACAGGTGTATGGGACACCCCCACCACTTTGTTCACTATCGCTCAAAAATCAATCAGTTCCTTGCCATACATATTTGCATCTTTTTCCAAAGTGTCATCAAAATTCATCCACGAACGAATGCTGTGTGCTCCCAACAAACATAAAAAACCATTGTGGAAAAAACCACCTGTTGTATGGTGGACGTTTCATGAAAATCGATCGGTAATTAACTACAGTAGGGATAAACACATGAAAAAAAACTTTTTAACCGGAAGTTGGTATGCAGAAATATTGGAAACAGTACTAAAACCTTATATACCAAGTTTCCATAAAATCATAAGCCGGGATTAGAAGTTATTGAAGATTTAAAGTTAGAGGTGTTCGGGAGACCGCCGCTATTTTGTGCAAATTTGAAATGACTCCAGATCTTCTATTTTCATGTGATCCTGGATCATTTGTCAAAGTTTCATCAAGATCCTATGCAGGAAGGTCAATCACCCACCCACCCACACACAGATGTACACCAACATTTTTATTAACTATTTAGATAGAGGATGGTCCAAAACAAAATTTGGGGTATGTAAGATTTTTTTTTCTCTATAGATTGCATTACTTCACACAATTTAAAATTGTGGTGAAGTATAAAACTACACATTTAATATTATAAAATATACTTTATATTTTATTTATATACTTAATATTTCTTCAGTAATTCAAATTTAGTCCGTAAAATATGCTGAAATCATTAAACCGTAATTAAAATATTCTAATGACTGTTTTATTCCGCATAAAAGTTCTTTAAAATCAATTATTATTTATTAAAAAAACAAATACATAGTACAGTACATATATCAAAATATAAAATTTAACTATCTTATCTCTTAAACTTTTTCCGCACCACAATTTCTCCATTTTTATTTTTTATATTTATTACAAAAACAATTAATTATTACTTGTTTATGTGTTACATTGCTATGTTACAGTTTTTTGTTCTTAATAATTGTGATATTTTTATTGCACGACATTTTCCTGTTTTTTTTTTAATTATTTTGTAAGATTATCAAGAAATTCAAATCATTATGTTTCTGTTGGATTATAGTAAAAAATATTGATATAATTTCTTTAATCTACATTTTGTTAATTTCTTTTTATTTTACAAAATTACAGCCATAAAAAGATGCAGATGGCCCAGAATATAAAACAAGTTACACACATAAGTGCAGTAGTTATTTAAAATGTTTATAAAATTAAACTTGATTGTAAAACGTTCTTCAATAATATTAGGACGTAAAAGGTGCCAAGAGCCACAGCAATAAGTAATATTGTTATTAGCCATACACGATAGGACTTTTCTACGGACTTGGTTCTTGAGATTGATCATGCTGAATTCTGTATAATGCACATTTCTCTGTTAACGTAATATTGACCACTATAATAATCCGTAGACCGATTTCGTCGTATATTCTGACATACCAGACCACAGATCTGCAAAATATGTTTGGAGTATTACTAATACATACTTCGCTGTGTCTATATGCACGTAATGTTTATGTGGAAATTAAATATAGCTCAATTGATTTCATAATACTTCTATTTTAAAATGAAAAATTCATGATATATGGCCAATGAAAATTGAAGGGTACAGGGGAAAAATAACTTAAGTCCATTTTTTTCGAAATCGAGTTAGCGCTGCTATCTATTGAAGAAATACAAAAGCTTTTAGCTGGTATATTCAATTTCAATTCAATTTCAATTTTCAACATACAGGGGAAAAACATCAATTTACAGGGGAAAAACAACTTAACCCACCATTTTTTAACAAAAAACGTGAAATGATGATTTCACTAAAATCTATTCATTGTTTAATCCGAGTTCACAAATTTTCTTGCATTTTAAAGACTTCAAACGCAAAAATTCAATTTTCTCTAAACTACGTTGTTTTTCACCTGTACCCTTCAATTTGTTTGAAGGAAATAATTTTAGGAAACGAAAGTTTTAGGATAGGAAATAAAACTTTATTCAATTAACAGTAATTGATTGCATATAAACCTGAATCTGTTGTCAGGAAAATGTTTGCCTGCAACTTAATCACCGTGAAATTGTTTGCAAATATTTTTCCTTTGTTTGAATAAAAAATGCTAACTTCGAGATGAGGTTTCCATTGCTTTCATATTTTTTTCAGTGTATATAAATACGCATTGAATTAGCTCATGCTCAGTTTTTGTTGATTTGAAATTTTTTTGTTATTTTCTATATATACAGGTGTAACAACCCCGCGTACTCCAATCTTTAGTTTTCTGTTTTCACATACGTGTCAACTAGAAATATGACATACCACATTTATGATGTTACCCGTCTTTAAATCAAAATTCGAATTGCCATTTCTTCCCACCTAAAAAAGAGACATTAGGTTAATTAAACATATAGACATTTGGAAAATTTAGTATTATCCTCAGATACGAAATATGATTTGGATTAGCCGGCGTTTTGTCAAATGGTAATGTAAAGTCTTTTCATGTCTTTAAGGTTTTCTTCATCAGAAAAACGAAATTCGAATTGATTATTCAAGCCCTGTTAGAATATTTTAAAAATTTAACCAATTGAATAAAAACATTTTTTCGATTTTAATTCTTTATCAACCTACACATGAATCGAGAACAGATCCATAGTTGAACAATTCACAGGATGTCGACCTTGCATCCGATTGACTGCAGGTTTGCGATGAGGAGTTCAATTTCTTCTAGGTTGGCACTTCCACCAAAAACCAAATCTCTGATGGAGTCAGAACCATAAAAATATTTGTATAGTTTTGCTCAATTCATTGGAGATCGAACATGATCAAGGGCCCTATTCTCGAACACATAAATGTGAATTTGGACCATATTTTAAAGTTCGTTTTGCATAACATTAAACTTAACGATAACGATTTTACGGAAAACAAATTTCACATTATTGTCTAAATTGAATTTAGGGAATAGTGTGAAATTCCTTTTCGAGTAAAATCGTTACCATTTAATATAGCTTACACTTTTTGCCGTAGGCTCTTGGCGTAATTCGTTGAATAACATATTTGTTTGACACTTGTTGACATTACTCCTGAGGATGTCCTAAAAAGACGAAATATATAGAGTAATCATAAAAATAAAATTTAATCTTTTATTTTTTTAAAAATTTATATTAACGTGCGTAAAAAACAAGTGTCAAACAAATATGTTACCATTTAATGTTATGCAATACGAACTTTACAATATTGTCCAAATTGATAGAAGCTTTGATAAATTTTGAACCGAAAATATATCAGAGGGTCAAATTTCCATAATTTTTTTTTGAGGGGTTGGGAGTGAAGACGGTTTACTTAAGGTGACCATATTTTCAAAAATGAAAAAGAGGAAAAAATGTTACAAAATTTTTTCCATATGTATTTTAAAGCGCCCTACAGACGATCCAACTTTTCGGAGACCAAATTTGATGTTATCTCCAGACTATCCAACTTAACATCCGACTTTGACAATTCGTTTTTGGTTTTTGATTAACAAATTCAATTTATTAATTCATATATATACCAAAATACCTTTTAAAATTGTTTTGTTTCTCATTCTATGAAATTTCTTACACAATTGAATTAAAATCGTCCGACAATATAAACACCAATCGTTTGTTTGGTTGTTTTTACGGTCGGATGGAATTTCCACTTAATTTTATCGGAAAGACATGCATACACACTATCCGATTTTACATTTAATCCAACCAAATATGTCCGACCGTCGGATCGTCGGTACGGCGCTTAATACTAATTTCCGCCTCCAAACAGGGTAATGATAGTTGGATTTTTTCTGCTGTCCAAATATCATTCACAATTGAAAAGCAACGCTGTACAGCTGCATTTGTACCCGGCAGTGAAAAACAATACTGCATCACTTTACGATTTCAGTCAATGAAATCTTGGCCTTATAAAAGTGTGCAAAAATTTCTACCCATCGTTCATCATATTCTACGTTATGGTCCTTCCATTCAGCAATTACAATATATATTTATTTTTTGGATCTCATCAAATATAATTGATTCATTTATCGGAATCATATGGAGTCTAATGACACTGGAAAAATTCAAATTGTCATCGCCTCAAAGGCGTAATTGATAGTGAGTCTGTCTAAGGATTCGAGCCAGGTACTGACGAGGAAGGTTTGAATTCATCCAAAACACGAAAAATGTGAAGTGGTGTTTTTTTCTGAGAAACTTTAAACCATACCTTTGAATTGAAAAAATTCCAATTACTTCTTTACTTACTTGAGTTTAATTGATCTCAAAAATCCCCAATAAATTTAAATTCCCTTAATGTAGTCTAATATTAATGCATTTAGAACTACGAATTGACCAAGTGTCAGCCATTGATTTCACATTGATTGGAAACAATCAATAACGACTATACAAACGTGACTTAGGATGTTAATTAGAATAGAAATGTTCCCCATTCTATGAATTCACACAGAGTATTGTCTAGAAATTTAATGCAAAATATCCCATATTTTAGAATGTTTTTTGTTTTGTAATTTTATTACTTTTAAGAGGAATTGTTGAAAACTTAAATTACCAATAACCAGAAAAGAGGACAAAAGATTCAAAAACTAAAATAAGAGGACAAAAAGAGGACAAGTTTTCTAAAGGTGACAGTCGGCCAAAAAAGTTATTACATCGAAAGATCGTTGCTCCGAAATTTTTTTGACGAACTGCAAAAATCAGATGATCGAAATTCATTAAATAGAATAACAAATAATATTATCAAATTATCATAACATCGAAAATATTCGATATAATGAATAATTTATTACATCGAAAAATCATTTAATCGAAAAATACGGCATACCCTACTCAGTGCTAGGAATATTGTAAATTTATATTTTATTTATTTCTATACTAGAATTTTTGTGAATATTTTCTAAAAACTTTTGTCCTGACTGTTCGTAACTGGTTATAATTGAAATTCAAACAACTCACAAAACTTATAAAGTTTCAAATAACCCATCGTATAGATAATTTCTAGGAAATGAGATATAAAGTAAGTTCATGAACGCAGTGGCGTAGCTAGCATGGGTGGCACCCGGGGCGGATATTGTGGTGTCACCCCAAAAATAAAAACTGTCAATAATAATAAAAAGCCGATAAACGTAATTTATAATTTTTTTTAATTAATACAAATGAGCATTATTATTATAAGCCCGCAAGTAATTTTTAACTAATTTTAATTTGCTGAAACTCCTCTCACACGAAGCCACTAATACGCAAATAGTCATAAATAACTTTAGTGCGACCGTAAGATTCGGAAGAAATTCTAAAAAATCCCATTCTACGATGAATTTCAAAAAGTCTAGGTACACCCAGTTAGAAACTGTAACATTGGCCGCTTTTAAATGCCTCCTCACCCTTTGTATCTCTATGAGGAGTTCTGTTGCCAATACCGCATCATAAAAACCAGTAAATTTTGATACCGATAATTTTAACTCTTCACTGTTCGCCAAAAGCTAAGTGTTTTTCTGCACAACCTCGAACAATGAAGCTAAATCTTGAACTGACTTCAGTCTAGTTCGGAGTTCAACACTGAATCGGTCAAGACATTCCAACATGTCCTTTTTAAGTTGAGCTCTCAGTGTCAGTCAAACATCAGGTGCAAACTCACCACCCGTTCGTTTTTTGCGTTTTTATGACGAATTCGGCTTTCCATTGGAATGTCATAGTCCTCCGATTTTTTCGCAGCAAGATCTATTGCCTCTTCTACAATGAGACTTCGTTATGAATTGACTCTATTTTTGTAGCTAATTGATCAATATTCAAGCCCGTGCTTTGCAATCCAATCTGAGCACAGATATTATTTCTCTTAGAATATCATTCCAAAACAAAAGATAGCAAAGAAACGAAAAATCACATGCTGCATTGATAAGGTTCTGTGCAGCGCCTCTAGTGTCTACATTTTCTTGTTGTACACTTAACTTCTCAATTTCAGCCACAATCCCATCAAAATTTTCGGCCAATACTTTTACTGCAGCATAATGAGCACTCCAATGCGCTGTTAAGAGTATTTTAACAGTTGCTTTGTTGTGTTTAGCAAGTACTTCCCAGCGGCTAGTCGAAGCAGAAAAACATGTAAAAATGGCTTCCACTGACGAGTGTTGGCCGTATAAATTAATTGAATGATCTTTGCAGCCCACAAAAATTGCTTTGTTATTTTTTGCTTTAATAATAGCTTGCACTTCTCCATGTATACTACTCATAACAGCTGCATTATCATAACCTTTGGGAGTGACAATTCATTACATCTATACCATCATTTTCAAGATTTTTACACTGAAAAAAACATGTCCTATTTCCAATCGAAATGCAGTTGTCTCAACCTCACCGTGCGGGCAGATATGGCGAATCGAAATACGAGATTGATTCAACAACCGTACAATGATAAGCCGGTGCAGTTGAGACAATCACATGAAATATTTATGTGAAAATAAAATATAGTTCAATTAATCTCAAATACTTAAATTTTAAAATGAAAAATTCATGATATAAGGCCAAAGAAATATGTTTTCATGGAAATAGTTATTAACTTTATTCAACTACTGTTATATTGGATAGCACTTTATATTTTAATTACACCTCATTCTGTTATCAGGAAAATGTTACTGAGTACTGAGTAGTCGTCCCAATCACGGTGAAATTGTTTGTAAATATCTTTTCTTTGCATGAATAATAAACTGCCATCTTCGAGATGAGGTTACCATTACTTCAATTTTTTTTTCAGTGTAAGAATTTCATCGCTTAAATCAGCGCCTTTTTTCCATGTAAAGGAAAAAATCCAAGGAATACTACCATCAATTTTCACATAACGAATCACTTCTGACATTTGATCAATATGTGAAATGTCAGGTGTGCTATCAAACATAATTCCAAAATATTTAACCGATTTAATTTCGTTGACAAGCTTAAACTTTACGTGGATCGCTAAAACATTATGAACTCATTTTAAATATCTGGTGACAAATATGATACTTTTGGTGATTTACCATACTCCAAATTCAAAATGTGTTCTTTTAACACTACATCATACTTTGACAATAGTTTGGTTAGTTCTAAGAAATTGCCTTTATTTGAAGAACTTTGTCCTTCATCATGTCCATGAAATGCTGGGTTTTGTTTAGATAAAAACAAAGTTATATCCAATAATCTTGATAAAAGATGTTTCCACTTCTGTTTTTTATTATATATTAATTGCAAGGCTGCGTCTCGTATCGTTTTATGAATTTTTAACCTCATTTCCAAAGTTTTCCACTTTTCAAAATTCTCCAGATGTTCATTTGAAGTTTCATGGTCGGCCACTTTGGGATTTAGTTTCCACCGCTTCTGATATCCAGTAGTAAATGTTGATTTTGTATTATTATTATTGGTGACAGCAAATACACGACAACAGAAGCAATACAGGATGCAAGTTATTATTTACAGGAGAATAAACAATCCATGGCCGTAGAATTTTTTCACCATTATTCATCATTTTATAAAACCATTCTTTAGAAAGATGGCGAACATCACCTTTTATGTCTAACCCGTGTCTAGATACAGTAACAAACGACCCTTCTCTATTTTGAAAATGTTCACTTTCTTTTTTTATGATTTCAATGCGAACATTACCAGAGACGAGTATATTCCAATGTGATACATCTCTTAATTCCTGAAGTGATTCACCCATGCAAATACTGTCTTCGATAGTAGAAACATTAGCGGCATTATCACTGTCATTTTCATTATTCCTTTCTAATTTGTCATCATAGGTTATCATTATTAATTCTGTATTGTTGTTGTTACTTTCCGAAGATGAGCCAATATTCTCTGAAACATTCGTTGCATCAACGTGATAATCAGTTTCTTTTGATGAACCTCGGATATCATCGAGTTTTGTAACATATTTATAGATTTGGTCTTTCTCTGCTGGAACCAACTTTTTCTTTAAAAAGTATGAACTCCTCGTGGCATATTTATTTTTTGGGATATTTGCTAAACGAAATCTAAAAAAATATTTTTAATTATAGTATAGGTATCAGCAAAGCATTAATTCTAAATATATTTGTAGGATACATAATAGGTACATAGTTCATAATAAGTACACTGTGTTAACGACTAAATACATCGCCAAGAAAATTAATTTATTTAAATATCCTTATAACAACATATATTAAATAATATTTGATAAAATGGTATATACAAATCATAGCCTAATATTATAAGGAACTATTTAAAAAAATATAAGTATGAAATCCTAAAAGATATTTTATATAAAGAATTGAAACCAAAATTAAATATCCAATTAGAATCATGCTCAATAATTTACAAAATCAAATGTGATTTTTGTGAAAAATTTTACATCGGGAAAACCGGAAAATGTTTTAAAGACTGATTTAAGGAATACCTTCCTAAGAAGGAAAATAAACAAAACTTAAATTTTATTTTTGCAAACCATTTGCAAAGTTAATAACAATAGCTACACCACTTTTTAAAAAAAATTGAAGGCTTTACATTTATGTAGCCAAGGATCTTTAAAAGAATCACTTGATGAGTTTGAAATTTCCAAGGGATTTAAAACCCAACAAAATGTAATTTTAAATGATAAACTTTCATTTATTTCAAATATGTAAATATATAAAACTGAAAACAAACAGTATGAGTATGTATAAACCTACAAAAATTTGCAAAACTGCAGTAATTGCATAACTGCCATTTTATTCCACAGTAATTATTTTTGTGTCCATTGAAAAACGATCTATTTCAATTTATTCTTTGAGTTTAAAGATAAAGGAAAAAAAAATTATTTTGAGATCATTTAAAAACACGGTAATTTGATTGTTTGTTAGTTTCCTTAGGTGTTTGCAATTAATTTGTTTGAAATGTAAAACATATATTAGGTAGTAAGGTTAAGCGGATATTTTAGAAATAATTTTGGAATAGAGACATTGTAACTCAAGGGTGCCACCCTATCGACAAAGGGTGCCACATTATCGACGTAAACCACTTTTCCTATACATTATTCAGCATATGTGTTTTCAGACCTGGTCATTAAATAATCATGCTTGCATACTAAATAATATATCGTAAAAAGCGGTCAATATGGTATCTATAGAAATATTCAAAGCTATTGAGTAATTGTGGTGATGGAATTCAATGCTCAACATGTTGATTCGATTAATATTTTTAAAATTTTATTTCACGTAATAACTCAAAAACTTTAAAAAGTAGAATAGATTCTTTTTGAACCAATAACACATTTATAGGACACATTTATAAGTTATCACAATTTATAAATTAAAATTATATGGATAACCTGGTTAAAATGGTTTCTAAGTGATTTATCGTTGAAAACATGTGATGGTTTGTTTAAGTTTTTTACGTTCGGGTGTCACCCCAAAACGGCTTCGAAGTGATTTATCGTTGAAAACATTGTGATGGTTTGTTTAAGTTGTTTACGTTCGGGTGTCACCCCAAAACGGTTTCGAAGTGATTTATCGTTGAAAACATTGTGATGGTTTGTTTAAGTTTTTTACGTTCGGGTGTCACCCCAAAACGGTTTCGAAGTGATTTATCATTGAAAACATTGTGATGGTTTGTTTAAGTTTTTTACGTTCGGGTGTCACCCCAAAACGGTTTCGAAGTGATTTATCATTGAAAACATTGTGATGGTTTGTTTAAGTTGTTTACGTTCGGGTGTCACCCCAAAACGGTTTCGAAGTGATTTATCGTTGAAAACATTGTGATGGTTTGTTTAAGTTTTTTACGTTCGGGTGTCACCCCAAAACGGGTGACACCCGGGGCGGACCGCCCCTCCCCCCCTAGCTACGCCTCTGCATGAACGGGCCCCACTCCACACTCTCAAATCACACCAAAAACCTGAAGAAATATAATACAAATTAGATATTTTTTCACAATAATCACAATCTACGAGGATAGTATACCCTGTTTTTCGATGTACTGATTTATTCATTATATATATTATATTATATATATAAATTTTCGATGTTATAGTAGTTCGATAATATAAATTTTTATCCTATTTTATGAATTTCGATCATCTGATTTTTTGATTTTATGAATTAAATTTTCGATTAATGACCTTCGAAATTAATTTTCTGTGATATGATATATTTCGAACTAATGATGTTTTAATTTCAAAACCATTCGATGATATGAAATTCGGTGGTATGAACTTACGGTCTACTGATTTTTGGTTTTAAAACATGATTCGATTTTTTGATGCTATGTTGCAGACTCGTCAGAAACCTCTCTACGCATAGGTCTCCATTTTGATGTAAATACAAACTGTTTTTAGGTTTAATAAAAAGTGTGGTGTGGCGTAATTACAAAATATGTTACAACGCATAAATACCTTTTATAACAACAACATGAGTTCTTAACTGTTGGCGGACGATAATTTGTTTAAATTTTTGGAGGGATCTGTTTTTATTGATATGTACATTTTTTTAAATTTTTGATTTACGGGTGTGACAAGCCCGCGTTCTCCAGTCTGTGCTATTGACAAAGGAGTTAATGTGAGATATCACTGGCGATAGTAGCGAACTATCACTATATCTTAGTGATGATGGCGGATGAACTATATTCAGTCAACGGTAGCACCCTCAATCTTAGCAATATTCCTTGATAATGGCACGCTATTGCTTGCTCGAATGCAACGAGCCTTTTCATAACTCTATATCTTGGCTTTAATAATTGAGCAAGATACTGCGTTGCATGATCAAGGCATATGCTACTAACTGGATTATTGGGAACTCCATTTTATTTTGTTCCTGCGAATTTTCAAAACAATTTTGTTTTTATCTCTTATTCTGTTTTCCCTATTCTATCATTAAATATTGGTCTATGTCATATTTTGTAAGTGATAGGATTTATTGTATAGTTATCCATTCTTTAATAAAAAATATAAAAAAGCAAAAAAAGAAGATTTGGGTCCATCAACACTTTAGAATGCATGTTGTTTTATGCGTGGTTGTGACATATATTATAATGAATACTATACACAACACATTATTAAAGAAAACAAAAACGATGGATCACCAAACAATAATTCCTATCATTTAATAAAATATGACATTATAGGTCATAGGACAATATGACATAATAAGATGTGTGAAATAAAATAAAATAAGAGATGAAAAAAAAATGTTTAAAAAATTAAACAAAACAAATTTTTCAAAAATTGTACAACACAAAACTAAAATGGCGTCAATCGAGTTAGAAAAATATTATCGGATATGTGACGTACTGTCCTCCTGAATGATTAAAGTTCATATTTTGAGTTATATATGGATACTCATTTCTTTTAGCAAGCAACAGTGTGTCATCAACAAGAGATAACTGAGATTGAGAATGCTACCGTTGACTGAATAGTACTTATCCGTCAGCACGTTCAAGATTTCTCTTTGGCTAGTGATATGTCACTGCTTTTGTGGTGTTATGTAGTATGCACGTAAATCAAAAATAAAAAAAATTACAAATCATCAACAACTGAAATGATGCGTAATCATGCTTCGATTTAAGCCTTCAGGTCATTATTTTGTGTCTTTAGCTTATTTACGGGTAAATCATAAATAAATTTTGTAATCTAAATATAGAAAGGATTGTTATTAGAATACTATTAAATACTTTGATATGATTCTAAGATACATATGTTGATTGTAAGTAACAGTTTTATGACATAAATACAAAAGAAAAGCAATTTATACGGTTTACAGCATCTGCGTCTTAGATAAAATTCTTCATATATTTTGTATGTACATTTTTCATATAAAAAGAAATTTCGTCTAGCGGGTTTTGTAAAATTATCACTAATCCATCATTAACTGAAATAATAATTTTTAACAAAGTTTTATTTTTAATCAGCATTGCGAAAAATTGCTATAATTAAGCACATAATTACTAGTGTTATTTTAACAATTGAGATTTAAAATTTTGATATTGATATATTAGATTTTAATTTGGTCATATGTTAATTTAAAATATATAAACATGAAAAATAAAAATGTTCCGTTACTGGTCTATAAAAAATAAGTCTGTACGTACAAATTTATTGCTTAAAGCTGAACGAAATTATTTTAAACTCAAGTACAAGGTGTGATTTCGCTTTAGTTATTCATCAATCATAATATTGGCTTTCAACTTGTGTGTCAAATGAAACTTTCATCAGAACCTAATTTAATAGCTCATTATTTCATTTAACAAACTAATACCAGTCGGTGTGGATAGGCTGAATACTCGGCAGCCCCGGCACCAAAGCTCGTGAAAAAACGTTTCAAGCTTTGATTCAAAATATTCACTAACCCTCCACACCCCGGCTTGCAAATAAGCCTCAACCAATAAAACTGGATCTATTGATGGAATTACAATAGTGATACGTTGGACATCCGTAATGGTAATTCTAATACCAAATGAATTTTTTTTGTAAGTTTACAACAACAATAAATATTTATACTTTCCTTTTGAAAAAATTAAAAAATATAATATATGTTTACTCAAATAATTTATTTGATCTTTCTTTTTATATTTCAGGCTAAATACAAAATCTTCCAATGAAACAAAAATTATAAATAATAACCAACAACCGGCTGTCATAATGTTATTGATAAAAACATTGTTTATAAACTATTTATTTATAATACAAATATCAACAGCAATAATTAAAAGAGAAATAAATGACGATAACGTAACCACTAATACCAACACGTCCATTCCTATACCATCAACAAATTCTAACTTAGTTATACAAAATAATGAAAAAAATAATTTACAGTTAACTGGTAGAGATCTAAGAGTTAATAACAGCGTTGACCATACAGAGAATGTTGGACATAACGATGATGACGATCTTGAAAATGTTGGAATGGACGAAGATTTCATCAATGACGATGAAGGTGGTCCTGAAAGAAATGATATAATAGCAAGTAAAGATTTTACGGAACATCCAGATTTTAATATTAATGAGTAAGTACCTATTCATCTATTCCTAATCAATTTTGGAAACATCAGAATAAAACTACATAAAATTTTGAAACAACTTTTTACAGTTGGTCGTTGTTGTAATGCATGATTCGTCCGTCGACGTCTTTAAACCAAGGTAGCCGCCACTTGTGTGGTTTACCCATAATTACTGTTGGGGTAGTACCACATTACAGCAAAAGCGTATATTCTTCTTATGAAACAGTCGTTGATGGCACATTCGCGACCTAAGCTGGAACAGAGTCGTGCGTGTCAATCTGGATAAAAGAGTTCCCAGCGGTTCCACTGTTGGTGGATGCTCATCAAGCAGTTTGGTTTTTTTATACATGATTGACGTATCTTAGTTGACTTATTATAGCTGAGAAGGTATTCACGAGCAAGCAGATTGTTATGTGGTTCGACTGGCAGAATTTTGATCTCCACGTATGCCACTATAAGAGGAGCCAGTTTCATCAAGCAATGCTGAATTTTGTGTTGTTTGTAATTTTTTCCATGCAAAAGTCATCAGTCTTAAAGGTGCCCTAAAGTTTACAATGGGGCAAACAATTACATTTTGGAGTTGGTTTCCCTACCTTTTTTACCCAACTGGTACCTGCGATAGACTTCAGCATGCTGTTGCGATGGATGGAGAACAACATTTTGTCAACAACCACACCCAGGTTGTTCAATTGTACCTAATCGTTGGTCCCGCAACCTCTAGCTTGTCGTAGTTTTCTGCATAGGATCTTGATGAAACTTTGGCAAATGATACAGGTTCACTTGAAAATGGAAGATCTGGATTCATTTGAAATTTGGACAAAATGGCGGGGGGTCTCCCGAACACCTCTAAGTTTAAATCTTAAATAACTTTTGATCCCGGACTATGATCTTATTGAATCTTAGTATATAAGGTTTTAGTACTGTTTCCAATATTTCTGCCTACCAACTACCGGTTTTTCACTTCCGGTTAAAAAGTTTTTTTTTTAGGTGTTTATCCCTACTGTAGCCTACAATTACCGATCGATTTTCATGAAACGTTGGCAAAAGCTTTTAAATAACATGAGAAAGATTTTATTAGCTTTTGAAGCACATTGAATAAAGGGTTGAGAGTCCACCATACAACAGGTGGTTTTTTCCACAAAGTTTTTATGTTTGTTGGGAGCATAAAACATTCGTGAATGAATTTTGATGACACTTTGGAAAAAGATGCAAACATGTATGACAAAGAACTGATTAGTTTTTGAGCGATAGTGAACAAAGTGGTAAGGGGTCCCTGGAGCACCTGTTTTTTTGAAAGCTCAATAACATCTGTACCTGATAAGCGAATTGAATGAAACTTGGTACATGAGTATGTAGTACGGTTCACAATAGTTCTGCATCCCAACTTCCGGTAAAAAAATTTTTTTTGTACTTTTTTGAAGTTTTTTCAGTGTCTTTATGCACTCTACAGCCTACAATAATGAAGTGATTATGATGAAACTTATGGAATAGGGTTCCAATTAGTGTGAGAAGATAATTATCATGTTTCGGGACACATTGATCAAAGTGGGGGGGGGTCTACCATACAAGTGCTGACTTTTCACACTTTGTTTTTTAAGTTTGTTGGGAGCATACAGACTTCATTCATTAATTTATTTTAATGACACTTTGGAAAAAGATGGAGACTTAAGTAACAAAGAACTGATTAGTTTTTGGATAATATTGGAATGTGTCACACTTTTTTCAATGTTTGTTGGGAGCACACAGAATTCGCTCGTGAACCAATTTTGATGACACTTTGGAAAAAGATGCAAACATGTATGGCAAAGAACTGATTAGTTTTTGAGCGATAGTGAACAAAGTAGTGGGGGGTGTCCCATACACCTGTTTTTTTTAAAGCTCAATAACATCTGTACCTGATAATCGAATTGGATGAAACTTGGTACATGAGCATTTAGTACAGTTTACAACAGTTCTACATCCCAACTTCCGGTTTTTCACTTCCGGTAAATTTTAGTTGTGTAAATTTTTGAAGTTTTTTCAGTGTCTTTATGCACACTACAGCCCACAATAATGAAGTGATAATGATGAAACTTATGGAAAAGGGTTCAATTATGGCGTGTTCGATTTACGCAACTCGTGCGCACTAGTGCAAACTTTTTCAGTGCTTCAAATTCGGTTTATAAGTTTCACTACACTAGTGCAGTTATTCATGTTCGATTTACAAGTTTTATTGCTTATTTTAAGTTTTTTAAGTTCGGTTTACCAGTTTAGTACATAAAAACTAACAGAGTTTGCACTTTTTTCAACTGTCAAATAGAGTGAGTTTTTTGAGAAACTGCAAATTTTGTATTTAAATAATAAATGCAAATAATGAATCAAAACCCAAAGTATCTTGTGGTAAATGAACTTTTAACAAGTTCAGATTCATCTGATGATGAAATGGAAGCAATTTGTGCAACTTACATGGAAAAGTGGAACTTATGTAAAATTGTTAACTTCGTAGAAGTAATAGAGGCTTTTGATAATATAGAGGTATTTTTCCTAAGTATTTATTGAATTTAAAACATTTACAAATAAATTAATCAGTTTTAATGGCACTTTGAAAAAAGATGAAGACTTTAATGACAAAGAATTGACTAGTTTTTGGACAATATTGGGATAAGTGGTGGGGTCCTCCTGAACACCTGTTTATTGTTTCAGTGTTTGTTGGAAGCATACAACATTCGTTCGTCAAGTTATTTTGATTACACTTTGCAAAAAGATGCAAATATGTATGGCAAGGAACTGATTAGTTTTTTTAGCGATAGTGAACAGAGTGGCAGGGGGTCCTCCAAGCACATGTCATTTTGGAAACTCAATAACTTCTGTACCTGATAATCGAATTGGATGAAATTTGGTACATACACATTTAGTACGGTTTACAACAGTTCTGCATCCTAACTTCCGGTTTGTCTCTTCCGGTAAAATTTTTTTTACTTTTTCTCGTACAACAGAATTTATGTTTGTTGGGTTACTACTGCCTGCTTTAATATTTTTATTATTAGAACTACGAAGTCCATTATATTGGTTAGCTTTTAATTAAAGTATTTTATGGATATTAGCTCATTATATTTTTTTAGTAAGAAGTGTTGTGTAGTAGGAATTACAAAATGTGTTACAACAACACATAGATACCTTTTAAGACGTAGGTCCCACAACAACATGCGTCTTGAGGTATAGGTGGACGCTTTTTTTCAATCTTTGGATTGAAGGCACTCGAGACTATTGATTCGAGCAAAGCATTCCATGTGTACGATGTACGCACAAAGAAATCCCTTTGCATTCTATTTCTATGACAGTGAGTAATCTCGACAGTCCGACCGCCCGCACAAACCGATTGACGAGTAAAACGGGGAAAAACATATGTCTGAGGCATTATGGACCTGATTTCATCCGAGCACTGCTGGTGACGATATTTATAAAAAACAACGAGATCAGCAACAGTGCGACGATGTTGTAGGAAATCTAGATCTAATGTTAAATCTCGATCACCAACAATTCGTATAGCTCGCTTTTGAACAGAGTGAAAAAGAGCCAGGATATCAACAGATGCAGCGCCCCAAACTTGACAACAATACTCCATACAGGGACGAATATAGGACTTATAAATGTGGAGTAATTGATGCAAAGTAAAATATTTTTTACGTCTATTGAGGAGGCCGAGTTTTCTTGACGGGCTCTTTGCCATGGCCATTATATGATCGTTCCAGAGTAAGTCATTGGATATTGTGACAATGCTTTCACATTCGTCTATTTGGTCGTCACACATATTAATTGAAATATCGTTGGGAATCTCGGTCTTTGATCTGGAAACAATCAATGGCTGTGTTTTGGTGGAATTAAAATTGACCAAATTTTTGTCACCCAATCGGCGACTTTTTTTAGGTCCTCGTTTACATTTATGGTAGCGTCTCTCCGGACGGGATTTATTCGTTCATGCATTTTACCCTTTGAAGATAGGGGGACGAATAACTTGTGCAGTGTACTATCATCTGCAAAACTTTTTATTGGGTTACTGGTGATTTGCAACAGTTCGTTGATATAAATTAAAAATAAAGTGGGAGATAAAACTGAGCCTTAGGGTACACCAGCGGTTATTAATTTAGACTCAGAAGAAAAGCCATCTATAGATACCGAGATGTATCGGTTAGACAGAAAATTTTGAATCAACTTCACGACTGCGGGATGAAAACCGTACGCAACGAGCTTGTTGATCAAGTTGGCATGCCAAATTCGATCAAATGCTTTTGAGATGTCTAATGCGATCACGTATGGTTCACCACCTTTCTCAAGTATGCTATTTCAAAGATGTGCCACATAGTTCAATAGATCGGTTGTTGATCTTTTGTTTCTAAAACCGTATTGGCTGTCAGATATCAAATGGTTGTCTTCCAAAAATTTGGATATGTGTGAATCAATATAGTGCTCGTATATTTTAGACATGACTGGGAGTAAGGCTATTGGTCTATAATTTGAAATATCACATTTCGTTCCTTTTTTTGGTACAGGCTGGACATTGGCCAACTTCCAGCAGGATGGATAAATACCAGATTTATAGGATTTATAAAATATTTTGGTGAGGGTTGGTGCAAGTTCTTTTGAAAATGTTTTTAGAATAACAGGAGGAATGTTGTCCAGACCAGAAGCTTTGTTGTTGTTTAACCCCCTTAAAAGTTTTTCGACAATTTTGGGTTTGAAATGTAATTGTTTCATATTAACTCCTGAAGACTGGATTTGGGGTATTTCTTTAGGAGTTTCTAAAACTGTTGAATTTAAAGCAAAGAGTTCCGCTTTCCTTGCAGAGTCAGTAATGATTGAGTCACCTTCAATGATAGGAGGGATAGAAGATTTAGTACCACAATTTAAAGAATTAATGGCACTGTAAAAACTTTTGTCAGAAATTGACATACTCGAAAGTTTTGTCGCTTTCGCTCTGTCAATCTCTGCTTTTTCGTTTTCAATTATCTGGTTTGATATTTTATTAGCCTTTAAATATTGGGATCGATTAACAGAGTTCTTTTTATGAATCCAAATATTAAATAATGTTTGTTTCTAAGAGCCAATTTGGCTGCTTTCGAAAACAAATATTTTTGTTGGGGTTTCATTATTGAAAAGGGAACGAATTTGTTAATAAGAGCCAATTTGGCTGCTTTCGAAAACAAATATTTTTGTTGGGGTTTCATTATTGAAAAGGGAACGAATTTGTTAATACCGAATTGAATGGTTTCAGTAAAGTTTTAAATGGAAACATTTACATCGTCAGTATAAAAACAATGACGATCAAAAGGGAAACCTTGAAAAAAACTTCGGAGACCATTGGTGTCCATGTTTGAAAAGTGAAATATTTTACGGGATTTGGGAACTCTAGTTTGTAGCAAATCAGTTTTGATAATTGATGTGATTAGATAATGGTCAGAATTTCCAATACTACCCTTTTCGACATCGACACTCGTAATATCTGGCATAGATGTGAGATAAAGTTCTAAGAGAAAACTTTTATCACCGCCATTACGAGGAGTGAAAGTTGGGCTTTTTACAATCTGCGTCAGGTCGTGCGATGCAGCAAATATTTCTGCCTGCCTTCCATTGTTGTCGTCGTCGGTCATTTTGGAAAATTCTAACCACGATTTGTTGTGGACGTTGAAGTCACCGGTAACGATAACCTCACAACTTTGAAATTGTGCTCTAATTTCGTCCACAACATTACGTCGCTTTAATAATGAAACAACGTATTCGCAAAAGTGTAGTTTCGAGATAATTGGGTTTAAAGATTTTTCGATTTTCTGATTTTTGTAAACTCGGCAGCACTATTGAATGAATAAAGATATTGAAAAAAAAATTTCTGCCAATTAATCTTGACTAATTTCCCTACAGCATATTAAAATTTGACATTGGCACCTGCTGGCTTTTCTACCTAAAAAGTGGTGAAAAGTCAATCAGGTACCTTATACGTTATTTCATATTTCATATACGTTATTTCATTTTGCATAAAAGTACGATTAAGTCTAAAACTAATTATTATAAAACTAACGCATAATATTCCTACAATTTTTTATTTATATGAACCGGCATATCATGTAGTAATGAATGATGCTTATACAATATTTTAGATTTACCATTTCGTGTGGCGATCGTAATGTATGTAAAGTATACGACACTGATTTTACCCAAGTTATTATTCTGTAGGAATTGAAATATCGTACATGCATTTACGCTGTTTCAATATTTAACCGAATTAAAATTTGCATGTACGTTAATTAACAATATATTAATTTTCAACCCCAGTTATAAAAAAATTGGAAAATGTTAAAATGCCACTTTATAGACATCCTTATGGGGAATGCAGCGCACCCATTATATAAAAACAACGTATATATGGCATACGTTATTTCATTATTAAAGCGACGATTAGTCAAGAGATTAAAAAAATTGGGATTATGTTTGTTTGGGGACCGGTATAGAGCTATTGTGAAAAAAAAAAATTTCAGGTAGACAAACCTTTAATACTACTGTGCTGTAGCCATCACCATGCACTTCATAATTTGGAAAGCGTTTGTATGCAACACTCTCATGAATGTATGCACATACACCTTGATGGAGTTTAAAAGCTGATTCAAGGCTATATTTGGGATTTAGTGTTACGTCATAGGGATAGTTTTCAGAAACTTGTGTTTCTGTGAGAAAAAGAATATGCGGTTGGTCGTGCTCGAGATGATGTTGCACGGCGTCCCGGTTGACATTCAATCCACAAATATTTTGAATGTGTATTTTAAATATTTGTTTATCAAATGTGATAGTCATTTGATCAAAATATAATTTGTTTTAAAAATGGGTAACTAAACAATAAATCCTATCATATAATAAAATATGACATAGGCCAATATTTCATGATAGGAGGTCACCAACAGGCCTTCGTCTATACCTGTTAGAAGTCTATATACAACTGGGGGCTACAGGTGCCCAGAGGACGGTACTTTTGTGGTTTGACCCTGCAAGAGTCCTCTCTAGTGTATACCCACCAGGGGGTGCTAATAAGGGAGCACCTTCCCGCGACCCGGGCGGCTAAGCCAAGATCCCCGTTCCCGCTAGACATGACAACAGGTTTACGGTTTGCAATAGCAGGCTAGAGCCCACTATAGCTCAGGTACCTCGGGTTCGCCAAGTCCCGTATCACGGTCTAATCAGACCAGTAACCCCTTAGGTAGTGTGAGCTAGTTATGAATGAATATTTGTTTTGGAAATACTAGGTCATTCAATAAGTCCGTAGGATGACACATAGATGGCGTTACTAGAATTTTTTCCATATGATTTTTATTTAGTACTAACCTTCAAACGATACGTGTATAAATTTGACAGCAATCTGACTATTTGTTCGTGAGTTATAGCATTTTGTGTGAAGCAACTTTTGTTTTTGAAAAAAAATGGAAAAAAGTGAATTTCAAATTTTAATAAAGCATTGCTTTTTGATGAAAAAAAATACAGTGGAAACCAAACAATGGCTTGATAAACATTATCCAAACTCTGCTCCATCGAGACAAATGGTAGAGAAGTGGATGGCTGAATTTAAATGTGGTCGTACCAGCACAAAAGATGCAGAGCGCAGTGGACGCCCAAATGAGGCTGTTATTACAGAAAACATAAAAAAAATCCACAAATTGGTTATGAACGATCGCAAATTGAAGGTGCACGAAATAGCTGACATTGTAAAGGTAGCAGATGGTAGTGTTTTTACCATTTTACACGAATATTTGGGTAGGCGAAGGCTCTGTGCAAATTTGTTGCCGCGTGAGCTCACAGTCGACCAAAAACAACAACGAATCGATGCTTCGGAGGAGTCTTTGGCACTGTTAAACCGCAATAAAAGGGAATTCTATCGTAGATATGTGACAATGGATGAGACATGGCTTCACAATTACACACCAGAATCCAAAAGACAGTCAGCTGAGTGGACAGCAGTCGACGAACCGAATCCAAAGCGAGCAAAGACGCAACAGTCGGCCGGTAAGGTGATGGCGTCTGTATTTTGGGATACGAACGGAATAATATTCATCGACTATCTCCAAAAAGGAACCACCATCAACAGCGACTATTACTGTGAACTTTTGGATCGATTGAAGGCTGAAATCGCAAAGAAACGGCCACAATTGCAAAAGAAAAAAGTGTTGTTTCACCAAGATAATGCACCGTGTCACGGATCGATGAAAACGATGGCAAAATTGAATGAATTGGGCTTTGAATTGCTTACCCACCCACCATATTCTCCAGATTTAACCCCCAGCGACTTTTTCCTGTTTTCAGATCTCAAGAGAATGCTTGCTGGAAAGAAATTTAAGTCCAATGATGAAGTAATCGCTGAAACTGAGGCCTATTTTAACGAGAAAGAGAAATCGTACTATAAAAGTGGTATAGAAAAGTTGGAAAATCGCTATACTCGTTGTATCGCCCTCGAAGGCAACTATGTTGAATAAAAAAATCGAGTTTTGTCAAAATGTTGTTTTTTTCTTACTTATCCTACGGACTTATTGAACGACCTGTTATGTATATATTTTTAATTTTTTTTTTTTGTTAATAAATGATTTGATAAAATTTTATATATGATGATTTCTTATTTTAATTAGTCATGAAATGTTTTTAATTTTTCTATTTAAGAAATATTGATTTAAAATTCTATAAAATTAGCAATATGTATACTTAAAATTAACAATTAATATTTTTATTTTTAAAAGAATACCAAAAAAGAATTTTTTATTTTAAAGTTAAAAAATGTAATTTATTTTATTTGATTTTATTTATAGAATGTTGTAGAAAAATATTTATATTTATATAAGTAGCGGTAATTGACAAACCGTTGCTACTTAATATATGTTGTGATGCAATGCAAGTATAGATGATTTAATTTCGTTTAAGGTGACCAGACGTCATCTTTTGAAGATGATAGTCATCTTTTACGAATGATCATCATCTTTAAAAATCATGCCATCTTTTTGTCAACTTTTACAAAAATCAACATCTTTTGTCATCTTTTTTATCATATTGCATATATCTAGGGTGACCTGACATCATCTTTTGAAGATGACAGTCATCTTTTACGAACGTTTGCCATCTTTTAAAATAATGCCATCTTTTTGTCATCTTTTACAAAAATTAGCATCTCTAGTCATCTTTTTTATCATATCGCATATTTATGAATTAATGAAATTAGAAAAATTAATATTTATTGAGATTATCAAAAGCTGTCATTGTAGAATGAAAATCATTTCGAGCATGTCCAACGATAGGTCGAAATATTCAATCATTTTAGTACAGAATGCATTACTTATTACGAAATTTCAAAACTTATTAGAATTCTCTTTTGGTCTACTATAACCAAACGCATTGGTGGAAAGAGTATTTTCATTTATTAATGATATATACAACATTTTTAAAGACTCAAATTTGAATTAAATGTGTTCAGACTCAAGTCAGTATTAAAATAAATGGAAAGAAATCATGCACAGAATTTGTAAAAGAGTGTGAGTCCCAGTGAAACCCTATTGAAAGAAGTCAATAAGTCATCCAAATATGGCCATGAATTTTGTGTTTTTGCGAAATGAAATTTTCAATATTTTAATTTATTTAGCATATGGTTTTTGTTGTGACACATTAAAAATAAAAATAAAACTTAAAATAGGTAGATTTTACTATGAAATCTACCTAAAACAAAACATGAATACACATTAAATGAGTTTAAAATCGATTTGATTGTGCGTCCTTTAGTCAAAAAGTAAAAAGTAAAGTATTTGAACATTGGGCAGTACATTTGAACATTAGATGTTTATATCGAGTGAGTCTATCCATGCTACGACATCGGGAGCAGCCAAAAGGATGTCTGAGATGTCGCCATTGTAACGTCGTATTGGACACACAGTTGCAATGTTTTTACGGTTTGTTGTGGAGCTCCGCAGTCACATTGAGGAGACTTTGCAATGCCCCACTTGTAGAAAGAATCAGCACAACGTCCATGATTCGTTCTTATTCGGTATATTGTAGTCCAGGTATGAAGTGGGAGATCGAAACCGGGTTGAGTAGAAGTCGGATTAGTAATAGAAAAGCCAGGTGTGTTGTAATGATTCCAGGAGGTGTCCCAGGCATCCAAGATATTAAAATTAGTTACCAGCAGGTTGCTGGTAGTTTTGTGGGGAGGCTTTCTTGACTTCAATCGACAACGAGTGTGGTCACCGTAATATTCGTGCAAGGGTAACGGTGATGTTGCTGGTTATCTTTTTATGTTCACGCATGAGCGGATGCGAGCGTCTGAGTGCAGATGGAGCGATATCGCTTAACACAGGAAGCCAAGGTAAAGGAGTGGACCTGATAGTACCACTTATAGTGCGCATCGCGGCATGCAGCTGGCAGTCAACTTTTTGAGCATATGTGCTATTCAACAAGACTGGTGCGCCGTACTCAGCCACTGAGTACACCAGACTTAGAGCAGTTGTGCGGAGAGTAGATGGAGTAGCACCCCATGTCGAGCCTGCCAGTTTATGCAATATATTGTTTCTAGTTCTAAGTTTTTTAGACGTATTCTCCAGGTGGAGTTTAAAAGAAAGAGTTCTATCGAGAGTAATGCCCAGGTACTTTGGCTGTTGATTGTATTTAATGACAATGCCGTTAAATGACACCGATAGTTCG
This sequence comes from Diogma glabrata, assembly GCA_963693315.1. Lineage (NCBI taxonomy): Eukaryota > Metazoa > Arthropoda > Insecta > Diptera > Cylindrotomidae > Diogma > Diogma glabrata. The sequence goes on along the minus strand of OY856188.1, from coordinate 144,313,360 downwards.
TGTTTTGCCAGTTTGTTGTTTATGTGGAAACAAGAACTCTCGGTTTTACTTAGATTAGGAAATAAGCTCCACGTTCGAAAATGGTCATTCATTATCACCAGCTCAGTTAAGAGCAAATCTTCCAAACACACATGTCTTTGTTTTGAGTGGCCAGGGTCCAATCATCAGCGTAGCCAAATTTCTTTGATGTTGTGTCAGGAATGTCATGGATGTACAAATTAAAGTAATGGCGGCAGGACGGAACCCTGTGGCAAACCATTGTTAAGCATTTTGGACCTACTACAGGAATTATTTAGATGAACTTTGAATACACGATTACTCAGCACGTTGTTAATTAAACGTGAGATGGTGCTACTGAGGCGTTATATAGTCCTCATATAATATAATTTAATTTAAATCACTAATATAAATTAAAAACTAATAACACTTGTTTTTATATATATACAGTAATATATATTTTTAAATAAACTTTTTTATATTGATTAAAAGCATTTATTGAACACGTTTTCGATTGTTTCGATTTAAATGAAATGCGTTGCTCGATCAAGTGCAAAAACTAGACTAAAGTTATTTTTGATTTTACATATGAGAGAATTATATTTAATCCGACTTCCGCTGAATTAACTAACTAAAGTGTTGTCGTTGTTGTTGGTATATTTTATGTAACCTAGTGTTGCCGCTACATACACTCCCCCACCAGATCAAAAATTATAAATTTTAGATCGATTTAGATCAATTTTAGATCAAAACGTACACTTTTGGTTGTTTTTTGTAGTTTTCTGTCTGCCGACAAGATGCTGTACGCTGGTTTTATTCTGTCGATGGAAATCGTCATGTTCTTCCCGTGAATGTCCACGATGAAAAATTTACGCAGTTTGCGTATAACTGTAAACGGCCCTTCGTAAGGTGTACTGAGGGGTCCTTTTACTTTGTCCACTCGAACAAAAACGTGTGTACAGTTGTTAAGATCTTTAGGGATGAAAATGTCGGTCTGATTAGATTGCCTTGGAGAAATAGGAATTAGTGTTTGCATATTACTTCGCAATCTTTTAATGAACTCAGAAGTATCGGAACTGTTGGCTGTTGGAGAGTCGACGAAGAATTCGCCGGGAACCTTAAGAGTTTGACCATACACTAGTTCTGCAGGTGTGCAGTCGAGGTCTTCCTTGAAAGAGGTTCTTATGCCAAGTAATACTAATGGGAGTTCTGTGCTCCAATGAACGGTATTGCATCGTGCTTTCAACGATGCTTTAAGTTGACGATGGAAGCGTTCGACAAGACCGTTTGCTTTAGGATTGTAAGCAGTTGTGCGGATTCGATGAGATCCTAGAAGCTTAGTGAGCTCGGTGAACAGATTGGATTCGAATTGTCCGCCACGATCTGTCGTTATGACCGAAGGAATACCAAACCTAGAGATATATTCCTGTAACAATGTTGAAGCAATGGTACTTGCTGTCATGTCTTTTATGGGGTATGCTTCAGGCCAACGTGTGAAGCGGTCTACAGTAGTCAAAATCTAGCTGTACCCATTTGATTGTGGTAGTGGTCCAACGATGTCAATGTGGATATGGTCAAATCTGCAATTTGGTAATTCAAATTTGCCAATTGCAGATTTTGTGTGTCTGTGAACTTTTGATCGTTGACACGATTCACAGGATTTAGCCCATATCCCTGTGTCTACATTCATTCGTGGCCAAAAATACTTCGATGTAATTAATTTTCGCGTTGCACGTATGCCAGGATGTGATAAACCATGCAAGTTATCGAAAATCGTTTTTCTGATGCTGTGTGGGACGTATGGTCGATTATAACCAGAAGATGTCTCGCACCAGATGTTGTCGTTGCTGCCTGATGATTGTATGAACCTAAGTTTAACTTTTGATGATCTTGACGGTTTGTCAGGATCAATCAATTTCTTAAGTTCATCGTCCTCCTGTTGCAATTTCGGTAGATCTTTCAGGTTGAAAGTAGAAGTGTAGATTTCTGTTGAAGATTCTTCACCAGAACGTGATAAACAATCACTGACGACGTTGTCTTTACCTTTGATGTGTCGTATGTCTGTGGTGAACTGTGCGATGAAATCTAGATGACGTAGTTGTCGTGGACTTCTTAAAGTTTTGGAGGAAATTGCTGTGATCAGAGGCTTGTGATCAGTATAAACAGAGAAATTTTGACCTTCGACAAAATAGCGAAAATGTTTAATAGCTAGATAGATTGCTAGTAGCTCTCTATCGAACGCGGAATATTTTGCTTCAGTGGGAGTGAGTTTCCTTGAGAAAAATGCAAGTGGCTCCCAACATCCATTGTTGTACTGTTGTAGTACAGCTCCGACTGCAGTGTTCGAAGCGTCTGATGTTATGTTGAACTGTGTGTTGTCCAACGGATGTGCTAAAAGAGTAGCGGCGGCAAGAGATTCTTTGACCTTCATGAAAGACTCGTTACAGTCCTCTGGCCAAGAAAAATTCGATTTGTTCTTGCCTTTTTTAATCAGTGATGCCAAATGCCCGTGAATAGGCGCTAACAATTCGGCTAAACGTGGTATGAAGCGGTGATAATAATTCACCATACCTACGAATTGCTGTATTTGGCGGATTGATGTTGGAGCTTGAAAGTTGGAGATGGCAGTGACTCTATCTTTCGATGGGAGTATGCCGTTTTCCGAAATAGAGTGGCTCAAAAAATCAAGTGATTTTTGACCGAAAATGCATTTTGAAGCTTTTATGTTGATGCCATATTCGGTTAGGCGAGTAAAAAGTTTCTCCAAGTGCAAAAGATGTTCTGCCTCGGAGCGGCTAGCTATGAGGATATCATCTATATAGACGAAGACGAAATCCAGTTCCTTTGTTACTTCGTTGATGAAGCGCTGGAATGTCTGTGCTGAGTTTCGTAAACCATAAGGCATACGGGTAAACTCGAACAATCCGAAAGGTGTAGTTATAGCTGTTTTCTGGATATCCTCATCTGCCATAGGTATCTGGTGATAAGCTCTTACCAGATCTATTTTGGAAAAAATTTTGCATCCTGCTAGTTGCAAGGAAAAATTTTATATGTTTGGGATGGGATATCTATCCGGAACAGTAGCAGCATTAAGCTGTCTGTAGTCTCCACAAGGTCGCCAGTCCTTGTCCTTTTTCTGGACCATGTGCAAAGGAGAGGAGACTGGGGAGTTAGAAGGACGACAAATACCTAGTTCCACCATATGTTCAAATTCGGTCCTTGCAGCTTTGAGTTTCGTCGGGTCCAAGCGTCTTGGATTGATGGATGGAAGTCTTCCATTAGTCACAATGTAATGCTTTACATTGTGTTTAATTGGGAGGCCATAGTTTGGTGCCTCGGTAAGTGACGAAAACTTTTTAAGGAGGGTGCCGAATTGATTGTCGACGCTGAAATGTTTAGGAGTAGGCGTATTACAGTTGGTTATAATTGCATTCACATGTAGGGATGTTTTAGAATCAATTAACTTCCGATTTTTGAGGTCGACCAAAATGTCATACTTCGAGAGGAAATCAGCACCTATTATAGGCCTGTTAACATCTGCCAGTATGAAAGTGTGTGTGAATGTACGCCGAAGTCCGATGTTTAGTTTTAACAGCTTAGTACCATATGTGGAAATTGCTGTACCGTTAGCAGCAGTTAGCGTTTGGATGGGATCTTTATTGCCGTGTGGAAATGTAGAATGGGGTAATACTAAGACTTCAGCACCACTATCGATCAAAAACTGTAATAAGTTTTCATCGTCCCTAACAAATAGACGGCGTGAATTGTAGATCCCACTGTTAGCCGTAGTAACAGCGGGACTTAGTAGTTTCCCGAGTCCTTAGATTGCGAAGTTGTTGCATCTTGATTTTTGTAATTGCACGGTTGCGAACATTTACGTGCTTTATTGCCAAAGTTTCGGTGATAGTAGCACAGATTTCGTGATCTAGAAGAAGACCGATGACGAGATCTGGAAGAGCGTCTAAAATTATTAAAATTCGCTCTTGAAGTGGATGGACGACTTCTGTAGCCTATGTCTTGACGTGACAATCGGTTACAGAGATCATCGAAACGTTTATTCAGCTGTTGTTCAAGTCGAGACTCGAGATTAGCAAGGTCGTAATCCCTATCACATGGCGTTGCCTTGCTACGGGATGTTGACTGCGTTGTTGCAGAAATTGATGAAGAAGCGGGTTGAGCAACTTCCCAGATTTTGTCGGCTATAGGAAGGATCTCAGAAATATCCTTGTCTGCCCAAGGGGCCACAGAAGATTTTAGAAGAGTTGGCAAGCGCTTAAGCCAAAGCTGTTTGAGGAGGTCATTATTGACCAATGATGAATCACCGGCTTCTGATTCAAGCTTGCGATAAAATTCTGAAGGACTTGAGTCTCCTATTTCTTGAAGACCTGACAGAAGTCTATCTAAGCGCTTAGCCGCACTAATAGAATGTCGTTCTAAAAGTGCCTTTTTTAAAAAATCATATTGATTTTGTGCTGTGGCGGATGCTTTAATAACGTCCAGTATGTTAACTACAACATCTTGTGGCAGAGCGGTGATTACTGCGCTAAATTTATTGCTTTCCTTGCTTATTTTATTGTTTTTGAATGTTGTTTCAGCGATTAAAAACCAGCTGCCCTATTTGTGAATACGAATTCGAGTAAACGAACTGTATTTTCGAATGAGTGGTATTTGTGAATAAGAAAACGTATAATTTTTGAGCTAAAACGAATTACATGAAACGTACATAAATTTCCCTTATCTGGCAATTCGTTTTCGAGTAATAATTCTACGATCATGAACGAATTTTTGTTCGTCCTTAGTTTTGTTAACGAAGCTAGTTAGTTTTGTCAAAACACCAACGAAAAAATTTTAAATGTAAGTAAATTCAATAGTTCAATAATCCAATTATTAAACTGAAAATAGTTATTATTAGGTATTTTTACATTATGTGTTCTGATTATATGTTTTTATATAATGTATACGTGTAATGTATATATTTTTATATAATAATATAATATATTATTATATAATATGTTAAATATGATACTATGTTAAATATGATACAAATTCATTTAAAAATTTTTAAAGCTTAGTTTTATCAACTGGTTTATGTGATTTTTAATGTTATTCAAGAGATATTTGTTATTAATAATAGTTGCAATCTCATATTAATATACATGTTAATAATAGAAATAATTTAATAATAATCATAAATAGAATCAACCTACATAACTAAAACTAAACCTTTGATCAATTTAAGAGTTTGTAATTATTTATCTTTTATTTATTGTGGGTTGTTTTGTTGGTATTGAGTCTCTGGGCCTTCACCTACATAATTTTGTGATTACCACATATTTTATACTTCGTGATGCGCCTGTCCTTGACGAGCCTGAAAACATTTGTTCTGCGATTTTTTTCAAATCGGCCGCTTTTGCGTTCGGCAAGCTCCGAAAAATGCCGATTGCCCAGGATCTTGTAAATTTTTGTTTTTTTTAATTATGGGGGTTAGAAATTTGATTTAGAACACAAGGGTAACTTTGTCCGACAAAAATTTGTCTGCTATTGTCTAGTCCGACAACGCAAACATCCAAAATGTCAGTTGTCGGACTCGACAATAGCAAACACATTTTGGTCGGACCCTCGTATTCTAAAACAAATTTCCAACCTTCACAGTCAAAAAAAATAAATGTGGCAGCAAATTTACAAGATCGGGGGCAATCGGCATTTTTCGGAGCTTGCCGAACGCAAAAGCGGCCGATTTGAGAAAAATCATAGAACAAATGTTTTCAGGCTCGTCAAGGACAGGCGCATCACGAAGTATAAAATATGTGGTAATCACAAAATTATGTAGGTGAAGGCCCAGGGACTAGTGCGTTTGCTTCGAAATTGGTAGTGATATAGTGATTTCTTTTCTAACTGTGCCGGATAAGTTCTACACGGAATTATCGAAATTTGTATTTTTGTGTAAAAAGTGCCATACACAAAATAAAAATTTCGATAATTCGGTGTAGTGTTAGTGTTTGTCATGTTTGGATATTTCATGTAGTGGTAAAATAATCAAAAAGGGGTGCTGCATAGTGTATACGTTAAGGTTGGTTTAATAATAACATATATTATTTTTGAAGAAAAACTTCTTTAGGCGCTTTATGAGAATTTTGAACGGAAGTAACATTTTGAAACAGAAATAACACCACATATATTCATCTCTACCATACTACAGTCTCATTTTGAATTTTAAACATATACATGGACACAATTCCAAAAAAAAAAACTCTTTAAAGTGTCTGAATAATTTATTGAACCCGGAATATAATTTGATAAACATAAACATTTCACATATAAAAAGAAGTTCCTCACCCTGTATTACGTAGCTCGAAAATATTAGATTTGTCACGAATTGAGTTTAATAATAGATGTGCTGAAGTATTATCACCTTCACTATCGGTACCGCTTGAAAAATAATGTGCAATTTTGTCCATATTTAATTTATGAATTCTATCTTTTGTAAACTTGATTGAAATGAATTATAAAAATCAAAACCACTTGTTGCAAACCAAACTTCAAATCGTAAACACTAAACAAAAAATCAAACAAACTATATATGCTATAATATAACTATAAAACATAAAACTATAATCTAATTTATCTATTACAAAACATTTAATTTTTAAACACACTTAATTACAATAATTTCTATGAAACAAGTTAAACTCTAAAAAGAAAACAAATAAAAATAAACCATTTATAATTACAAACCGTCAAAATTTAACCAAGGTTAGAATTTTTCGAAAAGGTTTACCTATTTTAATAAAATTACCCATTTGAGAAATGGCGACTATTTTGCAGTGGACATTTTTATTTTCGATCGAGTTCAGAAATACCAAAACGAATTCGAAACGAATAAAAATTCGAAACGGATTCACAAATAGGGCTGCAGGCTTCAACCTGATCGTGCCAAAACGTTGGTAATTTTATTTTATTTATACTAACTATTTCTTTGTTGGAACAACCAGCCTTTGAGGCTCCTTTATTGTCGTCATTCTCATCTGATGATGACATTTTGAAAATAACAATAAAACAAGCAAGCCCAACAAATCACCAAAATGTTATAGAATGAAACCAAAAATGTATTGAAATTTTAATTAAAACGTAACGATTGTAAAAAAAATTGTAAAAACACCGATTGCTAAAGTTAAAACGAATGTTGTAAATAATATTGATTTGTAGAGAGTATAGATTTGTAGAGAGTATATGTTGTGTCACCAGGCCAAACAATCACAATCACCTTTAAACCAAATTTTTAGGAATTTTTTTTTTGACTGTAAGATTTATTTTCAACAAAAATAAAAAATTTATTTCAATGTAGTTAATTCAACGGTAGCCGTTACAATTTGTAATTTAATATTTATAAGAATAATAAAAAAATATTATGTTTTTTTTTTTAAATGTAAATTTCGTAAAAATAACAATTACAGATATTGATATGTAATTTATTTTACAAAAAAGTATTTTGATATTCTAATTGATTTTTTTTTTTACCAAATATTTTTATTCTGAAATAATTATCTTTGTTTTCTTTATTGAATATTTAATTTTTTTTAATTAATGAAAATATAATATAAAAAAAATGAAATTTTTGTTTTAAGTTTGTATTTTACTAAAAATATTATATGTATTCCTAAATTGATTGTCGAGCAACTGTAATTTAATTTAATTAATTTTTATAATCAATGATTTATAAAAATAATGAGTGGAATGAAACAAAATTGAATTTATGTACATATAAGAATTAATATCGGTAATTGACTGACCGTTTATTTTTATTGTTCATATGGTTGTTATGTGGATTGATGCAGGTGATGATGAAAATGATGATGATAACGCGTTGCGTGCTATATGCGCACGATTGTTGTGGCTTCTCGTCCGAAGCTCCCGCGTTGGGCTGTATTTGCCTGATGTTTGTTATATCTTTAATTGCTTTAATTCGATCGAACTTTTACAGCATTACTTATTAACATTTTTTTTACGTTACGTGATTTTTTTAGATGTATTTTTGATAACTTTTTTTATGCAATAATTTACAAAAAAAACAAGAATTTTTTTCTAATGGCAGTTCAAATTGTTGCCAAATTTTAAATAATTTTGTTTGCACTGATTTATGAAAACTTTTACTCGCGGATTGTTTGTATCGAAACAGCGTTTTTTTTTATTGTTTGAACCACGGCGTGGTTTTCAATATTTTAACCGTACCGGCGGCGTGCTAAACGGGGTCACCACGTGAGGCGTTATATAGTCCTCATATAATATAATTTAATTTAAATCACTAATAATGACTAAATAAAACACAGTAATATATATTTTTAAATAAACTTTTTTATATTGATTAAAAGCATTTATTGAACACGTTTTCGATTGTTTCGATTTAAATGAAATGCGTTGCTCGATCAAGTGCAAAAACTAGACTAAAGTTATTTTTGATTTTACATATGAGAGAATTATATTTAATCCGACTTCCGCTGAATTAACTAACTAAAGTGTTGTCGTTGTTGTTGGTATATTTTATGTAACCTAGTGTTGCCGCTACACTACAAGGTATTGCATTGAACAGCTTATATATAATCTCAATTCGCCAGACCGTGTCATATACTGCAGTGAGATCGATGAACACTGCGCCTTTTTTTAATTGTTTTTAATACCCAGCTTCGATATAGGATGTTAAAGCGCGCAGTTGATCAATGCAACTGCGATTGGGATGGAAACCAGCTTGTTCGACTGCGATCTGGTCATTCAATATGGGTATGATACGGTTGTATATGAGTCGTTCTAGCAATTTATAGCAGGTGCTCAAAAGGGCAATTGGACGATAGCTTCCTGGTTCATTAGATGGTTTACCTGGCTTAAGTATCGCTATCACTTTTGTAGTCTTAAAATGTTTTGGAAGATGGCCGTTTTCTAGGATATTCGAAAAAAATTTAGTTAGCCATTGTTTTACATTTTTTACAGCATTTCTAAGAAATTCTGGAAAAATACCATCGTAGCCAGCTGCTTTTTCGTTTTTTGTTTGAGACAGAGCTAAATCTAGTTCTTGGCTACTAAAAGATGCTCGCGTGAGCAATTGCGCTTCATTTCTCTTAATTTACGTTTAATGGTTCTCTTATGAAGGCGATTAATAGAAGAACGAGACATGTTTACGATATGATTTGAATATTTTAATAATTTTATAATAATGTTTATTTTTATTCTATATGGAGTTTTTATTTTACTCGATTGTTCTGGAGAGGAGGGGGGGGGGGGGAGGGTGGATATTTTCTCAAAAAAATGTCATCTTGTGGTTTGAAAATAATCTGGTCTCCTTGATTTCGTTGCATGTATCTTATGGGATCAAGATTGGTGTGGCTTCACGTCCGAAGCTCCCTCGTTGGGCTGTAAATACCAGAGTATTATGAAATTTGTTGAAATTTATTGTTGGCTTTTATTTTACTTTTTTTTGTTGGTTATAGAAAAGAGTTTTTGTTCTATAACATGTGTTTGTTTTGACTTCACTGTTTGCATGTAATAATTTTATTTGTTTGTAAAGTGAACACTTTTTATTTTATTGAAAAATAAGCAATTTTTTTAAAAACACGTTGTTTCAAACTAAACTTGTATTTCACAGTTAACAGTTTTTTTAAAACATTGTTCACTCGCGTCGGCGATGGTGATTTGCTAGTTTTGAGCGAAAACGGCGTGCATTATAAAAATACCGCGTGTTGTGGACGTTTTCATATTTCTCTTAAACCGTACTGGCGTGCTTTTTTTCGGGGTCACCACGTGAAGAGGTTAAAAGGGTTAACCTCTCACAATATATTTTATTAAATAAAAACAAGCACTTTTAAATTTAATTTTAGTTTACTTTATTTAAACAAGATTTTGTGTTAGTTATTACAATTTTAATTCTCGTTTTTAAAAAAATGTTGTTCGACCGAACGCAAAACACAGAGTGAGTGTAATGTTGTAGATTTAATTTTAATTAACATACTAAATTTATTAAAGCGAATTCAATTCAGCTTCCGTTGGACCTGTTTTATTTATTTTGTTTCGCCGAGTGTTGTCGTTATTATTTAATTTCTGCTGGTATTTTTTCAGTGTTTTGCCGCTACAATATCTCAGGTTAACTTATACGTCAATCAGGCCTTTTTACAAAATTATTTGTTTTATTTTTTAAAAAAAAGCCATGGAAAGTTCAAGTTTTTGTTCTGGAAAGTCATGGAATTTGGTTTTGAAAAATAAGTGGATACCATTCACAACAATAAATTCGATTCCGTTTGTGTTTAATTTGAAACATTTAGGCAATAATCTGTCAAACTTCTAAGATTTGAAGTTAACAATAATATGAAAGAAAATGATCATTTCTCTTTGGTGAGAATGATGCACGATAATTGAAATATCTTGAACAGTGTCGTGGGTTATTTTAAATGTCGTGAGACCATTTGTAGCTCTGTGCATAGAATACTGTTATCATATTTTGGGTAAAGTATATAAAACCAGCTTGTGATGTGAAAAAGAGGTACAACGGAGGACGCCATTAAATGTAAAATCGTATTAACAAACTCCAATTTTTGTCTTGAAAAACTCGTTGATTACATGATACTTTACACAAATATGTACATTTTGGATGAATATTGATTTTTACCAATTCTGTCGATTTCTCGCGTAACAATAATGCAACAAACACTACACGGTATCGTATAAACAGAGTGTAAAACTGATCTTAAAAGCGTGATTTTTTCAGCAAAGGCTCCAATCTGTTGTAGCTGATTGTTTCCATTCTCAGTATTTTAAAATTATTTTTTTTAAATTCCTTAGTAAAATTTAATCCAAAATCTCATCTAGCGTGGGTATTCAGATCAAAACCACCATTATGGCACCTAAACTGCTGTCTGTTTACTATTCGTCGATCATTTCATCTTAATAATTTTGAATTAATAACATGAACACTTTCACTAAATTTATAATATAATTTGTAATTTCAGATATATTACAAACTACTCATCATCAGTGTCATCGACAACAGTTTCACCACTAAATATAACGACCACATTGAAATATAATGACGAGGATAATATAATTGAAACATCAATTTTATCAACAACACCGTCATCCACATCTGGTATAACAATAGATATGGAAAAACAGTTTCATGATTTAGTACTCACTACTCCATCAACACCTTACTTCGATTTAAAACACCGTGAATTTATGAAAATAAATAATATAACAGATGATGATCAAAATGAAACCGATACTAAAATTGACCCAATTTTTTCTCGTTTTACATCACCTGAAGCGACGGAATCAGCTCCTGAGACAACCACTTATGTTAATTCAGATGAAACAAATACAGAGACATCGAAGAATGCTACATATTTTCATAACTTTTCGTTAATTGAGGAAAATAATTATAATATCAAAACAAATGAAATAAATCAAACAAATAGTAATGATACAATGCCTGGTAAGAATCAGCAAGACGTTATGAAAATGAATGGGCAGCCACACAAATCGGCCAAATTGTTAAATAATAGTATACCTTATGCAGAACAGACTGAAAGCTCGACTAAATATGAAGTTGATTTTGTTACTGAAAACTTATTAAACGATACCAAAGCTCAAATGTCTTCCGCATTAGCGGCGTTAAAAAATGTTGAACAAGTAAATATAAAAAGCGGATATCAACATAATATAACTTATGATGGAAATGATGATGTTAGTAATAATCATGATATTGTTAAATCAGTTATTGACTGGGCTTCCATTATGAAAAATAGTGAGTTTACAAATGACTCTTATCAAAATGGCTTTATAACAACGACTGATTTGCCTCTCAAAATTGATACCGACGTTGTGGAAAATAAAGTAATGCCACAGGTGCTATTACCTCCTACAAACAAAAGCATCGTTCATAATTCTAGACCTCTGGATGATGTTAGCTTAGAATATGAGGTTGGAACATCAACACTTTCACCATATGATACAACACTTTCAGAACTTTTCACTACAACTGATGACTTCGAAGAGTTGTTGGACCCAACCATTTTTGATAATTTAACTGAAGATTCACAATTACCATCAACTGAAAATAGTCAAACAACAATGGATGACAACTATGATTTATTTGACGAAACAACTCCTATACCAGAAGAGACGACTACAGCCGAAAATTATTTGTTTTCAAAAGAATATGACAGTAGAATAACCATCCGCCCCACACCTAGAGATGGACATCCAACAACAACCAGTTTTCCTCTTATAACTTCAAGCCATGAAGAATCTATCACAACTACACTAGAAAATATTAGAATCAAAATATTAGACCCACAACTAACTTCAACAATCAATTACAATTTCCGGGAGACAGAAGTTACAGAAACTCAACCGAAACTAGATTCCTCTCTTACCACTAATTCCGTAAAAGAATCACATGAAAAAACTTCAACATCAACGATCAAAGCAGATGATTCGCACGAAGAAAAATCAATAAATCTTGACACCAATCGTGAAGATTTAGTTTATAGTACAGTCGCTGAAACCTCTGATCAAAATAAGAATGTCGATGATTCAAATATTGAAAATATTCAAAGCAACAACAATGAAGTTAATATTAATTCAGCTGATTCTTTATATGGAATTTCAAATACGCTGATTCCTAAACAAAATGGAATCGGTGGTGATGTTATGGATGAGAATCCAAAAGAAACAGACGTAAACGCTATTATAGCGATTTCTGTTAGTGTTGTAGGTGTTGTTGCGTTAATTTTATTGGTTGGATTTTTATATGTTATGCGAAAACGCCAAAAAAATTTAACATATGGGCAAAGATGTCGCCCAGTAGGATTGGACGCTTATAGTTTAGATAATGTTTCGGTTTATAATAGTGTAAGAAGAAAAAATAATTTAAGATTATCCAAAAGATCTTATGGTAACTCAGCATTTGAAGACCCCGTAAGTATTTTAATTCAAAATATATATATGTATAATTCTTTTCATTTATATTTTATTGTTTAAAAACTAGGCTAACTTCTTCTTACAGTAATAAGAGGAATTAGTTTTTTGTGCCCTATATGTTAAAGTAAGCTATCAACAAGTGTACCGATTTATTTCGATTCACTCAATTTTAAGGGAAAGTTTCACTTGAAGACTGATTTAATCGATTAGTTTTATATAGGTGATCAGATCGTGTTTTTGCAAGTTACCAACCATAATGGTTGACTAACGGCTAATTGGAAAACCGGGGTGTTGATGGTTGATAATGTTTTGCTAAAAACCAGTTTGTCCTAAATAGGTGTCGAACTCAGGTCCTGTTAGTTTAAATATAGCGTGCTAACCACTACGCCACTTAACACGGGATGACTTATTTATCTATCTTGTCAAATTCGAGTCATTCGAAACAGCGAATAATTATATGGCATTGTTAAAGTTGCCATTTTACAATTCTGTTTTACTCACCGTATTTATACAATTATTTATTTTCTGTATTAAAACACATTGTACTTTTGAACTAGGTTATTTGCCCTTTTTAAAAACCACTTTTATTCGTTTTAAAATCCTCCTCCTCCTCAATGTAAAGATCATCTATTTCTTAGCAAAACTTTAATTTGATTTCTCTTATTAATTTATACATTTTCTTGCACGTTTTCTTTTCTTTTTTCTTGCATTTTCTCCATATTTTATTTCATTAACAAACTAATAGGTAAGGTTAGGTTTATTTCATTAACAAACTAAGAGGTAGCGAAATCCGAAATTCGACGTCCACGCCGTGCTGCCTGGGTAATGCTGACAGAATTAGGTTGGTGTATTGGAGACAAGCAGAGTAAAAACTGCTTTGTCAATGACGCTACATCACGGCGAATTGGCGCCTTAAAACCAATGTGACTCAAGCGTCTGTTCTCCATGTCAGGGGCGGCTTGGAGCGGGCGTCTGTCTTGAATCAAGCGGCTCGCTATATAAACGTGTAAAAAGGTTGTTTCTGGTGACCTTAATATGCAGAACGGACCCATTCACGACAATTTGGGTTGGGCCTAAGGTTAACACCCTAACCCCGGAAAAAAACTCATATGTTAAATTTGGTTATCAAAAAAAGAATAACAGACCCGGACAAAAAAACACAATTTTACCTGGACGTGAAAAAGGACCAGACTACCGAATCGGAACGTGGAACGTGCGCAGCCTGAGCGCTCCTGATGCTCTTATAAGTCTGGAAACAGAGGCTGAGAGGTATAGGATGGATATTATTGCTCTACAAGAAATTAGACAGCCGATAATCGGAAAACAAGATTTAGATAGTCACTCTCTATATTGTAGTGGTCATCCTTCCCGAAGAGAATTTGGTACTGGCTTTCTTGTTGGTGCACGCATACAAGAAGCCGTGATGAAATTCATCCCGGTCAGTGAGAGGATCTGCTACCTACGTGTACGTGGTACATATAACAATATTTCTCTTATTGCCGTGCATGCACCTACTGAAGCTAAGACCGTCGACGAGAAGGATAATTTCTACATAGCACTGGAAGAGGTTATGAAACAAACACCAACACGCGACTTCATTATGGTTCTTGGTGACTTTAATGGACAGGTTGGAAGAGATATCTCTTATGGAAATGTGGTAGGTCCCAACAGCCTGCATTTGAATTCGAATGATAATGGTGAGAGAATGACTGAGTTTGCATTATCAAATAATTTGAGAATTGCCAGTACGTTATTTCCGCATCGATCGATTCATAAACAGACTTGGGTCTCACCGAATGGAAACACTCGAAATCAAATTGATCACGTTCTAGTAACAGCACGTTTCTTTTCGAGCGTTCGGGATGTGCGATCCTTTAGAGTGCATACATCGGAAGTGATCACTTCCTTGTATGTGCAACGATAAGGTTCCACTTCCCAAATCCAGGCATTCCAAAATTCAATAAACGGAAACGTTTTAACATCTCATCATTAAAGAATGCTGAAACGGAAGAGAGATATCAAATCCATATTGCCGAAACATTGGAGAAATCAGAAACCATTAATGGAGACGTCGATAAGTCATGGTATTTGCTCAAAGATGCTGTTTTAAGCGCTGCTGAGGGAATACTTGGACGACCACAGAACCACTCCCAGAAGCCATGGATGGATCAAGCATGCCTTGACGCTATTCAATACAAAAGAGATTGCTATCTGAAGTGTCTACAAGGACGCAACACCAGGTCCACGAAGGAAAACTATAAACTGGCAAGACAAGCCGTTACAAAGCTATGTAGACGAGCGAAGAGAGAATGGTGGAAGATACAGTGTGAGGAGATTGAAAGCTTCAATAAGGAACATCAATCGCGTAACTTCTTTCAACAGGTTAAAACCTTAAAGAAGGGCCCTCAAACTAGATCAACTGCTATTCAAAATGAAGATGGAGAGCTACAAGTAGACCTTAAAAATATTTTAGATACTTGGGCCGCTTATTTTGAGAATCTTCTCAACTTAAGTGACCAGCAACAAGTCGGACGACGAGCAAAGCTTATTCGTGCGTCAAAGGTACATGTAGACGAACCCACCAAAGAGGAATTCGATGTGGCGCTGTCAAAACTAAAATGCAATAAAGCACCTGGTATCGACGATATAACATCCGAAATGATTGTACATGGTGGTGAAACTCTATTCTTAAGATTGTTTGAACTTGTTCAAATGATCTGGCGGACTGAAACCATGCCACAGGACTGGAACACAGCTATGCTGATACCAATCCATAAAAAAGGTAATCGCCTACAATGTGCAAACTACAGAGGAATCGCTCTCCTCTGCACAGCATATAAGATCTTTTCCTACATTTTGCCATCAAAAATCAATCCTTTTGCTGAACAACTGTTTGGAGAATATCAGTGTGGCTTCCGGCGGGGCCGAGGTACCACCGATGCACTTTTCTCGATAAGGATGATTTTGGAAAAGTGTCGAGAGTTCAACATACCTGTGCACCAACTTTTCATTGATTTCAGGCAGGCCTACGACTCTCTCGAACGAGAGACTCTATGGTCTGCTCTGGTGTCGATGGGAATTCCTGGTAAACTGGTATCACTATGCAAAATGACAGTACAGAACTCTCAATGCTGTGTACGAGTAGAGAACGAAATATCAAAGTTTTTAAAGTCGACTCCGGTTTAAGACAAGGTGATGCTATCTCTCCTATACTTTTTAATCTAGCCTTGGAATATGTGTGCCGTCAAAAGAAACTACCGACTAATAACAATATCTTGTCAATAAACTCAGTGCAGATGATTGCTTACGCTGATGATGTTGTCATCCTCGGCCGAAGTGAAGCTGTTATGAGTGAGACTTTCAAGTCGCTTGAGAGTGGTGCTAGGAAAATTGGTCTGCAAATTAATATAACGTTTGTAATCCACTTCAAAATTATGCGTAAGTTCCATTTAAAAGTTGCACTAAATGATTTATCTTTTAGTGAGGAGAATTTATATTCAGTCCAAGAGTCCGTTAGTCAGAACCGTCCAATTTTTATATAACAACACTTTGCTCAAATCAAATGGCTGTTATACTCCAATTGTTAGAAGTCACTTATGCTAGGCAAAATGGACTTCGTCAGACTTATATATATGAATAAAAACACTTGTTTATAGTTAGACAAATATATAAATCTGAATTTTATTATCGATAATTTCTTCTATTTATACAAAATCGATATTACTAAAAATTACACATTTAGCAAAAATATTCTTAAAATTAATTGTTTCATAATGTTAAAAATGTGTCACATAATTTTTATATTTTCTTTGTAATTTTAATTGACCGACATATTCAGTTTTAGTTCAAATTTATTACATCATAAAATAAATGAAAATTATATTATTTACTTATGCACCGTAATCATATTTCATTTAATAGTTTTTATGAAATATGAGTTTCGTAAACTTTCTTTTGGTTTAAAATAAATTATGTTTATTTTCACATATGTTTTTTGTTATCGTGTGAAAATGATTTTGCGGTTTGTTTACTTTAGAATATAATGGAAATTTGTTGTTTATTTTATGTGCGGTCATTGTAAGATTTTGTAGGAGTTAAGGGATGATGTGTAGATACATTACACCCTTATTCCTTAAAAAAAAATTTTTTGCTTTTAATAGAAAAAAAAAGTAAAAAATTTTGTTGATTTACTTTAATATTTTTAATTTAATATATCTTAAATCGACTCTAATTTTCATTGTTTATAATAAATGTTGATTATTATTATTTTCAATCCTCAATGGGTTTATATTTCTTTAATCTATTTTTGTGTATTTTCTTAATTATATTGCCCTTTCTTATCTCTACATTTGTTTCCTTAATATCTATGACCTCATAGGGTCCTGAATAGGGTGCATCGAGTTTCTTTCGATCACCAGCTTTTAACCAGACTAATTCTCCAATTTTCAACTCTATGGGATTTGCGTTTAGATCGTAAGATTCTTTACGTTTGATCTTTGCTAGGTGTAGGAGTTCATTTGCTTTAGCGTGTGCTTGCTGTAAGCGATATCTTAATTCTTGAACATAGTCGTCAAGATTGTATACTGGTGCACTAGTTGTAAATTTTTCGTCAGTTGGTAATGTAGCTAATCTACCGAAAATTAGCTCAAAAGGAGAATGGTTTGTATCCGTATGAGGAGTTATATTGTAACAAAATACAAAGTAGGGGATCCATTCTTCCCAGTTATAGTCGTTTGTGAATGCAAGTAAGTATTCGTTCAAAACTCTATGATTCCTTTCAATGGAACCAAGGGTTTCGTGGTGATAAGGTGTTGAAGTTACGTGCGAGATTGAAAAGAATGAACATACGTGTTTCATAATTTCATTCACAAATTCAGTGCCCATGTCTGTTTTTAAAATTTTGAAATTACCATATTTCAGAATGAACTTCTCTACTAAGGCTTTCGCTATTGTTCTCGCTTCTTTATTCTCTAAGGGGATAGCTTCTACAAATTTAGTTAATTCACACTGAATGGTTAGTATGTACCTGTTCGTGTTTGTTAGCCTTAATGGACCTACTGTGTCCATTGAAATGATCTCAAAACTAGTCTTTGGAGTCTCAGTTAAGGTTAATTTTTCTTTTACATGTCTAATTTGCTTATTCTTAGTACATAATTCGCATCTACTTATATAATTTTTAACCAGTTTATTTAAATTTTTGAAAATATAACGTTGCTTTATTTTAGCTATTGTTCTTCTAATACCAGCATGACCACCATAATGTTTGGTGTCATGGAATTCTTTTATTATTTCGAGCATTTTATCTTTGTTTTCAATTCTTAACGGCGCGTCATATATTATAATTTTTAACTTCGTTTGCTTATTTATTCTATTTAAATCCGACTGCAGTTCGGTAAATTTTCTTTTAAATTCATTCATATCGATATGAGTAAATACTACATCATTACTCTTGAGCGCTAATTTTTCTATATTCTCTGCATGCATGCTAAATATCAGCTTCTCCAACATAAAATCTAAATTCATACGTGGATTATCACTGTATTGTACTAAAACTTCTTTATCATTAATTGATATATAATTATTATTATCTTTATGCGCTTTATATTTTGATTTACATCCCAGTTTCTCCTTCATAGAACCTAAGTTCTTAAGTGGATTATCGCTGTATGTCTTAAATTCATTATTATTATTATCATTCTGCAAACTTTCATATATAATAAATTTTAAATTCTTTAGATTCCTCACTTCAGATATCGAGGTGCAGTTCCATGCATAAAGTTGGCCACCCTTATCCATCTCTGCGTTGTTATTTATCTCGACGTCTTTTGTTTCCTCTTTCTTCTTCATTGCTCTCGTGACGATATTTACCGTTGTAGGTATCATGGCTTTTAATGTTTCAGAATCAATTTTTATCCTCGATAATGCATCAGCATTAGTGTTGCTTTTTCCTTGTTTATATATAATTTCGAAATCATAGTCTGACAGATCTAACCTTATTCTAGTTAATTTCGATGAAGGATTCTTGTGTGTAAACAGACTGATCAAAGGTCTGTGATCCGTGACTACTTTAAATTTTCTAGCGTAAACATATGGTCTAAAAATATTGATTGCCCAATGTATAGCAAGCAATTCTTTCTCAATGACCGGTTTATTAATCTCATGTTTGTTCAGTGATCTACTCGCGTATGACATAGGTAGATCCTTTCCAATCTCACCCTGTGAGAGTACTGCTCCTAGAGCGTAATTCGAAGCGTCGGTTGTTATTACGAATGTTTCATTAAAATCTGGATATTTTAATATAGGTGGGTTGATCAATTTTTCTTTGAGCATTTTGAATGCTTTATTGCATTCATCTGTCCAATCGAATGTTGCATTTTTCTTCGTTAGGTTATTCAGTGGTTTGGCTATTTCCGCGAAGTTGGGAATGAATCTTCTGTAGTAATTACAGAATGCTGTAAATCTCTTTGTTTCATCTGCACTAATCGGTGTTGGATAATTTTTAATGACTTCATACTTCTTTGGGTCCGTTTTAATTCCCTCGTTAGTTATAAGATGTCCCAAATATGTTACTTCAGTTTTAAGGAAATTACATTTCTTTGCGTTTAATTTTAGATTATATTCCCTTAATCTTTCGAATGTTTTGATTAAGTTCATGTTGTGATGTTTCAAACTACATCCAAATATAATAATGTCATCAACATATAAGAACGCCTCAGCCTCTAGACCTGCTAGTGCAATCGTTAGCATACGTTGAAAACTGTTCGTTGAAATTTTTAAACCAAATGGTAATCGTTTAAATTGGAATTGACCTTTATTTGTCGAAAATGATGTTAAGTGTCGTGATTCTTTCTCAAGTTCTATTTGATGGAATGAACTCGTTAAATCTAGTGTCGAAAAATATTTAGCTCTGCCCAGATTGTCAAGGATGTCATCCAATCTTGTTAGCGGGAACTTATCATCCATGATCTTCTTGTTTAGTTGTCTAAAGTCGACCACTAACCTGTAGCTTGCTTGATCGTTTGCACTCTTCTTCGGCACTATTAGTAAAGGTGAATTGTAGTTGCTACGTGATACCTCTATCACGTCTTCTCTAATAAGCTTGTTTACTTGCTTATCAATTTCTTCTAAATGCGCTTGCGGTAGCCTATAATTCTTAATATATACTGGACTATTGTCCACCACTGGAATTTTTTGTTTATAGAAGTTGTTTGTTGATAACTTTTCATCCGAAACGTAAAAAATGTCAGCGTATCGCTTACA
Source organism: Diogma glabrata (assembly GCA_963693315.1). NCBI lineage: Eukaryota > Metazoa > Arthropoda > Insecta > Diptera > Cylindrotomidae > Diogma > Diogma glabrata. Next base: position 144,293,140 of record OY856188.1, on the reverse strand, counting down.
AATTTCTAAAATTGATTGTTTTGCTTCGTTATCCAATTCTTCTAAATTTAACTCATCTGAAATCTTTTCAAATCTTTGCTCTAATGTCATACTACTCTTGATTTTATCCATTCGTAATACATGATAGTTTGTAATTGGTACTATCTTTGCGGCTATATCTTTTATTATGACGTCATGTTCTTTTGTGTTTAAAATTTTGACGTTTGCAGTGCCTTTCGCTGGTACTATGACATTCGCTATAAATACTCCTTCTTGTATTTCCTGATTGAGTATAACGCTGTCCTCTTTTAGATCTATATTGACTGCTTTAATAACTTCACACCTTGCTGGTACGATAAATCCGCTCTCATCTGGTAGTCGTGTGTTCATTGGTAATACGACTTCTGCTTCATTAATATATATTGAGATTGTATATGTTTCATAATCAATTTTGCAACAATTTCTATGCAGAAAATCTCTGCCTAATATGCCATCCGTCACTATTGGAAATTCTTCGTTAATTAAGTGGAATTCCTGCTCCACATTATTATTATTAATATTCAAAATCGCATTCACTGTTCCTAGTGAATAAGTTTCATTGCTAGTAACGCCCGTAATCTTACATCTTTCATCATTAATATTTATATGCTCTGTTACTTTATTTACTTTGAGCAGAGAAATATCTGCTCCGGTATCAATTAAAAAATTTTTATTTCCTTGCGTTATATTCGTGCGAATTTTTATGTAATTAGAATTTGTACTAAGATTTAGCTTAAATATTTTCATTGGGATTTTACAATCATGGAGTCGTCCGTTAACTGGACTTCGGAGACTCCTTCCCAGTTTTCCGCCTGAGTTATATTAACTCTATTACTATTTCTTCTAACATTATTATTATTATTATTATTATTATTAAATTGGTTATAGTTTCCATTCTGTTGGAAATTCTTTTTATTAAAATTATTAAAATTTCTATGATTATTTTGAGCAATATTTCTATTTCTATACCCATTTTTATTAAAATTATTATTATTAAAATATTTATTTTGATTATTATAATTATTAAAATTTCTATTATTTTGGTTATTGTAACCATTAAAATTTTTGTTGTTTTGATAGTTCGCATTTCCTGACCTAAAATTTCTACCCATCTGATTTCTAAAATCATCCCTAAAACGTCGCGAATTGAAATGTAGCATGTGCGCGGTTTTAGTTTGCTCTTCTACTTCTGAAGCGTATTGGATCGTTTCCTGTAATGAGCCTAACCTTGCAGCATATACCGTATTCTTTAGCGGTTCATTTAACCCGATTTTATAAGCATTGAGACCCGCTTGCTCATTTAATTTGGTTATAATATCGGTGTGTGCTTCACCCTGCTCTGATACCTGCAGTGAATTCAGTTCCGTAATTAATTGCTCTATTTTATTTCCAAAACTTTCGGCTGACTGATTACCTTGCCTTGATTGAGCTATCTGAGTTTGTAAATTCAGAGATGTGGATCGTTTCTTGAAAATTTTATTGAATAGTTCTTTTAGTTCTTGGATTGTCTTCGGTGTTTTAGCAGCTATAAGTTTGGTCTTGGCGTTTGCTGTCAACCTAGTATCTAAGATGAATTTTATCAATTTTTCTTTTTCCTGATTATTATTTAGTGTGTCACTAAAGTGTTGTATCAGGTTCAGAAATATTGGCAATTCATTAGATTTGCCATCGAAAATTGGCACAATTTTCAATGTTTTTTCTATATCGAAAGACATGTTGTCCAAGTTATCACTCTGTAGAGAAATTTCTAAAAGATTTTTAGAATAGTTTTTTAGTTTTTCTTTGAGTTCTTCGTAAACTTCCGTGAATCTACTCTTCAATTTATTGGTTATCTCATCATCTGTATCTAAATTTAGCTGTGTGAATAGGGTTCTAAACTCTGTCCTTAAATTTTTTTAATTGAGTAGAACAGTTTAATATGTGTTCATGCGAGAATTCCCTGTTTGGATTCTTTTTTAGATTCGTGAGTGTTCTTTGCAACTCTTTTATAATTTCGTTACCCCTTTTCACTAATTCCATATATCAAAGTGAACTATCAAAACAAATTATAAAGTGAACTATCAAAACCACATTATCAAAATATTTTATATCAGAAGAAAATTTAAAACAACGTAAAATTTATTTTTAAAATATATATTTTTTCATTAATAGAAATTTTTTTTTTGTTTATTTAAACTGTATTCCTTATGATCTCTGTTCTAACATTTTTCTTAATACTAGTTTTTATCTTATAGAGTAAAAATAGTATGGCTAATACAACGATTATTACGATTACTATAATTTCGTATTTATTTATTTCGCTAACGCCCGATTGAATGTTGGTTGCGGAACCAGCTCCATTAGATATAAAGACCTCCTCAGTACGGTCTGGTTTTCTCGCGGAATTTCCCATTTAATAATTGCTATTAGCTATATTATTTTTATTTAATTAAAAAATTTTTAGAGATTAAATCGTAACGTTAAATATTTAAAATTGTAATTTAGTTTAATTAAAATGAAAATAAAAAATTTTTTAGGAACATAAAGTATTTAAAATTATTCTTAACTAGTGTTTGAAATTAATATTTAATGTAAAATTTTATTTTAGTTTAATTTTGCTGACTTCTTAATTTCCTTCTTTTTCTTTATTATTTTATTCTTCTCTATCTTCAATTCAGCGGCTTTCTTTAAAAATATAATTTTTTGCTCCTCACTCGAAATCACTATCAATCGATGCAAACTGGCAATTTCTTCGTTTAATTTCGCCAGCTGACCTCCTCGTTTTGGCTTGTTGGAAATAAAGCTTGTTTTTTGTTTTTCAATTACAACAGGTTTCCTCAGTTTATACTCTTCAATTGAAATCGGTTGCCTCTTGATGAGCTTAAAAAGTTCCTTCTCGTTCGATTTGGCATAGGTCGCCATATAACGCTTGTAATCCACTTCAAAATTATGCGTAAGTTCCATTTAAAAGTTGCACTAAATGATTTATCTTTTAGTGAGGAGAATTTATATTCAGTCCAAGAGTCCGTTAGTCAGAACCGTCCAATTTTTATATAACAACACTTTGCTCAAATCAAATGGCTGTTATACTCCAATTGTTAGAAGTCACTTATGCTAGGCAAAATGGACTTCGTCAGACTTATATATATGAATAAAAACACTTGTTTATAGTTAGACAAATATATAAATCTGAATTTTATTATCGATAATTTCTTCTATTTATACAAAATCGATATTACTAAAAATTACACATTTAGCAAAAATATTCTTAAAATTAATTGTTTCATAATGTTAAAAATGTGTCACATAATTTTTATATTTTCTTTGTAATTTTAATTGACCGACATATTCAGTTTTAGTTCAAATTTATTACATCATAAAATAAATGAAAATTATATTATTTACTTATGCACCGTAATCATATTTCATTTAATAGTTTTTATGAAATATGAGTTTCGTAAACTTTCTTTTGGTTTAAAATAAATTATGTTTATTTTCACATACGTTTTTTGTTATCGTGTGAAAATGATTTTGCGGTTTGTTTACTTTAGAATATAATGGAAATTTGTTGTTTATTTTATGTGCGGTCATTGTAAGATTTTGTAGGAGTTAAGGGATGATGTGTAGATACATTACATTAACTACAATAAAACCAAACATATGAATGTTTCAAGAGAGGCTGAGAAGAAAGATTTGATGTGCGGCGATGAACGAATTGAGGGAGTTGAATCTTTTAAATATTTGGGATCAATGCTTGACTCAAACAACAGCATACTTACAGATATTAAAGCTCGAATCGCTGCAGGTAATCGAACTTTCTACTCAATTAAACCTCTCCTTGGATCACCGTATGTATCAACTAACACCAAGCTCAAGTTATACAAGACATTGATTAGACCGGTTGTGATGTATGGGTCACAAACGTGGACCCTTACACAAAATGACGAATCGCATTTATCTGTATTTGAGCGTAAGATCCTACGCTACATATTTGGTCCACTTAAGACAGACGATGGGGAGTATAGAACCCGGTATAACTTTGAGATCAGAGACCCTCTTGAGGGTCCTGATATAATAGGTTGTATCCGTTCTAATAGGATTGCTTGGTTTGGGCATGTTCTACGAGCCGATTCACAGTCTGGAATGATTAGAAAAATGTACGTTAGTACCCCAGGGAGTGGTAGACCGCGAGGAAGACCACGACTACAATGGGAGACTGACGTAATAAACGACCTTAAAAAAATCGGCTGCCATGGTAATTATGTCGCTGTTGCGAATGACCGTGGTGAATATTCAAAGCTGATTAACCTGGCAACGCTCCTACATGGAGCATGAACGCCTTTAAAAAAAAAAAAAAAAAAACAAACTAATGCAAAATTGAATATTATATTACAATTTGATACAGGAAAAAGGAAAATAGACATTGGCATAGCAATTCATATCGAAATCAAGATCTTTGGAAAATTGTAATATGTATTAAGAAAAATTAGACATTGTAAAAATGAACCACTGGAAAAGGCAGTTACGGTTATTATTGAACAGATGAGATCATCTATAACGTTCATTCACTGGAGCAATAATTAAAAAAAAGCGAAAATTGAATAAATGTTACAGGCTTTTGTACTGGTTGGTTAAACTTAGGCAAAAGCATAATACATATTGTTTTAAAAATTAGGTCAGCTGAAAATACCGACGTAAACATGGAAGAAGTCAATGAATGGAATAAGCTTCTTCCTCACATTTTAAAAGATTTCAAGGGCGAACATATTTATATAACGTAGACAAAACAGAATTGTTGTTCAATTATTTACTAACTAAAACACTTACTAATAGAACGGAAAAATGTTATGGTCGTAGATTTAACAAGGAAAGAATTACTGTATTGGTTGGTGCGAACAGCACAGGTACTGAAAAGTTTAACTTATTGGTAATAGCCAATAGCCACGTTTGTTTAGAAATATTCAAAGTCTGCCGGTAAATTGTAAATTAAATAGAACAAATTTGGTTTTAATTCACTAGATTTGAATTTTGAATAAGTTTTGAATTATTATAGATTTTTTGTGAGTACTTAAACTCAATTTATTGAGGAAATCGACATTTGAATTTTTCAATTCGAAAGTATATTTTTGGATTGTTTTTCAGAGAAAAACTCCATTTTTTATCTTATACGTATTTCAGAGTGAGATTCGAACTCTCTCATCAGTGCCAAGATTCGAATCCGTTTTGACAGGTAGACCATCCAACTACCCTACCGAGGCGATAGATAAAATTTTAAAGTTAAACTTTCATCACTATCCAACTACTTAGGTTGAGTTTTTTTCGGTTCGATGAGGACTGATGGGAATAGATTAAATCTCACTCCGAACACGTATAACAGAAAATTGTATATAATTAACACTGTTTGCCGGTTGGCACTTGGCGTAAGTTTTCAAATGACATAATGTCAATCTCTGAATTAGAAAAATTATAGAAAACAAAGTTTTTTATATATTTCAGCTCGTTAGGCCATCTTCTGGAGTAATCTCGGTAATCATTAATCCAGAAGATGGCCTAACAAGCTGAAATATATATAGAGTAACAGTAAATTATAAAAAAACTTTGTTTTCTTTATTTTTCTATTCAACTTATTAAAAAAGTTATTTGCGTAAAGTAACAAAAGATTGACATTATGTTAAGAAAAATTGTAGTTTTTGAGAAACATCCAAACCTTTCGAATTGAAAAATTCAAATGATTTCCTTATAACTTGAGTTTAATTAAGTGCTCACAAAAATCCCTAATAATTCAAAACCTTAGACAAAATTCAAATCTATTAAATTAAAAATTCTAAAAATTCAAATAAATCTAGAATAGAAGAGCTTGGAATATAAGAGCCATTTGTGAACAGCATATAATGTAATTTAACAAGTTACGAATAGGTTTAAACTATAAATTGGACATTAAGAGCCGAGTGACGATATACTAAGATATACTATATGTGTTATTATGGTTTTTCATATTATTCACTGGTTGTGTGCTTTTGTCACTTTTGAATTAAAATGCAATATTTAAAAATATACTTTTTACTGTTTATTTTTAATTTTATTTTATTAATAATAATATAAACTAATAGTAACCTTATAGTAACAATTTACGAATAATTTAAGAACTGAGGATGACGTAAGTCGAAATCGATATTCTATAAAATAAAAAATAAAATCCAAATTGTTACTATAAGGAAGTTTCTATTATTAATAATAAAATAAAATTAAAAATAAACAGTAAAAAGTATATTTTTAAATATTGCATTTTAAAGAAGATATACCTACCCTCGGATATAATGTCGTTTGTATTGTATGAATCACGATAGAACAAAAAATGTATCCGAGGATTTTCTTCTATTCTCTGTTTTTCTGCTGTTTTACTTGTAAGAAGAGTGTATAAAACAACTTGGTTTTTTTTCTTGACGTGCGCATAGCAGGATAATTTTTTAATTTAAATTGTGCGTTTCTAAAATTTGTTTTTTGATATAAATTTAAAGGAAAATAAATAATATTTTTAATATAATTAATTTAAGTTTTCAAATAATTTTTCATAATTTATAATTAAGTTTAATTTATAGAAAAGTAAAAGAAAAAGCATTGCCACTTATAAAAATACTGCTATAAAAATGCAATAAAAACAAAAATACAAAAAATTCCATGCGTGTTAATACAATCGACGAAAAATAAAATTCTTGGATAAAGATATAACTTTATTCTCGGCTTTTTATCCGTTTTTCATAAAATTGGTCCTAAAATTCGTCCTACGGATAACTTAAAGTTAACGTCAATCGGGCAAAAGAATAATCATCAGGCAAATGCACGCCTGGACGTAATATTGTAATTAAAGTGTTTTTATAACACTTCTATTGTAATTTACCACGCGTTAGTAACGCGTTTATAGTAATTAGGGTGTGGTTTAATAAATATGTGTTTCATTTTTCATACTTATAACTTTTAACTTCGAATTCTTTAAATTATCCTGTTGTTTTATTATTTTATTTTTTTAACTTTTTTTTCCAGACCTTAAGAAACAACGTTCTCAATATCGCCAAGCTTTCAACATTTATTAAAAATCAAAATTATGTATTTGACGAGTTTAAAGATATTCCAATGGTGACAGCTCGAGTCGATGAAGTTCCTCCTGGATGTGAAAGCAAAATAGATATGCTAATGTAGTACCATTGCCAGAAACACGGGTCCATTTAAAACGCCTAAATAGCGATGAAAAACTGAGTACATCAATGCCAATTATGTAAAAGGACCAAAAGATGCATCACATTATTATATTGCATGCCAGGCACCTCTAGAAAATACAATAGGAGACTTTTGGCGAATGATTTGGGAACAAAATAGTAAGGTCATTATAATGGCAACTGATTTAAATGAAAATGGCATAGAAACATGTGCCGACTATTTGCCACCATCTGTTGTATTAGATTGTAATCGCGAATTTGATGAATATCAAGTGACTTTAAAAAGTCGTGAGGTTAAAGAGAGATATGTTGTATCGTTAGTGCATCTTAGGAATATGCATACAAATATATGGCGTGAAATAACCCATTTTTGGTATCAATGGCCAGATACTGGAGTACCAACAGAAGAAGCCAGTATAATTGCAATGCTTTTAGAAGCTAGAAGTTATTTAAAAATGTCACCACCTGAGCAAAGTGATGAAATATTAAATAGTGATGAAAATATTGGAAACGAAGAGCAAAAGGAAAACAACACAACTAATGATCATTTGATAAAACGAAATCATTACAAAGAAACCAAGGGTAAAAAATAAATAAGCAAAATTAGCAAGCAAATAACGTTTTATTTTTTTTATTTAAGGCCTTTAACAGTTCACTGTTCACCTGGAACAGGACGAACTGGAACAGTAATAGCATGTGATATAGCGATAAGAACTTTAGAATTACCTACACGGTCTGTTGACGTACCTCAAATTGTATACTACGTTAGGAGAGGCCGTGCCAGCTCTGTCAGAACCAGAGAGCAGTACGAATTTATTTATAAGGTAAACATTTTTATAAAGTTATAATTCTATTCTTAACTTTGTTTAATAGTGAATTTGTTTTTTGAATGTCGTAAATAATCTATTTAGACGTTCTTGCATTGAATATCGTTCTCATTGGGTGGAGAATACTTAAGTATTTCTTAAGTTTCTACAAAGAAGAGCTGTTAAATTGCACTTCAAGTTCTACTAGGGATTTTATTTTAATTTTTTTCAATAGTACATGTTTGATGTCGATGACTTAAATGGTTTTAGTTTCCTTAAAATGAAGTTAATAATTTTAATTCACTAGATTTGAATATTCAAAATTATGAATTATATGTTAGAGATTTTGAGCACTTAATCTCAAGTAATTAAGTATTTTGAATTTTTCAATTCGAAAGTATGTTTTTGGATTTTCTTAGAGAAAAATTCTATTTTTCTCTTATACGTGTTTCGGATTGGGATTCGAACTATCCTCATTGTGCTATGGTTCTAATCCGTTTTGGCAGACACGCTATCCAACTAACCTACCGAGGCGATGGTATTTCAAAGTTGAAATTTCATCATTATTTTTAACTACTTTAAGTTGAATTTTTCTCATTAGATATTTCTGTTTTTTGTAATTTAATTCTCTCTCTCTCTCTCTCTGCTCTCTCTCTCTCTCTCTCTCTCTCTCTCTCTCTCTCTCTCTCTCTCTCTCTCTCTCTCTCTCTCTCATCTCTCTCTCTCTCTCTCTCTCTCTCTCTCTCTCTCTCTCTCTCATCTCTCTCTCTCATCTCTCTCTCTCTCTCTCTCTCTCTCTCTCTCTCTCTCT
>OY856188.1:144176944-144284112 GCA_963693315.1 Diogma glabrata | reverse complement strand
GTATGACCTTCCTCTCGAATGTTGATAAAATTCTACAATCGGAGGAAGTCAGTGTCCAGCTTTCACTTCCAAATGTAAGCACAGGTCGAATTAATGCTTTGTAAAGTGTGAGCTTACACGACCGCGAAAGATGTTTTGATCGCAGAAGTTTTGAGTATGCGTAGAAAACTCTGTATGCGGCAGAGACACGGGCTTTGATATCTGCCTGCATGTCATTTGACGATGTTATTACAGACCCGAGGTATTTGAAGTTTTCCACGCGTTCCACTTCGTAGTCGCCATTATCCAGATTTCCGGGAGGTATGTTCTTAGATGTAATGCCACTATATCTAGTGTGTAGCTCTCGACTTGTTGTGTGAGTTTAAGGAGATCTCCTGGTCTTCTAAGGCTTAGCACGTTCCAGGTTCCCATTTTTAAATCGTAGTCCGGGTACAGTTTCCGAGGTCGTTCCAATAATGATTCCGAGATATTCCGAGGCCTGTGTACAGAATTCATGACAATAATTTTTTACGGAAATGGGGTGTTAGCCCTTCGCCCAACCCAAATTTTCGTGAATGGGTTCGTTCTGCATCTTAAGGTCACTAGAAACAACCTTTTTACACGTTTATATAGCGAGCCGCTTGATCCAAGTCAGACGCCCGCTGCAAGCCGCCCCTAACATGGAGAACAGACGCTTTCTACACATTTATATAGCGAGCCGCTTGATCCAAGACAGACGCCCGCTCCAAGCCGCCCCTAACATGGAGAACAGACGCTTGAGTTGCATTGGTTTTATGGCGCCAATGACGCGCCATGGTGCAGAATCATTGAGTATAAGCAGTATTTACTCTGCCCCTCTCAACTACACCAACCTAATTCTGTTAGCGTTACCCAGGTAGCACGGCGTGGACGTAGAATTTCGGATTTTCGCTACCCTACATATTCTTTCGTATAAAGTAAATATACATTCAAATAACATCTAGGATTTAAAATGAAGATTGAAATATGTATAGGGTAAATTAAGGTTAAATAGAATTTTGTTTTGTTTTTCGTTAGGGTTCTGTTTAAATTGTTGCCATCCTGAGAGTCGAACGAAATCTTTTAGTTCCGCTTCAATTTTATTCCTCATACGCAAACATTAAATAAATACGTAATATTTATTTATAAATGAATGAAATTATATTTGTTAAATATAAGAACTTTTGTCAAACGAATTGTATCCACCTATTACTTTCACTCACTGTTTAACGAAAAATTTTTAGAAAAACCCTTTAATTATTATTTTTTCCAAAAGAAATTAAAACAAAAACAAAAAGGCAAAACTTCAACTTTATCGCTAATTTTATTTTGATCTCCTAACTAGTTTCGGACTCTATGAGTCGATTAACAAAGGATTTACAACTAAAGTATCCAGTGTTTTAATTTTCTATTTATACTAATTATAGGTTATTACTACTAATTATAAGTATCAGTAAAAAAATGAGGAATTAACCCAAGATTAAACACAAAACCCCCGAGAAATAGGCCTTCTTCATTTTCTAGCACAGATAAAATCGTGAACTTGTAGCGCCATTTTGAAATTAAAACTCAATATAAAAAAAATTCAAAAAATCGCCTTAACGCCAATAACTCCATCTAGAAAAATAAAAATCCATATAAAAAAAATTCTAAAAATTTAATCAAAAAGACTAATTCAATTTTTTGCATATGGCAATGTGCATTGTTTTTTTAAGATGGCGTGAATGAATAGGGCTTGTAGAATATCGGAGGTTTTGTTAAACAATAAAACAAAAAAAAACACACAAAACAAAAGAAAACGGAAGTAAGTTAACTCTAATGTTATTTTCGATTGAAGAACTTGTTAATAACTAGTTCTTAACGAGTTCTTAATTCCAATCGAACATGTAAACATTCAGTGTTATTGTATGAGTAAATTGAATTAGTTATTTTATTAATTCTTTTATTTTGGAATGTTTGAAAAGCAATAAAAAAACAATACATTTTGTAAAAAAAAAACTAATTTCATAATATATATGTTAAATAACTAAAAATAAAATTAAATTATTTATATGATGCTGCGTTATAATGATAACGTTTTGATTTAACGTTTGTTGTGTGTACTTTTTGTCATAGTATGAGTAAAACTCAAAAATAACTGAAAATAAAACTAGTTCTTCAAAAGGGGAAAAAATGCACAACCAGTTCAGAACTAGTTTTTTTATTTTGCTTCAATCGAACATGATTTGAAGGGGAAATAATTTTTTTGTATTGAAAAAAAAAGATCTTGTTATGAACTGGTTCTCAATCGAAAATGCTATTAAGTAATGAAAAATCATAAAGTGAAATATAATCAAAAAAAAAAATATTCTAGAAAGTGATAATAGTCCAGTAACTTTGTCGCCTGAGTGTATGGAGTAGTCTGCGTCAAATCCGGTAGTTCTGATTTTTTGCAGACTTGTTTATGATGTTGGCCTAATGAATAATCCAAGTTTGTGACCTCGAGCGCCGAACGCAACTTCGTCAAAAACCGCGAAAAAATCGTTATTTTTTCAAATTTTGGCAATTATAACCCTAAAGGGCTAGCTTTTTCTTTAACCTTTCTTAGACCGTTTTTAAAGTAGACTAAATTTTCTACAATATGATACTAAAACTGTCTCTGTAGACCTACTAGTTGCCGAGATTAAGCCTTTCAAAGTTTATCACTTTTTTCGAACTTCGTAATTGCTTGCAATATACCTTTGTAGAGTTTTTTACATCCCTGTCCTAATAATTGTATTAATAGATATATGTGTGTGGTGGCCGATGAGAAAAGAAGATTATGTAACTGTACCTGATCATTTTTGTAGTTGCAGTAGCAGATATCCCAGAAGGTGACGATCTCTCCGATGTCGAAATGGAGGATGACTTGTGGGCACACGACGTCGACGATTCATCACCATCCCCTGATGGGGATATGCCGTCCCAATACGTTGATCCAGATACGGACGAACCTCAAGCGGAACCTTCCAAGAGGGCTAAATTAATTTAATTTTTTGATGTAGTCCAGTAACTTTGTCGCCTGAGAGTATGGGGTCTAATCCGGTAGTTCACATAGTATGCGTCAAATCCGGTAGTTCTGATTTTTTGCAGACTTGTTTATGATTTGGGCTTAATGAATAATCCAAGTTTGTGACCTCGAGCGCTGAACGCAACTTTGTCAAAAATCGAAAAATCGAAAAAACCGCGACAAAATTGTTTTTTTTTTTTTTTTTTTTTCAAATTTTGGCGATTATAACCCTAAAGGACTAGTTTTTTCTTTAAAATTTTTTAAATGTTTTTAAAGTAGACTAAATTTGCTACAATATGATACCAAAACTGTCTCTGTAGACCCAATAGTTTCCGAGATTAAGCCTTTAAAATTTATCATTTTTTTTCGAACTTCGCAATTTTTTGCAATTTATACCTTTGTAGAGTTTTGTACATCCCTGTCCTAATAATTGTATTAATAAATACATGTGTGTGTGGTGGCCCATGAGAAATAGTAGATTGTATTACTAGTGCGAATGTGTGTTCCAAACAAGAGTTAGTTCCCTTCCTACGGTCATGCTGCAATAACTCGCGTTTGGAAAACGCATTCGCACTAGTTATACACACCATTTTTTATAACAAATGCATAAAATTTATAAATATTGATTTAATTGTTAATTTAATCATTTATTTCCTTTCGCTGAACTACTGTTTGGAGAATATCAGTGTGGTTTCCGGCGGGGCCGAGGTACTACCGATGCACTTTTCTCGATAAGGATGATTTTGGAAAAGTATCGAGAGTTCAACATACCTGTGCACACTGTTCACACTTCTCATTTTCTTTTCTAGCATCCCTTCATAAAAGTACAGGGCTTCGATAGTATATTCACGGTCAAAGTTCATTTAGAACGACAGAATTGCAAAAAAATGCGAAGTTCGAAAAAAATGATAAACTTTGAAAGGCTTAATCTCGGAAACTAGTGGGTCTGCAGAGACAGTTCTACTATCATATTGTAGCAAATTTAGTCTACTTTAAAAACGGTCTAAGAAAGGTTAAAGAAAAACCTAGTCCTTTAGGGTTATAATCGCCAAAATTTGAAAAAATAACGATTTTTTCGCGGTTTTTGCGATTTTTGACGAAGTTGCGTTCGGCGCTCGAGGTCACAAACTTGGATTATTCATTAGGCCAACATCATAAACAAGTCTGCAAAAAATCAGAACTACCGGATTTGACGCATACGGTAATGTATAAAGTTACTGGACTATAAATGTTTATGGCTTCATTAATAAGTGTTCAATAGTTTCCTGTTTTTTTTTTCCGAAATTCGAAATAGTGGTGAAATGATTGGTGCGTCCTCTAAATTCATTTTATTTGTTGTTTTTGTGATGTGATAAGACTCATATGCATCTAGTTTCCATTTCTGATAAACATTTTTAATAATTTTTGAAGAATAGAATGTTATCTACGGAAATTGAACAAAATAAAATACACAGGAAGAAATTTAAAAATTTAAAGAAGCAACAAAAGAAAGAATATGCGAAGAAACCAATACCACTAATTCCAAATTTTGTCCATAATTTATCGTCTTGTATTTTTACCAACAATGAAATCGAACTATTGAATAATGGACTGAATTTTGCAACTAAAATACCAAACATTCCGCTTGAAGATATTGCAGTGGATATTGACTCTGGCATAGCTCGATGTACAAGTTTAACTAAAAATAACATTAGATTAATCTTTCATTAATCTCAAAACATCTTATTGAAACACATCAATAATACGGAAAGAAACAACATTGCTACACAAAAAACACCGGCACAAGTTCGTTATATGGTATCCGCCCCCTGGGGGTGGGGGTGGGTTCGTTTAAAAGCTTAGGTGGTAAATAACGAAATCTCTAAATTCGCTAAAAAAGAACCAGGATATAGTAATATCCTATGGGATATATAATATCGTAAGAAAGCAGATAAAGGGAACGCGATTGTGATCTTGGATAAAAAGGAATATGATAATCGATTGTTAACCACTATTAGAGAGGGACCATATAAAAAACACACTTGGAAAAACGGAAAATCTAGAGATCCATTAAACAATATGGTTAAAGAAACCAAACGTTTCCAAAGAGGTAGCAGATTTACTAGAAGATCGAAAATTAGAATATTCCTTCCATGTAACCAACCCGAAAGTCTCAAAACTATATGCGTTACCCAAAATACATAAACCTGGAAACCAAATGAGACCAATTGCTTCAAATATATCGACACCTACAGAGAACATGGCTAAATATGTGTTAAGTAAATTTGATGAAATTCCACCCCCACAAGGTTACAGTATTAAAAACACCTCAGAACTACTAGAGAGAATCAAAAATATTACAAAAGAACCAGATGAAATCATGGTATCCTTTGATGTAACTGCACTCTTTCCAAGTATCCCGATCAATACCACTATAGAATATCTAGAGGATCATTTAACTAGAAGTCGTATTCCACGAAACAAAATAGCAGCTTACATAAAAATCGTAAAAACATGTATGGATCAGAATTTTGTCAAATTCAGAGACGAATTCTACAAGCAAACATCTGGTACATCAATAGGGAGCAAAGCCCCATTATTAAGCCATATATTCATGAACAGAATGGAAATAGAAATGAAAGAAAACTGTTTGTTATTTCCTAAGATGTGGCTTAGATACGTGGACGAGGTTTTTTCTATAGTCAAAAGAAACGATTTGCCAACAATATTTCAATTCATTAACAACTATCATCCCTCAATTAAATTTACATATGAAACAGAACAAAACAACATTTTAAATTTTTTGGATCTAAAAATTATAAGAAAAGAACAATAGTTTAAAATTTGGAATATACAGAAAACCTACAAACACAAACCAGTATATCACAAACAACTCTTTTCATCATATAAGCCACAAAAAATCTGCTTTTCATTCGATGGCCAACGGATTGTATAATGTTCCAATGGAAAAACCTGAGTTTGATGAAGAGCTAGAATATATACATAATGCAGCAATAGCCAATGGATTTTCAAAAAAATTTGCTGATCAAATAATGAAACAATACAAAAGAAAACATGAAACCTCTAAGCTATCAAAACTAAGCAGACTAAGGCCCGGTTGCTTGAACATTTAAGCCTTCCATAACTATTTTAATTCTCCATTTAACCAGTTTTGCGTTTTTCGATCCCTATTAGACCTTTAAATCAAGCATTTAGATTCGAATAAGTTTTCTTATTTTGTCATTTACTTAAATCTTTGTTTATATTTGTCAAAAAACGGCATGATAACTGTTTGGGAGATATTTCTGATTTAGCTAACTGTCAGTTAGCAAATGTTCAAGCAATCGAGCATAAAGGAAATTGTAAAATCTAGAATTAGCCTACCATTTTAACCAGCAATTACAAACATACTACAAAAATTTTTTTTAAAAGCATAAGATCGAGCTTGTCACGAGACCAAGTACACAAATAAAAAAGCATTTAAACAATTGAACCGTTTTTTTTTAAAGTGGCATAAGTCCATTTTTTCATATATTGAGATATTTAAGGATTTGCGTTTGTTAATATAAAAATATAGGCAAATGTAACAAAAATTTTGTGATATTTTTCACACTTTAAACCTATTTAATTTTATTATGTAATAATAGTTATTTAAAATAAAAAGAAAATAATTGATTTTTGGGTTCCAAATGGACTTATACCACTTTCAATAATAACATATACTAAAACATAAGAACAAGAGGAAGTATAAGTACGTTTCTGACCGACACATTTTTGATTTGGCAGAAATTTTTTTTATTGGTTTTATATCGAAAAAAAGATTTTTTTTTGGAAAATATAGCGGTTCTAAATTTCTTGATGAATTATTTTCAAAAATTCATAACTTCGGTTCTATTAAAGATAGAAACTTCTCTTTTGTTTTATTTTAAAGTTAAAAGATGCTAATTTAAAAAAAATAAAATTAACAAAAGTTATTCACAAATTTCTATTGATATAAACCAATAAAATGTTGAAATAGATCTTTAGCCATTGCGCCTTTACGCCCCACCCGAAATCTGGCTCTATTGAATGTATGATTATATATATAAAAAGAGGCCATCATTATCTTTCTAAAACTACCATTAACTCAATTTTTTCCAAAAGGGGACTTATACCACTTTCGAAAAAAACGGTTCAATTATAAGGATAAAGAATGCAACAACTCCCGTTCAAGTATTTACCAAATCAAATGCCAAAATTGTGACAACACCTATATCGGACAAACGTTCAGAGAATTTGGCACAAGATTAATTGAACATAAGAAAGCTAACGGAAATACATCTAGCGTGGCCCATCATATGAATGAAAACCAACATACAATAGACGATAATAACTCAAAAATTATTAAAAATGTTTATCAGAAATGGAAACTAGATGCATATGAGTCTTATCACATCACAAAACCAACAAATAAAATGAATTAAGAGAACGCACCAATCATTTCACCACTATTTCGAATTTCGGAAAAAAACCAGGAAACTATTGAACACTTATTAACAGGGCTGGAAACCGGTTTTTGAAAACCAAAACCGCAAAACCACACCAAATCAGAAAAAAAAAAAACCGAAACCATAACCACATTCTAAAATAGATCAAAACCAGAACCAAAACCAAAACCACGTTTTAAAAATTATCAAAACCATAACCAAAACCAAATTTTAAAAATCATCAAACCAAAACCGAACCAAAAACCAAATTTTAAAATAAACGAAACCAAAATCAAATCTAAAAATTTAGTAAAGTTCAATAATATTGTTAAAAAATTAAGACAACAATAAAATGCAACAATAAATACTGTCGTACTAAACACAGAGGTGGAAACTTACGTTTTTGTCAAAAATCAGTTACGAATCTAACATGATATAAAAATACTAAAAATAGTCGATGGATATTTTTTTCATATAATCAAAACATTTATTTTCTTTTTTCATTAAAAAATTACTCTATAAAGATGTTGTATCTTAATATTTCTCAATTACTATAACAATTAGCTGTATCTATCAATTCCTAAGCTTTTTCAGTCGTAACTTTACCGTCTTACAGTTATTATACTGTCTTTTAATAACTTTCCAACCCAAAATATGACTTCCCGATCAGTTGGACAGTAAAAATGATTTAGTGATTATGTTTTTAGTGTGATTTTTGTTAAAATTTCATTAATTTGGCTTTGAAAATTATTGTTGTCAGAAATAAAATTTCGAATATAAATTTAAAGCTCATGTTTTAAATTTATTTTAAATTCTTTTATTTGAATAGCAATGAATATAGTATTTTTTCCTACAAGAGATGAAAACATTGTTTTTTTCGTGAGTAAACATTTGTTCACGAGACGCGTCAGCGTCGAGTGAGACATGTTTACGAACGAAAAACGTTTTTATCTCGCGTAGGAAATGCAATTTTTTCTATGATAGTAATATATAATCGATATTTACTATAAATTATAAAGTTATAAATCGACAAAGAAACATTCAAAATTCATATTCTATTTTTTCATGGTTACGTTGTTTAAAATACTTTGTAAAATTATATGAAAAACCATAGCAACTATAATTTGTTATTTTTTTACACTAGTGAGTTTACTTTTCGCATAGAAAAAAATAGTAAACAAACCACGGTAGCAAGTTCGCCTTGTCATATCTTGAAATGCTCTAAGCGCTACGCAGAAATGAAACACTTTCCCCTGGACATGTAATGTATCTTAAATTAGCTCAACATTTTTTACTGAGCATTGGCATTGGCATTGTTGACAAATGTTGTAATTTTTAATCAATTCTCTGACGAAAACTCAAACAAAAATTTTTTTGCTATAAACCAAAACCGAAACCAAAACCAAATTTTGACGTTTGGAAAAACCAAAACCAAAACCAAAAAATGTTGCATAGTAAAACCAAAACTGAAACCAAAACCAAGATTTATTATCTAGCAAAACCAATACCGAAACCAAAACCATAATTGGCCATTGAGAAAAACCAAAAACCAACCATTACAAATAATTTATGGTTTCCAGCCCTGCTTATTAATGAAGCCATAAACATTTATCACTTTCTAGAATATTTTTTTTTTGATTATATTTCACTTTATGATTTTTCAATACTTTAGAGTTAAGTTACTTCCCTTTTTTTTTTGTTTCTGTGTGTTTTTTTTAGTTTTGTTTTTGTTTTATTGTTTAATCTTGGGTTGCTTCCCCATTTTTTTACTGATACTTATTTTTCAATAATCTATAATTAGCATGAATAGAAAATTAAAACGCTGGATACTTTAGGTGTAAATCCTTTGTTAATGGACTCATAGAGTCCGAAACTAGTTAGGAGATCAAAATAAAATTAGCGATAAAGTTGATGTTTTGACTTTTTATTTTTGTTTTAATTTCTTTTGGAAAAAATAATAATTAAAGGGTTTTTCCAAAAATTTTTCGTTAAACAGTGATTGAAAGTAATAGGTGGTTACAATTCGTTTGAAAATAGTTTTTATATTTAACAAATATAATTTCATTCATCACTCACGTCACTCCGAAATTGATATTGAATATATTAATTATATAAATTTAAACTTTTTTTCGTAGGTAGCCAATATGTATGCAACAAAGTTAACAGGTCCAACTGCAGAGAATTGATTTTTATAAATCTGACAGGAAAAGTGTATTATATTTTAGTTCAAATTTTATTGTAGCAATACTAGGTAGTAATTATCTAATAGATAGATAAATATGTATAATATTAGTTTAATTTAACAATAATTTTATATAAAATATTCTGTAAATAAATGTAATTAATCACAAACTTTTTAGCACACAAAAAACAAAATTATTAAAAGCAATGAACAACTTTTTACCAAGTAATAACTATTGCAATAATCATATCAAAAAAGGTTATAGATATTTACAAAAAATTATTGGATTGTATTCTTGTTTTTTATTGCCTTTTTATTAGTTATTGTATTTTAAATAAATATGAAAATAACATAATTTTATGTGATATTTAAGAAAGTTATAATATATACACCTAATTTTTAAATTGAAGTAGCATAGTTTCTTTTATACGAAATGTTTTAAGGATGGGATAAAGTTTAGTAAGTATTTTCCTATGAAACGTTCGGACTTTAAAGTTAAAGTTGATCTTTTTATATATCGATCGAACTTTAGAAAAATATATTACTTTAAAACAGTAAATGTTAACTTTTGGGAATATTACTTCTACTTAGGCGACAAGATTTTTTATTTGATATAGAATCACTCACTGAAGCGAATAAAACCAAAACGAGTTGTATATCAGCCCCGGAGTCCAAGATACAGGCCTTTGAAAAAAGCAAAATCCATACAAAATTACACTGTTTTGACAAAAAAATTTTCTGTTTTTCTAATTTTTGCTTTATTTCCTATGTGCTTATATGATAAACAGATCAAAATCGTCCCTTTTACTAAATTTTCTTAACTTACGATAAAAATAATAAAAAAAAATCCGCTCGCGCCTAAGTTCAAGTAATCTTGCCTAACTTTTAAAAACTAACATTTAATTTGGAAATTTTACCTTATTGCTGCGGTAATACAATCACTGTACGATCACAGTACGTAATATTATTTTTGATGTTCCTCAAATGGTGTGTTCTCTTCTGGGTGGGTACCATTATTTTTCACTTATTCAAATAAATATTTTTTTTTTAATTTTTCATTTCATTTGATTTTTTTGTCTTTATCAAACCAAAAATTAAATTTTACGATTTTTATTTTTTAGGACTGTTCCCGGTTACTATTATTATAGTTAAATTTTGACTTTTGAAAAAAAAAATCATTCCTACTCTTAATAAATGATAAAATAGTACATTTTGCTACAAGAGATTGGCTCACGAGACACGTTAGCGTCGTGTGGAACAATTTCACGAACGTAAAATGTTTTTATCTCGCGTAGGAAATGCAATTTTTACTATGATAGTAAATTAATTTTTAAACGACATTAAAAAACATTGTAAAATTATATGAAAATACCATAGCAGCTCGTATTTGTTATTTAGCGAAAAATATTTTACACTAGAGCGGAAAAAAACCCATTTTCACAGGGGATTAAGCCTGCTTGAAATAGTACATTATTTAATTAGGAGCTAAAGTGATGCTTTTTGTGTTGAGTCTATAGTTTGACGGCCGACCGCAGGGAGGCCGACAATTATAGACGAAACACAAAAAGTCACTTTAGCTCCGAATTAAATACACTATTTTTTCGGCAAACGTTTAAATTTTTTATAAATATGAAATTAATACATCAAACTTTTTATAAATATGAATTTGTATCGTCATAATTACTTCCAAAAAAGAGAAAAAAACATTTAAATTTGTATGAATAAAATTTTTTTATCAAAGCAGCCTTTTCAAAATTTCATAATATGAGAATCAACTTATTTTTTGTTGGTATAACCATGAATACAATATGTTTAAAAAAATAACAAACTAACAAATAACAAATGCTACTTTACAGCCTCCGTAATATAAAATAAAAATGGCGTTACTTTTGCTGTCGCTAGACGTTACTTTTGCTGTCAGGCTAAAAAGTAAGACTTTAGCTAACTCCCTAGCGGCAGTAAAGTTAAACTTTACAGCCGTTTGCCGAAAAACAAATTTTTCATCAGCTATCATAGAAAAATGTTATTTTGTCATACAGTTTCAGTTATTAGTTTTTGAGCTTTCACTTCTATCATTTTGTTATAAAAAACATAAAAACACGAAAGCATTTCGGTTTGTTTTTTTTTTGATGCATAATTGGCAGTAATGATATTTACGAAATCAAAATTGTACTAAACTCCTCAAGTAAATATATATAGTACTGAATTTGAAACAATTGCACTAAATTTTTTAAAACCATTTTTAAATGGTGTTCATCTAAACAAAATTCATTTTAAATTTAAAAAAACAATCACAAATGAAAAACGATCATTTTATCACAAACTAGAATTAAAATATTTATTCATCTAATATTTCAGATTTTCAAATTATAAAAAATTTAATATATTATTTAGTAAAAATATTTATTTTTTCGGTTATATTAGCGAGGTTGGTTTTAAAAAAAAAGTTTTGGCATTTTGTAATTATAACAACAATCATCTTTAATTAAATTTTTTGCCTGTATCAAAGATGAACATGTATTATTGTATTAACATGCATTCGATTTCTGCATTTAGTTTTTATTAAATTTTGAAACGAGACATTTGCAGAGGATAAAAATGGATAAAATTCCTTGAACAATTTTAAAAATATTTCCAAACATTGGCTCATTAAGTTGATTCGTGATGGCACCAACATTTGCCCAAAATTGTTCTATGGGCAATGCTTTATATTCATTTATTTCGGTACGAGCAGCCGCGATATTCAGTATTTATTTGCTCTGCATTCTTTAGTTCAGTATCATTAAACATTGTGAGTATCACTTTAAGAATACTATTTACTTTCCGCGAAATCACGTTTTCTGGTAAAAAAGCTAGTAACAAATTCAATGCTTAATGCTATTTTGGGCACTTTAAAAAGATTTTTTATGGAAATCACTCTGTGCATGACCCTCGATATGGGTTTTACCATCAACAATCGACGTGTTGAGCAAAATGCACTTTTTTCCTTGTTTAGAACTGGGATCTTCCTTCAACCAGTCATAAGTATTTTTCCATTTTTCATTGAAAACAGTTTCATATTTACGTTTCTTTACTGTAGCTAGATTCTGGTTGTATGGAATTACTTCGTGGAATGAGATTTCGTACTAAATGGGATTTTTGCATTCAGATTCAGTGGAATGAGAAAATAAATTCCGCATTTGTGGAATGAACTGTCAAATTATCTCGTCAATGAATTTATAGACGAAATGCGATTATTTGATTTGAAATTTTATATAGACGAACAAAAATGGAGAAAAAAATGTCGAAAAAAGTTACGATAAATCAAAAAGAAAGGGAATATCTACTTAGGCACCAATATTTTTTTTAATTTGATATAGAATCACTAGCTGAAGCGAATAAAACCACAACAAGTTGTATCCCTTGTAAAAAAAAATGATAGAATACGATAGAAACCGATAGACCGTTTTCTATCGTTTCCTATGCGGTTTTTGAATGAGAATTAATGGGTTAGAATCGTTTTTTCCCATAGAAACGGATGCGGACTCTTACGTTTTGCCTTTTGTGGCGGATGCAATTTCTATCGTTTTTGGGTGTTTCTTATCGTTATTTTCTGATAGAAATGAAAATCTAGTGAAAAATAGAACCGTTTTCTATCGTTTCCTATGCGGTTTTTGAATGAAAATGAATGGGGCTGTATCGTTTTTTTCCGATGGAATGTTTGTATCGCTTTTATCGTTTCCTATCGTTTTTTGGTATATTACCTGAATCGTTTTCAATGGGATATTTCACATTATTTTATTTTCTGTTAACTCTTATCCGTTTTGATCGTTTCTTATCGGAAAAAACCGAGTTTTAGATAACCGAGTTATCGTGTTGAATCGTTTTCAATGGGTTATTTCACATTATTTTTTTCTGTTAATTCCTATCCGTTTTAATCGTTTCATATCGTAAAAGGCGAACTTTAGTGCAATATCCTATCGTTTTGAATCGTTTTCAATGGGTTTTTTCACATTATTTTTTTTTGTTTATTCCTATCCGTTTTAATCGTTTCTTATCGTAAAAGCCGAGTTTTAGTGCATTATCCTATCGTTTTGAATCGTTTTCAATGGGTTTTTTCACATTATTTTTTTTCTGTTAATTCCTATCCGTTTTAATCGTTTCTTATGGTAAAAGCCGAGTTTTAGTGCATTATCCTATCGTTTTGAATCGTTTTCAATGGGTTATTTCACATTATTTTTTTTCTGTTAATTCCTATCCGTTTTAATCGTTTCTTATGGTAAAAGCCGAATTTTAGTGCAATATCCTATCGTGTTGAATCGTTTTCAATGGGTTATTTCACATTATTTTTTTTTCTGTTAATTCTAATCCGTTTTAATCGTTTCTTATCGTAAAAGGCGAATTCATAAGTTAATATAATTTAGTGAAAAGACGATGGGTAGCGGAATCCGAAATATCGACGTCCACGCCGTGCTGCCTGGGTAATGCTGATAGAATTAGGTTGGTGTATTGGAGACAAGCAGAGCAAAAACTGCTTAGTCAATGATACTACATTACGGCGAATTGGCACCTTAAAACCAATGCAACTCAAGCGTCTGTTCTCCATGTCAGGGGCGGCTTGGAGCGAGCGTCTGTCTTGGATCAAGCGGCTCTCTATATAAACATGCAAAAAGGTTGTTTCTACTTTCTGGTAACCTTAAGATGCAGAACGAACCCATTCATGACAATTTGGGTTGGGCCTAAGGTTAACACCCTAACCCTGGAAAAAAAGCTTTGTTAAATTTGGAAATCAGAAATTGAATAACAGACCTGGATTTCAAAATAGAATTTTACCTGGACGTGAAAAAGGACCAGACTACCGAAACGGAACGTGGAACGTGTGCAGCCTGAGCGCTCCTGATGCTCTTATAAGTCTAGAAACAGAGACTGAGAGGTATAGGATGGATATCATTGCTCTGCAAGAAATTAGACAGCCGATAATCGGAAAACAAGATATGGATAGTCACTCTCTATACTGTAGTGGTCATCCTTCTCGAAGAGAATTTGCTACCTACGTGTACGCGGTACATAAAACAATATTTCTTTTATTGCGGTGCATGCACCTACTGAAGCTAAGACCGTCGACGAGAAGGATAATTTCTACATAGCACTGGAAGAGGTTATGAAACAAACACCAACACGTGACTTCATTATGGTTCTTGGTGACTTTAATGGGCAGGTTGGAAGAGATATCTCTTATGGAAATGTGGTGGGTCCCAACAGCCTGCATTTGAATTCGAATGATAATGGTGAGAGAATGACTGAGTTTGCACTATCAAATAATTTGAGAATTGCCAGTACGTTCTTTCCGCATCGATCGATTCATAAGCAGACTTGGGTCTCACCGAATGGAAACACTCGAAATCAAATTGATCACGTGCTAGTAACAGCACGTTTCTTTTCAAGCGTTCTGGATGTGCGATCCTTTAGAGGTGCATACATTGGAAGTGACCATTTCCTTGTATGTGCTACGATAAGGTTCCACTTCCCAAATCCAGGCATTCCAAAATTCAAACAACACAAACGTTTTAACATGTCATACTTAAAGAATGCTTAAACGGAAGAGAGATATCAAAACCATATTACCGAGACATTGGAGAAATCAGAAACCATTAATGGAGTCGTCGGATCAAGCATGCCTTGACGCTATCCAATATAAAAGAGATTGCTATCCGAAATGTCTACAAGGACGCAACACCAGGTCCACGAAGGAGAACTATAAACTGTCAAGACAAGCCGTTACAAAACTATGTAGACGAACGAAGAGAGAATGGTGGAAGAGACAGTGTGAGGAGATTGAAAGCTTCAATAAGGAACATCAATCGCGTAACTTCTTTCAACAGGTCAAAACCTTAAAGAAGGGCCCTCAAACTAGATCGACTGCTATTCAAAATGAAGATGGGGAGCTACAAGTAGACCTTAAAAATATTTTAGATACTTGGGCCGCTTATTTTGAGAATCTTCTCAACTTAAGTGACCAGCAACAAGTCGGGCGAGAAGCAAAGCTTATTCGTGCGTCAAAGCTACATGTAGACGAACCAACCAAAGAGGAATTCGAAGCGGCGCTGTCAAAATTAAAACGCAATAAAGCACCTGGTATCGACGATATAGCATCCGAAATGATTGTATATGGTGGTGAATCTATATCCTTAAGATTGTTTGATTCAAATGATGTATGTTGGTTCAAATGATCTGGGGGGCTGAAACCATGCCACAGGACTGGAACACAGCTATGCTGATACCAATCCATAAAAAAGGTAATCGCCTACAATGTGCAAACTACAGAGGAATCGCTCTCCTCTGCACAGCATATAAAATCTTTTCCTACATCTTGCTATCAAAGATCAATCCTTTTGCTGAACAACTGTTTGGAGAATATCAGTGTGACTTCCGGCGGGGCCGAGGTACCACCGATGCATTTTTCTCGATAAGAATGATTTTGGAAAAGTGCCGAGAGTTCAACATGTCTGTGCACCAACTCTTCATTGATTTCAGGCAGGCCTACGACTCTCTCGAACGAGAGACTCTATGGTCTGCTCTGGTATCAATGGGAATTCCTGGTAAACTGGTATCACTATACAAAATGACAGTACAGAACTCTCAATGCTGTGTACGAGTAGAGAACGAAATATCAAAGTTTTTTAAAGTCGACTCCGGGTTAAGACAAGGTGATGCTATCTCTCCTATACTTTTTAATTTAGCCTTGGAATATGTGTGCCGTCAAAAGAAACTACCGACTAATAACAATATCTTGTCAATAAACTCAGTACAGATGATCGCTTACGCTGATGATGTTGTCATCCTCGGCCGAAGCGAAGCTGTTATGAGTGAGACTTTCAAGTCGCTTGAGAGTGGTGCTAGAAAATTGGTCTGCAAACTAACTACAATAAAACCCAACATATGAATGTTTTAAGAGAGGCTGAGAAGAAAGATTTGATGTGCGGCGATGAACGAATTGAGGGAGTTGAATCTTTTAAATATTTGGGATCAATGCTTGACTCAAACAACTGCATACTTAAAGATATAAAAGCTCGAATCGCTGCAGGTAATCGAACTTTCTACTCAATTAAACCTCTCCTTGGATCACCGTATGTATCAACTAACACCAAGCTCAAGTTAGACATTGATTAGACCGGTTGTGATGTATGGGTCACAAACGTGGACCCTTACACTAAATGACTGAATCTGAATCTGACTGAATGAATCACATTTATCTGTATTTGAGCGTAACGATGGAGAGTATAGAACCTGATATAGCTTTGAGATCTGAGACCTTCTTGAGGGTCCTGATACAATAGGTTGTATCCGTTCTAATAGGATCGCTTGGTTTGGGCATGTTCTACGAGCCGATTCGCAGTCTGGAATGATTAGAAAAATGTACGTTGGTGCCCCAGGGAGTGGGCGACCGCGAGGTAGACCACGACTACAATGGCAGACTGAAGTAATAAACGACCTTAAAAAAATCGGCTGCCATGGTAATTATGTCGCTGTTGCGAACGACCGTGGTGAATATTCAAAGCTGATTAGCCTTACAACACTCCTACATGGAGCATGAACGCCGATTAAAAAAAAGAAAGAAAAGATGATACAATCAGCAAACTACTCAAAAACCTCTCCATTTAGCGTTTCGAGAAAATATTACAAAGTCACAAATTCATGTTTCTTTCGAAATTCCAAAAACATTGTAAAAATTAAATAAAATCAAACTAAAATCAAATCAAAATTCTAAAAATATTCCGAAAATTATTACAAAACCAAAGATTAAACTTTTTTCAAAAATTCTGAAAATATTGCAAAAATTATAACAAAATCAAAAATTGAAACTTTTTTTAAAATTCCAAAATTATTCCAAAAATTATAATAAAATCAAAAATTTAAACTTTTTCTAAATTCTAGTAATATTCCAAAAATTCAAAATTCAAACTTTTTCCAAAATTCTAAAAATATTCCAAAAATTCTTACAAAATCAAAGATTGAAACTTTTTTCAAAATTCCAAAAATAATTCAAAAACTATAACAAATTCAAAAATTTCCATGTCACATCTGCGTCATACAAAGCACAATCATCTAAATTTTTTTTCCAAAAAATTGGCTAAAAAAGTAAATGGAAATCATTGTTTTTGACATACTTGACAATATTTTTTTGACAAACTTACTTTTACAATTCTTTTTAACAAACTTGCTTACAAACAAACTTTTGACAAACGATAGAAAACGTTTAAAAACTTGTTTGGTTTTACCAAAAATTTTCAATCAAAAACTTCAGATTCAGAACGATTAACAACGATAGAAATTCTAACGTAAAAAACCCATTAGGCGCGTTCCATTGAAAATCAAACTTACTCAAATTTACTTTGATCTACTCTACCTCGAACAAGTTGTGTAGTTGAAAAGCAATTTATTTTTCGATTTTATTTAGATCGTTTATAAACTTGTTTTGGTATTTTTAATAATAAAATGGACCAGTCAGATCTAAACATCAGCCCGAAATAAAAGATTTTGAGAATAATAAAATTGTGCGGCTATATTTGAAAATTTTTCCAATTTTCGGCGTTCCATTGGTGATCTACTCAAAAGCTGCTTTGAGCAGCTATGTATTTCGTTTCAAAGGAACGC
Organism: Diogma glabrata; assembly: GCA_963693315.1. Taxonomy (NCBI): domain Eukaryota; kingdom Metazoa; phylum Arthropoda; class Insecta; order Diptera; family Cylindrotomidae; genus Diogma; species Diogma glabrata. The sequence continues at coordinate 144,265,826 of OY856188.1, read as the reverse complement.
ATGTAATGAAACCGAATCTGAAATATCCCATAGGTGACGATAGATGCCGATTGGTTTGTTTTTCTTGAAAAAATTTCAATCGTAAATTTCAGATTCAAACCGATAGGAATCTGATGGCGGAAAAATACGATAGGTTACGATTGGTGTTACATATGGAATGTACGATAAAAAACGTTTAAAAGCTTGTTAAGTTTTACCAAAAAATTTCAATCAAAAACTTCAGATTCAGAACGATTAACAACGATAGAAATTCTATCGTAAAAAACTCATTGAAACCAAATCTGAAATATCCCATAGGTTACGGTAGACTACGATTGGAAAAAATTTCATTCGCAAATTTCAGATTTAAGCCGATAGGAATCTGAAGGCGGAAAAATACGATAGGTTACGATCAAAGTTTCGAACCGGAACCAAACTGTAAACCGAAAACCGTTATTAACCGAAATTTATGGCTGAACCGGAACGTAACCGAAACCGTAATTTTTTATATGTAATGAACCGTAACCGGAACGAAAAAATCATTTTATTTACGGTTCATGTGAAACGGTTTGCAGTGAAAGAACAAAAAAATATTCTAACAAAAAGCTACTCATAAATTATGAGTAAAAGATTTTCATTTCGCATGTAAAATTAGCTATAGGTACTACATTTTTGGTTTATAATCTAGTCCAAAATTTATTACATTTTTTTAAAATACCATGAAACCATGGCAACTTTTGAGAGGCATATTGAACGGTTTCATAAAAAAGAATTTAAAATTTTAAGATGTCTTAAAATGTCTTAAAATATCAGCAAAAGCTTCATGTAAACGAAATCTGCCATCAAAGTTAAGCTCAAGTAGTGTAATGTCGCTTACTCCAACGTTATTAGACTTGAAATTTAAACCTCAAAATATTACGCTCATTATGTCTGAAAAACTTCTTACTGAAGCCTGTATCGAACTGGTTACAAAAAATGGTTGCTCGTTTAATTTTTTAGAATGTTCTAGATTCAATAATTACTGAAGTTGTTTCCTTTGAATTTTTGAATAAGAATACTGAAAATCCTTGATTTTGACATCGGAACTGAACCGGAACCGAACCGAAAACCGGTACCGAACCGAAAACCGGAACGAAAAAATAAACTAAGGAACCAAATCGAAAACCGGAACGAAATAATTGTCGGAACGAAACCGTAAACCAAAACGGAAAAAATTTCGGTTCGAAACTCTGGTTACGATTGGTGCTACATATGGAATCTACGATAAAAAACTATTCAAAACTTGTTCAGTTTTACCAAAAAAATCCAAGTCGTGATCTTCAGATTTAAAACGATTAACTACTATAGAAATGCCATAGTAAAAAACCATTGAAACCGAAAAGTAAAAAATCCTATAGATAACGATAGATTACGATTGGTTGATTTCTCCTAAAAACATCTTAGTAGTCGTAAATTTCAGATTCAGCCCGATTGAAATCCAATGACGGGAAAATGCGATAAGTTACGATTGGTGCTATATATGCAATGTCGGATAGAAAACGATTCAAAACTTTTTCAATTTACCAAAAAAAATTTCAATCGTGATCTTCAGATTCAAAACGATTAACTACGATAGAAATTCTACCGTAGAAAAACCATTGAAGCCGAAAACTGAAAAATCCCATAGGTTACGATAGATTACGGTGCGTTTTCTATCTGGCAGATATAGTCTATGCGTTTAAAATGATTAAATCCGATAGAAACGGATAGCAAACGATAGAAAACTATTCGTTTTCAATCGTTTTCTATCGATTTCTTTCGATTTTTTTTATAAGGGATATCAGTCCCAGGCTATAAGATACAGCCCTTTGAAAAAAGCAAAATCCATACAAAATTACACTTTTTTGATGTTATTCAAATATGTCCCTTCTACAAAATTTACCATACCTATTTCCTATGTGCTTTAATTTAAATTTACTTAATTTACCCTAAACAAATAAAAACAAATCCGCTTGAGCCTAAATTTAAGTAATCATGCCGAAAGAAATTTTAGTTAATTATTTAGAGGAGAATGTGGATTTGCCGCCTGGGAGTTAACGATATTTTATTAATTTTATATTATTATTTCCCAGTGAACACAAGACGTAAATATGACATCACACGAACGTCATATATATGTGATGTAGTTCTTACGTAAATTTGACATAAAACTGACACTCGTCATGACTATATCTTGGTATCATTTATATGATGCTTACATGACATCACACTGATCTTAAATTTGACTTTGATATGATGTCATAATTTGGACTTAATATGACCTTATTATGATTTTGTTAAATTTCACTAGAAGTATATCCATTTTAATTGTATATAGTTTGAAAAATTTTGCGTATAGTTAGTTATTGCTTCCTAGCAGGTTGTAGAACAGTAGGTAAGTAGTGACCAATGAATGACTGACGGGTAAGTGTTTTTGTTTAATTGTTATTAAATTTGTTTTTTAAGTAAAAAACAGAATACATCACAAAAAAATGTATATTACTATGATATCAACCTTATGTCATAACAACGTCACGAATATCTCCACAGACATCACATTTATGTCATAGTTATATCATTATTGTTATGTCATGTTCTTACGTACACAAGTGGGAAATAATGATATACATATGACTTATATATGACCCAGATCTTACATAAGATGTGACTTAGCGTGATGTCATTTTGATATCACAATGACGTAAATGCGTTTTCTGGGTTATCATTTATCAATCAGAAAAATTAAATTATTTATTTAATTTATAACAAAACATATTGTTTTGTATGATTTTCGCATATTTGATAAGGCAGACTACAATACGGAAATAGGGACGATGTGGCAAAATATACTATTCAATTCTAAAGAATAATTTTATAACTAAAATCTATAGCACAAGTTGTAAACTAGCTATCGAAAGAAACACAAATAAAAACAGTAAATAAACTGCCCAGTAAAAGTGTTATACCAGATTTACTAGTAACTTACTATTAACGCGTTATAGTAACAAGACCAAGACAAACCCAAGACCGCGCGAACAAAATGTCCCACCTCGTCTTGTATAACATGTATAGGGTTTGTCTGGTAAGACGTGTCTTTAGTTTGTCTGGTCAGACATATCTTTAGTTGTCTTGGTAAACCTAAATCGTTAACCACCTTGGTATAGAAATTGGAATTTTTGTAAATAAAATACATTTTAATAATTTTGTTTTAGTTTTTTATTATCTGTAATAAAATAAATAAATATAAATATAAAAATATTTCTTAAATATATATTTAGAATAATACTACAGTTATTAATTATCATATATCAATCTGAAAAAATAAAATGGGGTTAAGCTAAAAGAATAACATATATGTATAATGTTTTTACTTTTAAAATTTGAGTATTTACTTATATATAAATATAGGTACTTACCTTTTTAAATCCCTTACTTATATTTAAAAAATTTAAATATGATTAATAACTTTAATTATAAATTCACTTTATTAAAATTAAATGGGCGACAAATATACATAAAACGTAAAAACACAATTGTTTAAACCATATGTATTGTTCTCATATAATGGTTTCGATCTTTTTCGTATGTGCGTATAAGCAGTAGCACTATAAGAGATATATGCCTTTCTTGCTTCCACTAACGCACTCTTATGAATGATAACAAACTAAAGACCTGCGGCCCTATTTGTGAATTCGAATTCGAACAAACGAACGACGTTTTCGAAGGATTGGTATTTGTGAATACGTAAACGTATAACGAATCATCGAAAACGTACAACTAAGAAACAGAAACGTATAAACGTAAATCGAACGAAAATTTCCCTTATTGGGCAATCCGTTTTCGACCAATAATTGTACGATCATGAACGAATTTCTGTTCGTTGTTCGTTTTGTTTAGTGAGCCTACATAAAGAGAGAGTGGACAGGTTAAAACTGACAGTTTCCGTTAATTTTAAATAAAATGCTTATTGTCTCAGATTTGCAAAAAAATCATTTGGGCCTCTTAATATGCAATTATAATTAAATTTTGTAGAGAAGAAAAAAATTTATAAATCCTAAATTATCTGTAAAAATGAAAACGAAGTCAAAAATTTCGTACTAATACATACAAATAGCCATAGATTTTCGAAAAATATGGCCGCTATTTCGAAAGTAAACAAAAACAAAAAAAGTCATTTGACATTTAAAACTGACATTTCATTATAATTATATAACGAAATATAAATCGTGAAAATGATATTATTATGTAAAATATCAAATTTTTTTTATAATAATTAATTAAGTTATTATAATCCTACATGCTTTAAGTGCTGTTAGTGAATTTTGAATGTTTTAATTGTATGAATTTATAATTAAAATATCCACGTGTTTGAGGTTAAAACCGCGGTTTTCTTTCTTTATTTTGTGCAATCAGAACTCTGTATTTTGATGATAATGGAGAATAGTAGTCGGAATATTGGAATGGTTTCATTAATAAGTCCATTAACTTTAAAACCAATACAAAATGTTGGTAAACATTACATAAAATATCATACAACACTTGAACGATGGAAAAGGTTTGATTAATTCGGAGAATCCATCGATAAAGGTTTCCGATCAAGATCTCAATATATTTATTGATGTTGATTATTTAAACAGTTTGGATGATCCAAATTAATGGCAAGATCAAGATCATTATGCTGTTTTGGGTTTAAAAGTCATCGGTAATTATTGACATTTAAGTGATCATAATTTTATATTGGAGCAATATTAACTTTTATTTTTTTAGTTATAATGCGTCTGACGATGATATTAAAAGAGCGTATAGGAAAATTGTTTTGAAACATCATCCGGATAAAAGGAAAGCCCAAGGAGAAGAAATTAAAACAGAAGATGATTACTTTACCTGTATAACAATGGCTTATGAAACATTAGGTAAATATTTTATGTCGTGTTCTTTGGCTTGATCGAAAAAAGATTAATTTATTTGCTTGCCAACGAACAGCTTAAAATAAATCAATCTACTTTTGTAAATGTAGTAGTAAATTGTTTTGACTTTTTGTTCTATCAGTTGATATGTTTGGTTATGTTTACATTTGAAAATGATAGATTTTACGTTTTATCATTTTATTTGTAATAACTTTATTATTAATTAGTAATTTAAATAATAATAAATTATTTTTAAACAAAATAATAATAATAGTTAAATTGGCGGGTTTTTTTGTTTACATAAATTTGACAATTAAAAATTATATATCAATGTATTTGTAAAATCTACCAAAAAATTTAGATTTTTAAAACTTGATCTAGATCAGAAAATAAATCAATCTTTTTTTGCCAAAGAACACAAACTGACAGCTAATTTGATCTGACAGCTAATTTTTTTGATCTCAGATCAAGTTTTTTTGATCTCAGATCAATTTTTTTTTGCCAAAGAACACGACATAAATAAGTCTCATGTTCGTGCAAAATTTAAGATACATAAAATAAGTGTCCCTAATATTATTTTTGATTTTATTCCATTCCATTGATTGTAGAACTAAAGGTCATCGTAATTTCTTTGTTAAAAATGTAAGCATCAACCTGTAATTGTTTGAATTCAATAGAGAACTTCTAAAAGGTGGTCGGAATATTATGAAAACATTAAATGATATCGAGAATAAAATCGAAGAAGAACGTAGAGCTTTGTTTTCAAATAAAACTAAATCTGAATCATCATCTAATGAAAATTCATCAGTTAAAGTAATTGATAAAACGGCAATGTGGACATCGGAAAATATGCAAGTTCTTATAAAAGCTGTAAATCTACTCCCTGCTGGAACGATCCAACGTTAGGAAGTGATTGCTAATTTTATGAATCAAAACGGTCAAATTTGTAATGATCGTAAATTTTTAGCTCGTGATTGTTCTGAATAAAGCGAAAGATCGGCAAAGTGGTGATTTCTCTAAAAACTCTCTTAAAGTACAAGCAAATGAAAATACATTTTCATCGTTTGAAAAAAAAAAAAAAAATCAAAATTGATGATAATTCAGAAATCAGTGGTGTTAAAGTAAACGAATCATCTAAACAGAAACACAAGAATAAAGTAGTAAATAATAATGGTGTTCAACCAAAAATGATGAATGGAGTTGATAAACAAAAAACTCCACCGCCACAATCCATACAGGAAACTTCACCAACCCCACCACAATCATTATCAACAACGTTATATATTTTATTGTATTTATTTTTGTTAGCATAGTAATATAGAATTATTATTCGTTTCTGGGAAAATTTTTTTTTAAATTAAAAGTGTTGTGTTATAGGGTTTAGAATATGTGTCACGAGAACACATAAATATCTTTTAAGATCTAGGTCCAGAGCTAGATCCCACAACAGCCTGCGTTCCAAGGTGTTGATGAACGCTTTTTTTGAAACTCTGCGGATTGAAGCCACCTGAGACTATGGCTTCCGACAAACTATTCCATTTGTATGCAGTTCGGACAAAGAAGTCTTTCTGCGATCTGCCAGTATGACAGCGTGGGATCTCGACCGTTTTACTGGTTGCGGTAGCCGATTGTTGCGACGATGTTGTATTGAATGGTCACTTCGTTAGCTCGATAAACGAGTTATCTCGTTAAATCTCGTAATGTAAAATATTGCTCTGATAAGAAATAAATCTCATTTTAAGGCTAGACTAACTTGCCAGATTTTCCTATCTATTAAAATATATTGTCGTATAGTAGCGATTAAATTTAGTAATTACATATATTAATTTTTTCCTACACAAAAAAGGGTATTTTGGTTTTATTGGATTCAATTTACTCATTCAAATAAAATTATCGTCATAAAAACAAGTAAATAATTCTCAGAAAATTTATTTATTTAAATAATTTCTATTTTAAAACAGTTAAAATAAAAAATTAAACCAAAGTCAGATGTAAATTTATTATAAAGATTTTTATTAGTTGTATTTCACAGTATCCATGATAAAAACTTTTACAAATCACAAAAACAAAACTTACAATATTGACAACTAGAATGAAAACTAATAAGTATTAGGCGCTTTCCAATCGAGTGAATTACTGAATGATTCACTTAAACTAAATTGGTCTAATATTCAGTAAATCATCAAAAATAGAGCCATAACAACGAAAAACAGCAATTTTTTGACATTTAAAAAATACATAACCAAAATCGAAAATTTAGACACAAACATGTGTCCATGTACGCATGGAGGGATCAGTTTTTATTAATTTGTTAATTTTTTTCTATTTTTTGATCCACGGGTGTGACAACCCCGCGTGCTCCAGTCCCTGCTATTGGCATATGAGTTAACGTGAGATATCACATACCACTGGCAATAGCAGTGAGATATCACTAGCCAAGGTGATATCTTAGGGGTGCTGGCGGATGAACTGTATTCAGTCAACGGTAGCACTCTCAGTCGTAGCTAATGAATATTCCTTGATGCTGAAACGCTGTAGCTTGCTCGAAGAAACGAGCTTTCATATAACTATATATCTGAGCTTTAATCATTGAAAAATATATTTCGTCCCATAATCAAGGATTATGCCATTAGCTGGACTATTGGCAAACCAATTTTAGTTTTATTCCTGCAAATTTTTAAAACAAATTTGCTTTTTATCTCTTATTTTATTTTTATTTTCTCTATCCTATCACGAAATATTGGCTTATGTCATATTTTATATGTAATAGGATTTATGGTTTAGTTATCCATTATTGAACAAAAAAAAATTAAAAAAAACAAAAAAAACAGATTTGCGTCCATTAACATCCTTAGAACGCATGTTGTTGTGGGACCTTGGTCTTAAAAGGTTTTTATGTGTTGTTGTGACACATATTGTAATGCCTACTACACATCACATTTTATTAAAAAAAAAAAAAAACAAATATGTTCCGATTTATTTTTTTATTATTTTTAACGTTTGACCACAAACCGTAAATAAAAAAATATGAATATGTTGAACTGATGAACCTATTTTTTCCTTCACTTTATTCAATTCAATTCAGTTCTGTAGTAGCTCAGTTTACGTTCAGTGGAAACTGAATATTACCATTGGAACACACAAATTCCGGAATACAATTCAGTTTAAGTGAATCATTCAGCAATTCACTCGATTGGAAAGCGGCTAATATATAGTATAATATACGCACTAATACCTTGATAAAAATCTTTCGAACAGTCCAGCCGCCATATTGAATTCTTTCGAACAGTCCACTTCGAAAATTACCTGTCCACTCTCTATTTATGTAGTCTCACTAGTTTTGTTAACGAAGGCATGCAAAGGAAGAAAGATTTTTAAATGTAAGTACATATATACATAAATAAAAATGAACATTGACGCCAAGGCAAAAATAAATATTAAATTGTCGAATAAATCATGCGCAGATATATTTTTATAATTATATTTTTTTAATTTTGTATTTCAAAGCCATATTTATTTAATAATTTTAATATTATTTTATTTCTGAAATAATACGATTGTTTCTATTTTTTTGGTGCAAGCTAAAACAAACCAAAAATATAAATTTGCGAAAATAAAATTTATTGTATAAATTTTAGGGCCGCCAAAAACACTTCTTTACAACAATACGACATTCTAGTCAATTTTATGGAAGATCATTCCGATTTTGCGAAACGATATAATTCAACGCCGGAATCTTGAGAATCTACGAAACGGCTGTGGAGTGAAATTGGGGCTCGATTAGACAGCCATGGGTCACCCTTGAGAACATCTGACGGGTGGAAGAAACTCTGGGCCGACTTTAAATATAATATTAAAAACAGGTTAAAACAAAACAAACAAAATCCCACATCAGAAAAATGAAAAACAATTGTATACATATTTTAAACAAATATTTCTTTATGTTTATTAATTAAAAGCCACAAAACACAAAATTATAATAACTCAAGAACACACAAAATTATAATAAGTCAAATAGCGAAATAACAAAACGAATCGTCAAAATTCAACAAGATGTGTATTTTTCACACAGGTATAACCATTTTAAAAAAATTCCCTTTTTATTTTGTAACAGTGTACATTTTTGCTTTCGATCGAGTTCACCGATACCAATTTCAATTCGAAACGAATACATCATTCGAAACGAATGGCAATTCGAAACGGATTCACAAATAGCTGCCCTGTTATACTAGTAACAAAAATTTTAGTGGGTGACAGATGCATTCCATTTTCAAAAATTTGTAATAGTTTAGAACTTGTACTAAAATGGATATCTCGAAAAGAGAACGAGAATACCAATTAGTGGAATGGAATTATTTAGTGAGAAATCAAAATTCAAGATAAATAATAATTCCATTCCACTTCATTTTTTCTCATAGAACCAGAATCGAGGTACTGGTTCTTCACCAGTAAAGAAACGTAACAGCTCTGTAATAATAAATAAAGAATACGCAATTTCAAATTTACACGATTAACGCATATAAACACAAACATTTCTGGATTTTCCATTTCACATGGGTTAAGTTAAAGTTAACGTTAAGATTATAATTTAAAAATAATTTTACAGAAAAATTAAATATATTAAGTGAAAATTTTGAATAAAACATTAAATATGAAGTGTGTGATAATGACGTGTAAAAATTACCAAAAACATATACAGGATGGGATTTCTTATCATAAGTAATAATATTAATATTATAATTTACTTTTCGATTAATAAGTGTTAAGTTTTTTAAACATTTTCGAGAAAAAAATGTAATCTAAAATCAATGTAAACAATAATAAATGCTTCGGGTCTACGTTGTCAAAATTTTTAATATGTTGTTTTTCTATTTGTTATTACAAATTTTGGGGGCAAAAATACGCTTAAATTTGGAATTCAATGCAATAATAGAAATATTTACGGTGCCTCTACTAAAACGCAAGTGTGTTAGTAACAATTTATTGGTGTGCAAAAATTGCTTCAACTTTTAAAATCAATTTCACTTCCTCTATTCTCTTAATTCTTTGGGGTAGAGCTATTACTACGTTTCCATGACAGAGTTAACTCGAATTTAGAGTTTTGTTGAGTTAAAAACATGGCGGCGCTAATCCGTATCGCTTCTATGATAATATAAAAATTCTTGGAGTTAGCAAAAATTGTGTATTAAAATACATTAAGTGATAACATTAAGTGAAAAATACAAAAAGTGATTTGGTTACGACGGAAAAATTGGACATTTTACTAATGTTTTTTATTATTAATTTACTAGTTTTTTTCTTGAATAATTTTTATTTTATTTTCCTCTTCACTCCAAAACACTCGCGACGCCAGTTTTACTTTTTTGTTTTGTGTTTGTTTTTTGTTAACCTGCTCTAATCGCGCTACTTAAGGTGAGTTAAGAAATCTAACGAAAACTCCGTTTCCATGACGAGTTAATCCGAGATAATCCCGGTCAACTCGGTCATGGAAACATAGTATATGATATATCGGGGGTTTTAGTCTCTATGGTAATACATAAAATATTGGGCCCTATTCAGTAAAATCTTTTATCGAAAATTTAGCTGTCAGTCTTTTATTTTTTGTATGAAATTTTATAACGGGAAAATAAAATTTCATACAAAAAATAAAAGAATAACAGAAATTTTCGATAAAAAATTTTACTGAATCGGGCCCATTATTTTTAAGTTGCTCAAAAAGGAAACATACATATTGGATGTTTGTGGAATTATGGGTAATTAACTTCTGATGTTTAATGCACAACAAGATTTTGTAATAATAAGCCAATAAAGTAATGAATAAAACAATGTTCTTTATTTCTCTTTGACAGATTATTTTACTACAATAAACAATAATGAATACAGCAACGATAATACATGAAACTGAATAGTGCTGCCATCTATTGAATAAACAGCAAATGATATCCATAAAACATAATCAGTCTAAAACAACAATTCTGACACTCCCACTGTTTTCTGGAATATCAAAATTACTCAAGATCGAACAAACAAAGGTACAGTATTTAATAAGTTATGCATCCTCTTCAAGTTTGGAGCATATTTTGTTGCGATGAACTTCGAAGATTCTTCTTTCCAAGGGTTTGGTGAGGATATCTGCTGGCTGTTCTTTGGTGTTGATGTATTTCAGTTGAAAAACTTTCTTTTCATATTGTTCTCGGATGTAGTGATATTGTACGTCAATATGTTTACTTCGTTTGTGAAGAACAGGATTTTTAATTAATTCAATTGTACTTTGATTGTCAATATGGAGAGTTGTAGCAATATTTTGATAAGGATAGATCTCTCCAATTAACTTTAAGAGCCACACTATTTCCTTGACTGTTTGAAAGGCTGCAATGTATTCCGAATAAGTGGTAGAGGTGGCAACTGTAGACTGTTTTTGAGAACTCCAGCTAACAACACATCCACTCCAAACAACTATAAATCCTGTTGTTGATTTGCGTGTTGCAATATCTCCTGCAAAATCTGCATCACTGTAGCCAAATAAAGATAACGTTTTCTTCTTCTTAAAGTGCAAACCATAATCAACAGTTCCTTTTAGGTATTTCATAATTCTCTTGACTGCATTCCAATGCAATTTCGTTGGTTTTTCCATATATCGACTAACCATACTAACCGAAAAGGATATATCTGGTCTCGTCCCTTTTGATAAATATAACAAGCTGCCCACAGCTTCTCTATAGGGAGCAGTTGTTAACTCAGTCTTCTCATTATCATTTAAATTTGCATTCAACTGTTGATGTGGATCGGCTGGTATTGCAAGAGCATTTGCTTGCTCTAAATTAAATTTATTGATAATTTTTCTTGTGTAGGCACTTTGACGTAAGAGAATAGAGCCATCGTTTTGTCTTTCAATCTGTAAACCAAGGTAAGTATCAGCATCTCCAGTAGTGATATCAAATTCTTTCTCAAGTGCACATAAGAATTCATTCACAGTCTCTTCGTCGATTCCAGCTACTAGTCCATCATCTATGTAGATGCTCACTAGGAGTATTATCAGATTATTTTTGATCAAAATGTATATGCAGGGATCAGCTTTTGATTGTTCGAGTCCATTGTTTGTTAGAAAAACTTTTATTCTTTGGTTCCAACATCTAGACGATTGACGTAAACCATATAAACTTTTTAGTAGCTTACATACTCTTGTTGTACCATCGTTAAATCCTGTTGGCTGCCTCATGTATATAACCTCTTCTATATCACCATTTAAAAAGGCAGTTTTTACGTCAAACTGTTTGAGTACTAAATTTTCTTGAACAATCACTGTTAATAATATTCGGATGGAGTCGAATCTTACTACAGGGCTAAAGGTTTCATTGAAGTCTATTCCTTCACGCTGAGAGAAGCCTTTGGCTACTAATCTGGCTCTAAATTTTTGTATGGTTCCATTCGTATCAGTTTTTAATTTATAAACCCATTTATTTTCAACTATGGTTGAGTTCTTTGGTACTTCAACGAGCTCCCACACGTTGCTGGTTTTTAAGGAATTCATTTCCTCTTCCATTGCTTGTTTCCACTCTTGTGCATTCGTACCGTTTACAGCTTGTTGAAAAGTCAGCGGTTCTTCTGGGTTTTCAATGCAATAATCACAGACATTATCTAAATTTACTTCGTAGTCTTCTAATTTCTTAGGTTTATTTAGTTTGGATCGATCTCTCAGTTGTATTCCTGTACTTCTTTCGGGTTCTGGCGTACAAAATGTCTCATTTTCTTCTTCTGAACCAGATAATTGGTTAGGTAACTCAAGATTTTCTAAATTTTCTTCAATTTGCTCGTCATCTTTTCTTTCAGCCTGACTATTTTTGAATTGTTTATTTTCTTCCTCAGGTAGATACAACAGTGCTTGATTCTGAACTCTTTCAGTAGACTCTATTAATTTTCCTGTATAGATAATATGTTTTCTGACAAAAATATCGCCTTCCTCTGGAATCCAAATTCTGTTACCTTTTACTGTATCGCCGTAGCCTACAAAGTAACCTATTTCACCTTTGAGGTCTAGCTTCTTTACTTTATTTTCAGGCAACTTTACGTAAACTTTCTCTCCAAATATATGAAATTCCTGAATATTTGGTCGCTTGTTGTACCAAATTTCATATGGTGATTGATTCTTAATGCTACTGGTTCCTGTGCAGTTCAAAACATAAACGGCAGTGTTTACTGCTTCTGCCCAGAATTTAAGTTCAAATTGTGCAGCATGTAGCATTGTTCGAGCAGCTTCTACAACAGTTCTGTTTTCTCGTTCTATTTTGCCATTTTGCTCAGGGCAGTAGACTACTGAATTTTGGTGAGAAATTCCATATTCTTTCATCAATTTTGTGACTTCTTGATTGACAAATTCCAGGCCATTGTCAGATCTAAAAATTTCTATTCCTCTGGGGCAATGTTTTTCTGTTTTCTTTACATAGTCTTTTAGACACTCCAGCACATCTGATTTTGCACCCAAGAAATATACGGTTCTATAATGTGAGTAATCATCCTTCAATAGAAGAAAATACTTAGCTCCTGTGAACGACTTTTCTGGTAGAGGTCCACACACATCTGCGTGTATTATTTGGCCAATACGATTGGTATTTGTACTGCTTTGCTGAGGAAAAGGTAGTCGATGGATTTTACTCAATGCGCAAGGCTCACAAACTATTTTGTCATCCCCTTTTGGATTTATGTCATAATTTCTTAAAATATTTTTAACTTGAGTGTAGTTTTGATGAGCTAATTTTTGATGCCATTCTTGAAAAGAACTTTTCTCAGCAATACATGCTTGATCCTCATCAACACTTTCTTTGACATTTTCGATTGGCGTTATCTTGATTTTCATTTCAAATAGTTTATTTTGTCTCTCACCTACTGCTATGGTTTTGCCTTCTTTTTTGAATTTACAGATTCTTTTATCAGCTTCTAGAGTTAAATTTTTATCCAAGGCCACACCGCCAGAAAAGAGATTGTATTTCAGCTTGGGCACGTAGAGTACATTTAAAAGGTGACATTCTGTCCATTTTTCTCCATCAAATGCTGTAATGTTGATGCTACCTCGACCTTTGCCTGAAATGCTTTCTCCGTCTCCAATTTTTATTTTGATGTCTTCTTTCATTGGTGTGTATTTTATGAACCACTCTAGATTATGAGTCATGTGATCGCTCGCTCCAGTGTCCATATACCAGGCCTCGACTGTAGTTTTCGCTGTCTTTTGTACAGAGGCAAATGCTTCGCTTATGAGAGCTTCACCTTTCTCTTGTCCAGAAACTTTGTAATTTTTAAGTTTATATTGTTTACTTTCTGGATTGTTCCAACATTCTGCTGCCCAATGTCCGGGTTTATGACAAAAATTACATTTTCCATGTTTTCTCTTTGTGTTTTTTCGGTCATCGTCTTTATTCTTAACATATCGAATATTTCTGTTACCATTATAATTCTCGGAAAAACGATTCTTACTGTTTACTCTTACATTAGAAGCAAGTGCATTGACTTCTACTCCTCTTTGACTTTGTCTCATCTCTTCAATTATTAATCTCGATGTTAGGTTGGCTAACGTTCTATCGGCGATAGCCGTTGATTCCCAGGCACTGATGAAATGATCAAAATTTGGTGGCAAAGTTAGGAGAATTTTGGTCATTACTCCCTTATCTTCAATTTTCTCCCCCATTGCCTGTAGCCTATTAGATATATCTTCAATTTTTGAGATATGTGCTGCTATATCATGTGAAGGATCTTTAGCCAATGTAAACCATTTTTGTTGTAAAATGTGGATTGTCGATTCTGATTTTTGTTCATATATATTCGTTAGCTTTTTCCACATTGCTTCAGAATTCTCTGATGTCAAAATATGCATCATCGTTTGCTCAGATATTGTGGTAACGATTACCTTTTGCGCCATTCCGTCGGTTTTATTCCATTTACATAATGCTTCTGCATTTTCCTTTTTCTCAGCAGCCGTCGCTTCTGTGCCCACGGGTGCAGGTTGTTTTCTTGTGCCATTTACTATGTCCCATGCTTCAATTGACTTCAATATTATCTGGATCTGGAATTTCCATAGATTCCAGTTGTCAATTCCTTGTAATTTGCTTACTCTGGACAATTCTGAATCCATTTTCTCAACTATTTTCCTCTGCGGTTACAATTTTCACTTCGCACACGGCTGGATATAACCTCACAAAAATGTGTCTTAATGTTTTTAATTTTTCTTTACTTCTTTTTCAGAAAATATTACCCGAAACACTGTCCTGGTCCCATAACCTATTGGATGTTTGTGGAATTATGGGTAATTAACTTCTGATGTTTAATGCACAACAAGATTTTGTAATAATAAGCCAATAAAGTAATGAATAAAACAATGTTCTTTATTTCTCTTTGACAGATTATTTTACTACAATAAACAATAATGAATACAGCAACGATAATACATGAAACTGAATAGTGCTGCCATCTATTGAATAAACAGCAAATGATATCCATAAAACATAATCAGTCTAAAACAACAATTCTGACAATACACATTGCCAAAATTTCCCATACAAAGTTGTATGAAAAATTTAGCCTATTTTCGTATTTGTTTTATGGACAGAAGAAAATAAAATATTTTATATATTATCAAAACCCCCGATATATCATAGCCATACACATTCACGCCATTTGCAATAAACAATGAACATTGCCATATGCAAAAAATTGGATTAGTGTTTTTGATTAAATATTTTTGAATTTTTTTTATATGGAGTTTTATTTTTCCAGATGGCGATATGAGCGTTATGGCGATTTTTTGAATTTTTTTTATATTGAGTTTTAATTTCAAAATGGCGCTACAAGTTCACGATTTTTATTGCGCTAAAAAATGTAGATGGCTTCTATACCGGGGGTTTCGATGAGATCCCATATAAATTTTTTTGAATTTATTTTCTTATCCCCTTTTGCAGCGCCATTGCGGTAAACACTGGAACAGAAAAATCGCTCTTATAGTGATAGTGCTGCTAAATAATCATAAATTGGTAAAAATTATAAGTTTCATTAATAAATTAAATCGAGAACGATAACACTTAAATTATAGCGCCAAATTCATTGGCATTAAATAAACGAACTACAAAATATATGAAATTGTTAAATTAATAAATTTAAGAAATTGTGGCGTTTTTATAAATAAAATGAGTGAGATCGCAGCGATAAAAAAATATTTAAAACGGTCATTAAAAGGAGATCAAACAACATATTTAGGAGACCAGTCAGAATGGAAACAAGTTAGGGATTTACTTTTTCGAACGTCAGAAACAGATGAGTCCAATTCCGCATTATTAATTGGTCCCAGAGGATCTGGAAAAACAACAGTAAGCTGGAAATTTAGTAATGATGTAATTATTTTTCAAATTTAATTTTGTTTTAGATGATTCACTCCATTTTAAATTCATTAAGTTCTATAGAGTCATTTAATAAAAATACTATTGTTGTACATCTAAACGGATTATTGCATACAGATGATAGTTTAGCTTTAGAATCAATAGCGATCCAAATGGAACTGGATACTGCCGATATTAATGGAAAAGTTTTTGGTTCATTTGCTGAAAATTTATTATATTTATTGGATTCCTTAAAATCTGGTTTGTACATTAGGATTTTTAAATGATTTTATAATTTATATACCATATACATATATGTTTTTAAATGATGTCAATATGGTTACTTTGTTTTATAGGAAATAAAAATACCACCAAAAGTGTCGTTTTCATATTAGAAGAATTTGATTTGTTTTGTGCTCACCATAACCAAACACTTCTGTATAATCTATTTGATGTTTCTCAATCTGCACAGGCACCAATATGTGTTCTAGGTAAGTTGAATATGTATTTTTTACCATGTATAAATTAACTTTGAAATAGGGATTATCGTTACGCAAAATATTAATAACATAAATAAAAGTTTATCCATAACGATGGATGCTGAAATCAGAGTTCTGGTGAATTACACAACCTAGTCATCACCAAGCTGGGTTTTAACATTCGAACTGTGGACTGTGAACTTTTTTATTATCCAATCGGAGAAGAGAATTTTATATTCACCACAAAATTCTTATTTTTAATGGTTAATCCACAGTTCGCATGTTAAAACCCAGCTTCAGTTGCAACTTGCAGACAATTAAAAAAATTTATTTTATTTAAATTTAAACTTGCCTGTAAATAAAAATAAAATCTGCATATTCAAACAATATCACTCTAGTGCAATATCATTTCTACATTACCTTGCAAAGAACTTTCACCACCTCACCGAAATATTCTATAAATCCTATAAACCTGGTATTTTTCCATCCTGCTGTAAGTCGGAAATGTTATATTTCGAATTATAGACCAATAGCCCTTCTCCCAGTCCTGTCCAAACAAATACAAGCACTATATTAATGCACACATATCCAAATTTTTCGAAGACAACCGTTTGACCATTTTTACAGCCAATACGATTTTAGAAACAAAAGATCAACAACCTATCTATAGATCTATGTAGCACATCTTTGGAATAGCATACTTGATAAAGGTGGTGAAACGTACGTTATCGCATTAGACATCTCAAAAACATTTGATCGACTCTCATGCCAACTTGATTAAACTCGTTGTGTACGGTTTTCATCCATGTGTGCAACAATTGCATAAAAAATTGAATTTATCAAAAATAATCTCATAATACAAAATGTATTTATAATTGCTATTAAAAAAAAATGATCTTCCAATGCATAACCTGATGTATTTGGCAACTTCCCCTTTTGGCAACAAACCCCTTTTATGAAAGCAGCTATACGTGGTATCGACGGCAGACTAAAAGATTATGTTAAACCCCAACATAATAGATCTTTAAGATTTTATTAAGAGTTTAGCAATGGATCTAACCATTATGTAGTTTAGAATTCTAAGACACTAGAAAATGAATGTATTCAATTGAATACAGTAGATTCGTAGAATAAATAAATAAAACAAGAAATTGACATTAAAAATGAATTAAATAACTGTGATGTTAAGTCGATCGTCCAAAAACAAAATTTTATCTCGTCGCTGGTCGAGTTGGTTAAATGGTTAACCATATAAACTTTGATCAGAGGGACGCCGGTTCGATTCCCGAACCGACCGGAATTGAGATAAAACTTTTGTTACGGATCTTTCACTTTTCAAAGCAATTTTTCATTCTATTCAATTGAATACATTCATTTTCTAGTGTCTTAGAATTCTATAATAGATCTTTTCAAAACTTCCATTGCATTATCTACCTTGCTGGTCTTATGTTCAAAAGTAATTAAAATTGACAATGTATTTAAAAAAGTTGTTAAAATCGTTAAACTTATTCGAGCACGTGGATTAAACATCGAGCATTGATGACATTGCTAAAAGATGTGGAGTGTGATTACGGAGATTTGCCATATTATACCGAAGTGCTTTGCCTGAACCTATAGTCTCGAGTGCCTTTAATCCACAAACATTTAAAACAAAGCGACCACTATCACCTCAGAACTTGCTTCTCAAGATGGACGGGTCTACGCCCCAGAACCAAGGACCATCACAACAATTTCGACGGAAGGTGCAAATCCTCACTGGCCTCACTGCTTCAAACACTTCTCGTCATGGCTGGTATTGAAAGAAATCCGGGACAAACTAAAACATGGCACAGTACAATATGTAAAAACATCTTAAGGGCAAACACAAAATCTATTCAGTGTAATACTTGCAAGGAATGGTGCCATCTCAAGAACTGCTTAGGTCTTGTCACACAGTGGACCAAGAACTACATAGCGCCATGTTTTCAAGCATCAAGTTTAAATACCAACACGAGCCCACAACAAAACACAATATGAATGAACACGCTACCGGAAACCCGGAGTGATGTAAAAATTATGCAACTAAATTGCAACGGTCTCACGAATAAGATCGACAATATAATAAACTATATGTGCAATAACAATATTCGAGTAACGTTACACAGGCAGTCCGTCACATACCGAGAACAACAAGGCATTATAATAAAATCCGGAAATACGGAAATAACGCTAGTCAATATTTATATTCCACCAGTAAGCAGCTGTGATACATTATGAACATTTCCATAGGACATTTATTTTGTACCAAAAACAGTCTAATTCTTGAAGATGTAAACGCGTACCATGATCACTCACGCACTCACACCTAATTACTTATCCACAACAACAACACATAGATACCTTTTAAGACGTAGGTCCCACAACAACATGCGTCTTGAGGTATAGGTGGACGCTTTTTTTAAATCTTTGTGGATTGAAGGCACTCGAGACTATTGATTCGGGCAAAGCATTCCATGTGTACGATGTACGCACAAAGAAATCTCTTTGCATTCTATTACTATGACAGTGAGTAATCTCGACAGTTCGACCGCCCGCACAAACCGATTGACGAGTAAAACGAGGAAAAACATATGTTTGAGGCATTATGGACCTGATTTCATCCGAGCACTGCTGGTGACGAGATTTATAAAAAACAACGAGATCAGCAACAGTGCAACGATGTTGCAGGGAATCAAGATCTAATGTTAAATCTCGATCACCAACAATTCGTATAGCTCGCTTTTGAACAGAGTCCAAAAGAGCCAGGATAGTAGACCACGTGACGATCATAATCACCTTAAGCCGTTCCATAAATCAAGTAATTTCCGAAAAGAAGAAGAAGAATTAATTTTAACAAAGCTGACTGGGAAAACTTTACAAATTTTACTTTTACTTTTACTTTTAATTTTTTATAAATTTTTTTTTTGAATTCAGAAAGCATTTTTTACCACTTGACTCCTCTCTGGGGAAAAACAATTCAGAAAAATGTTTAATAAGGCTAGAGCTCACTACATTCCAGCTGGCAGAATTCAAAAGCTAAAACCAAACTTTCCCCATGAAGCGTGTGCACTTCTTACTCAAAGAGATGACATCCGTAAAGCAGATCCAGCCGACTCCAGAATTCCGGACCTGAACAAGCGAATTAAAAGTTGGTCACGGATCATAAAAGAAATAAATGGAGAGTAAGTAAATCAAACCCCTGGGTACCAGCAAAAGTCTTTGGAAGTTCATTAAGGGCCTAACTCATCCTCGACAACCACAAAATAATTGCATGATCTCCTTCGACGGTATCGCAATTGAAAACCACAGGAAATGCGCAAACAAATTTAACATTCCGTTTACAGAAAAGCAGCGTAAACACGAGAAAGAAACCAGATAAGTGTTGAGACACATGCGCAAATTTAACACTGACAACTTGGAGGATATCATATTTTTCAAAGAAGAGGTGGAGAATGCAATAAGGAAAATTAAGCCATCAAAAGCTATAGGACCCGACGGCATCTCACCATCATGCTCAAACACATCGGACCCAAAGGATTGAACTTCCTTAACAACTATACTTAATACATCTTTAAATACTCTACAGATACCAAATATCTGGAAAACGGCCAGAATCAGCCCCATTTTGAAACCAGGAAAACCCGAAGAAAAGGGAGAGTCTTACAGACCACTATCCATCCTTTCATCGGTCGCAAAACTTATCGAATCACTTCTGCTCTCTCAGTTGACAAGATCCTGCAATTTGGCGCCACATCAACATGGCTTCCGGCGAGCACACAGTACAACCACCGCACTACACAATATAAAACCAGATCAGTTATGTTCTGAATCAAAAACAACCATGCGCTAGAACAATTTTAGTTGCACTTGACCTGTCAAAAGCATTCGATACAGTGTCGCATGCTGCTCTATTGGATGATATCTTCAATACTAATTTGTCAGGTTTAATGAAGCGCTGGTTGTGCCATTACCTCAGAAGTCGCCAAACATACGTTGAGTTCCGTAACTGCAAATCCAAAATGAGAGTGCTAAGACAAGGAGTTCCTCAAGGCGGAGTTCTCACCGTCATTATTCAATCTACCTAAGCAGTTTGCCTACCCCACCAGAAGGAATAACTATCACGTCATATGCAGACGACAGCACAGTGCTTGCAACAGGAAATAACCTGCAACAACTCACAAATATCCTGAATACCTACCTTAATCTTCTGAATGATTGGTTTAAAACCAGAAAACTAAAACTTTCTACTGAAAAGTCCACTTCTACACTTTTCACCACATGGACGAAGGAGGTAAATTCAACACTAAGCATCTGCATAGACAACATATTTATTCCTACAGTAAAAAATCCGAGACTGTTGGGTGTAACATTCGACCCACTGCTTAAATTCAATGCTCATACCCAACAAATAAACTCAAGATTGAAAAACAGGAATAACGCATTGAAAGCACTAGTAAGCAGGTAGTTCATGTGGCAAAGATAAAACACGTTCATAACAACGGAAAAAGCAATAGGAAGACCTATTTTAAATTATGCTGCACCCATATGGACCCCCCAAGTTTCCAACACTCACTGGAATAAATTACAAACAACACAAAATGCTGCCTTGCGAACCGCATCCGGATGTCACCTGATGGCCCACTGAGATCACTTGCACGAGGAAAGTAACACATTGCCGGTCCGTGAACATAATGAAATGCTAACCAAACAATATCTATTGGCCTGTCACCAAGAGCAATATCCATGCAATGACACCTTAACTACGATCGAACCACCTAGAGACATAAGGAATAACCACCTAGAGACACAATATGCTTTCTGCAAGATGTCAGAGATAGCCAGGTTACTGGTAACATCGACGAATCTACATATAGAACTGGCTTAAAAACATTCCACCCCAAAACGGTTGAATGTGCATAAGGAACTATATTCTAAATAGAAAGCCACCAAAAGTTGCTACCGAAGAGATCCAACTACACCGTAGCACCAGATCCACGCTAGCTCAACTAAGATCTGGTTGGTCACGCATTCTAAACAACTGCATGAGTAGAGTTGAACCTGAAATTATTCACAAGTGTCCCGCATGTGAGGGCATGCCACACAATGTAGACCACCTATTTATAATTGTCCTGAAAATAAAATTAACTTGACGAAGGAAGATTTGTGGTACCGCCCAAGGGCAGTAGCAGAGTTCCTGAATCTGGACATGGAGCCGTAGTATTAGCATCAAACACGTCGCTACAACAACAACCTCAGAACGCATGTTGTAGTGGGATCTAGGCCTTGAAAAGTATCTTTGTGTTGTGACACATTTTATAATTCCTATTACACAACACTATAAAAAAAACTTACACATTTAGAAGCAATCATTAGATATCTGATAGCCAACACCGATTTCGAAACAAAAATCAACTTTTGATCTTTTGAACTACATATGTAGCTCATTTTGGAAACAACATATTTGAAAAAGGAAGTGAAATAACGTATATTTACATATTAGCTAGCCATATGTAAATGGAGTCCGCATGGAGGGATCAATTTTTTTTATTTTTGATCTACGGTGTGACAATCGCGCGTACTGCAGTCTCTGCTATTGACATACAAGCTAACATGAGATATCACATACCACTGGCAATAGGAGTGAGATATTACTAGCCAAGGTGATATCTTAGGGGTGCTGGCGGATGAACTCTTCAATAAACGGTAGCCACGTTATTGCTTACTCGAAAAATCGAGCCTTCATATAACTATGTATGGGCTTTAATCATTGAGGAAGGAAGTGCGTCGTGTGATCAAGAAATATGCCACAAGGTGGATTATTGGCAACCACATTTTAGTTTTGTTCCTGCAAATTTTTTAAACAAATTTGATGTTTACCTTCTATTTTGTTTTTATTTTTTCTATCCTATCATGAAATATTGGCCTATGTCATATTTTATACGTGATAGGATTTATTGTTTAGTTATTCCTTCTCTAAAAAAAATATAACAAACATAAAAAAATCAAACTTGCGTCCATCAACACCTTAGAACGCATGTTGTTGTGGGACCTTGGCCTTAAAAGGTTTTTATCTGTTGTAATGATACATATTGTGATGCCTACTACACAACCATTTTATGAAAAAAAAAAATATTCGGATTAGCTACATATATCAAAAGCATTTTATTGAATTTAGACAAACTGGTTGGGTATAGTATAGTGTTCATCTTGAAATCTTAAAACTGATTCAAAATTTTTAAAATTTAAAGTAAAAATTTATTGCTGTCGTTATCAAAGATGATCGTTATCAAAATTGTGAAGCGGCATCTGTTTCCATTTTGATTATTTTTGATTAAGTTTTAGTCCTGCTGCAACTCCCCTACCTTTTTGTCCAATTAAAATCGCTTATTGGAGGATAATTATATCCAACACATTTATTTCTAGGTTTATCTGATCTATATTAGTAATTTCATCCTTATTACCAAATACCAACTGTATTGTTTATTACCTCTAATATTTAATTCTTTTTGGCGCTGTTTTCTTGTTTAATTTGGCAGAGATGTGAATTCTTTTATTCGATAATTTCGATAATTTTTTCAAAATTAACCAAATTCTACAGATGATATTCCATTTCTCTCTTTGTTACAGATCTTTTCTCTTTTATGACTCCATTTTGATCACTGTCTGTTGTAACTCAACTAATTAACTCCTGACTGATAACTTTACACTTAACTTTGTAATTCCGTTTATTCAATCTGGTTTCCCGAAGGCTCACTAACAATAGCTTTTATTTCAAGTTAATGTTCTATACAATCTTTAATGCTCTACTTCACCAAATGAATTATGTTTTAACAACCCCAGTACCATCACCAATATTATGATTTTTATTCTTATGGCTGGTCTATCTCTCAATTAAGTGCACATATTTTCTTAAACTCGCACTGAGTCGATCACTGGATTATATGACTGATTTTTGGATCGTCTCAGAGTAAGTCATTCGAAATTATTACTCCTAATTAACGAATGCTTCCACAACCGTCTATATGTTCGCCACACATACTAATTGAAAAATCGTTGGGGTACTTGGTCTCCGATATGTAAACAATGGAATTCAAATTATTGAATTCTGCCAATCCACTAAACAATTTGTTAAGTTCTCGTTTATGACTTTTGACATCTCTAGGCGAGATTCATTCGTTCAGGCGGTATACCCTGATACTCCATACCGGATTTTTAACAGTTTTACCACGTCGAACATCAAATAACTTGTTGAACAAGATGATATACTAGATGTGATCAAATGTTTTTGAGATATCTAATGCGATAACTTATTTTTCATTAACTTTTTGAAATATTCTAGCAATGGACTTGTTGATCTTATATTTCTAAAACCGTATTGAAATAACATCAAATATTGCCTCCAAAAAATTTTAAATTGAAATAAAAGACGTAACTTCACATATTTCACTTCACATTTTTATATTAGCCCCTAAATTGGTAACTTCAAAATTCAAATTTTTAGCTTCATTTAAATTTTATTAAGATAAAATTTAGTTATATTTTATTCTGTTCGAATTAATTTTTTATTCTTTTTTATTACCATTATTGATTATTTGCTTGATAATGCCCATTTCAAAGATTGAGGATTCTACTGTTGCCTGGATACAGTTCATCTGTGTGATATCTCCGTCAACTCGTATGTAAATGGTAGGGACTGGAGTAAGGGGGTGACAACTAAATTTACTAAACATAAACTGATCTCTATACGCACATTAAATAATTAAATAATATTAAATAATCTACGTTTGATCATAAGAACCAATTTCTTCGCTTTTGAAAATAAATATTGAAAAAGAAACGAATTTATTAACACCGAATTGAATGGTTTCGATAAAGTTTTGAGCAGTAATATTTATATCAATATAAAAACAATGACAGTCGAAAAAAAAATATTGGAAAAAAATGTAGGTGCCCATTCATTTAAAAAGTGAAATACTTTTACGAAGTTGGGAACTTCAATTTATAGTAGATTAGTTTTAATAAATATAAATACTTAAATAGTGATCTTTTGAAAAAATTGTGATCCTTTGAAAAACTTGTAACAACTGACTCTAGAGTCTAGACTGAAGAAACATTTAAAAACTGCGCAGCTAAAAGGTATCAAGTGAGAAAAACTTAACTGTTATTATTTTTTCAATACTTGCGATTGTTCAAAACAGTATTACAAATATCATGTATTTGGAAGTCTTCTTGAATAGCTTAGTCTCAGTGTATCACTCGTACTGAATAGAGCACAGTAGAGTTTAGTAGAGCTGTGTAGTATAGTACAAAGTGGAGCAGAACAGAGAAGTGTAGAAAAAAGAGGTGTAGAGCAGAGTAGTGTAGAGCAGACTAGCGTAGAGCAATGTAAAGTAAAGTAGAGTAGTTTAGAGTATATGTGTTGAAATAGCAATCCTTTACCAAATTCAGATTTTTAAACACTTATGGAATGAATAAGCTTTCCCAAAATATAATAGGGCTATTATTTTGAAAACGTACATTTTTTTGTTGATTTTTAAATTTTTGTTTTTTAAAAAATCTGAAATTTTGATATTTTGTTGGTATTGACGAAAGGAAAAAAGTGATTTCTGCTTTTATTTTTTGTGTACTCTGAATCGGAGTTATGCGCGGTTAAATTTTTGAGGCTTTTTCACGTAGTTTTGGTAATGGTGTCAATGTTTTGTGAATAGGTGCCACAAATTTCATCCGACTTAAGTATATTTTTGCAAGTAAAAAGGAAAATAATTGAATAATTGAAATAAGTAAGTTTAAAATTAATAACTTTTCTCTTTTCCGCTAGGCGGAAAAACCTTGGTTTACTTCAAAGCTCATATCTCAAAAAGTCCCTTTTTTTTGTTTTGTTTTTCACAAATTTTAAATTAAACATATGCAGCTATGAAATTGAGAAATAAAAGGTCAGCAATTCAATATGGATTTTTTCTTACGATTTTTTAAAGTTTGGTATATGAAAAATTCACATGTGTTTTTTTGTTAAGTTAATAATCCTGTACTAAATGTGGATCTAATAAATTAAACATTTCATATTTTAACACCTGCAATAAATTTGAACCATTTTCTGTGCGGTTAAATGGTTAAAAACTTACTAAAAATTAATTTAAGTTAAGTGGTAAAATAAAGGAATTTAAATTATTAAAAGGGTCTGTAAAATGTTTATTCATTTTAAAAAATGTCTATTCAGCCCCGTTTTACTAATTAAAATCTCATTAGAGACTCATAATTTTAACATTTAAAATTTCTAATGACGCCCACAAACGGTTTTTGACCAAATTATGCTTGCATCCAATCAAAATATATTAAATTGTACCTACCTAATTTTACCTGATTCTACGCATGTCAAAACTATTTAAAGGGTATATATATATATTAATGTGATTGCCTTATAGCAAGTATATTCAAAAATATTTAAAAGACATAACGTTTAGAAAAGATAATAATAGAAATGCCTTTCAAATTGTGCTGTGACTTGTACGGTCTCAAAAATCATAAGCGGACATCAAAACATGTGAAACTGGTCACACCAGCTGTTATTCAAAAAGCTGCGACCCTAAATTTTACTTTGCGTGATGACCAGTTTATATGTGAAACATGTCGCACTTATATCTATAAAAATAAGGTAAATTTAATTATTTTATTAAAATGAATAAAAATTCATATGCAACTAATATTTTCTATACAGCAGCTTTCATGTTCGGAAACTATCGATAGTGAAATTATTTCTATAAATCAGGATGTTGAAAATGTTCCAACGAACGAAAATATTCAAATACCTCCAGCATCTTTAGATCCATCACCAGTTTCGGTTGATACTATATCTCCACCAGTTCCTGAACTACTTAATGACACTTTAGAAGATATTAACAATGTTCTTGGAGCTGAATCTCCTACCAAACAAAAACATATTACAACAGGAAGTTATAAAAAAATTGCAAGTGTCACATCGGCAATAAGTCAAAGAATATTTCAAGTAGATTCAGTTAAAGTGTTATCACCAAAGGAGGAATGTGAATATACATCATGGCTTATGAACCTTAAAAAAGAATTTAAAGATGCCAGCTCTAAATCAAAACAAGTGTTTTTGTTGACAACTCTACCACGTAAATTTTGGTCAAATCAACGTATTCAAGATGAATTTAATGCATCAAGACGACTGGTAGAATTCGCCATGGATCTGTTGGAAACAGTAGGTCCTTACAGTTGGCCTCAAAGCAAACAAGTGCACAGTTTGTCACAAAATATAGTAAAACAAAGTCAAACATACTTCTTACAGAGGAAATTAGTAGAACAATGCCTGGCCTTAAAGATGTTGTTACTATTACAGAAGGATCAACAAAAATTAAGAAATCAAAGCGGTTGGTGTTATGGACCCTCACCGACATCTACGAAATGTTCTTGGAAGAAAACAAAGATGTCAAAATCAGCTTCTCAAAGTTCACTACGTTGCGACCGAAGGAATGTATTTTAGCCGGACCTACCGGAACACACAATGTCTGTATATGCATGATACATGAAAATGTACGTTTAATGTGTAAGCCGCTCTTAAATTTAGTAAAAAATGAAAAAGATCTGCTTAAGAAACTGAGTTGTTCTAACAATACAGTGGATTGTGCAACAAATATATGGAATGATTGTAAAAATATCGTGGAAGCTTACACAGAAACAATATCTCTTGAATTTTACGAAGAAATACATTATGAGAAATGGTTAATGCAAGATAGATATTCGTCAGAACGCATGGAAAAAAATAAGGAAGAATTTGTAGAAAATTTATTACATACATCGGTAAACAAATTAAAAATTCATGATTTCATCGCAAGGCAGCAATCAAAGTTTCTTAAGGATACGAAACAAAACTTACGTCACGGCGAATACGTATTTATTATTGATTTTTCAGAAAACTACTCAATGATAACGCAGAATGAGATACAAGCTGCACATTTCAATAAAGTTCAAGCCACAATCCACCCAATCGTAGTTTACTACAAATCATGTAATGATAAACTAGAGGTCTTATCTTTTGTCATTATATCTGATCATTTAATGCATAACACAGTTACAGTTCATAAATACCAGGAAAGGTGTATTGAATTCATTGAAAAACAGCAAGAAATATATCCAAGTATCAAAAAATTTTTATATTTTACTCAATATAAAAATTTGCTCAATATAAAAATAAGAAGAATTTCATAAATCTCTGCAAACATATTGATGATTTTAAAATACCTGCAGAATGGCATTTCTTTGCAACAGCCCACGGAAAGGGTCCATCTGATGGGATTGGAGGAACACTTAAAAGAGAAGCCCGGAGAGCTTCGCTTAGAGGAGAAAAATTATCAACAGCAAGGGAATTGTTTGAATGGGCGGAAATTTGGTCGAAAAAAACCAACCACGTTATGAAGTTTTCATAGGTGTCTTCAGAAGATATCGAACTACAGGAACAATTTTTTTCGGTGCGGTTTTCGGACATTAAAACCATAAGTGGAACTCAAGGATCCCACTGTTTTTTTTACCGGATAACACTACACCCGATAAAATAATTTCCAAAATGTTTTCTTTTTCTGATGATCATAAATATTTCAATTTAAAGGCAAAAAAAATATATATAAATTAATTTTTTAATGTATTTATTTATAATATTGATTAAATTATAATGTTTATAGAAAAAATATTTTTTTAATGTTTTTTTCTAATGTTAGTGTTGGTGATGTTGAAATTATAACAAAATCTTCGATCATTGGGATCTCCAATTCTTATTCTGAATAAAAACCTGTTTCTCAATCAGAAATACACAGAAAATGGTTCAAATTTATTGCAGGTGTTAAAATCTGAAATGTTTAATTTATTAGATCCACATTTAGTACAGGATTATTAACTTAATAAAAAAACACATGTGAATTTTTCATATACCAAACTTTAAAAAATGGTAAGAAAAAATCCATATTGAATTGCTGACCTTTTATTTCTCAATTTCATAGCTGCATATGTTTACTTTAAAATTTGTGAAAAACAAAACAAAAAAAAGGGACTTTTTGAGATATGAGCTTTGAAGTAAACCAAGGTTTTACGCGCTGCCTAGCGGAAAAGAGAAAAGTTATTAATTTTAAACTTACTTATTTCAATTATTCAATTATTTTCCTTTTTACTTGCAAAAATATACTTAAGTCGGATGAAATTTGTGGCACCAATCCACAAAACATTGACACCATTACCAAAACTACGTGAAAAAGCCTCAAAAATTCAACCACGCATAACTCCGATTCAGAGTACACAAAAAATAAAAGCAGAAATCACTTTTTTCCTTTCGTCAATACCAACAAAATATCAAAATTTCAGATTTTTAAAAAATAGTTGTTTTTTTTCGATGTACGTTTTCAAAATAATAGAGCCCAATATTTAATTAATCCAGAGAGTTGAGCAGATCCTAGATTCATAAAATAATATTCAATTTATCCTATCGATGTTTAAAACAACTGAATGATTCCTGTTGCGGTTTGAATAAGTTATAACATTAGTAATTTTTCTTGTACATATATATTTTATTAAATTAAGATCACTCCTCACTCCTTTGTCTAACAGGACAGACAAACATAATAAATTTTCGTAAACATCATGTTTTTTTTTCAGGTGTAACCTGTCGACTAGATGTTATTGAACTATTAGAAAAACGCGTCAAATCACGTTTTTCACATCGACAGTTTTTTTTGTATCCCGATAACGATTTGAATAACTACCGCAGTTTATTCAAAAACTTATTAAAATTGCATCTGAAACAGGTAAACAAGAATCATTATAAAATATAACAATTTTCTTTTCTAACCCCAAAAGGGTTGTTTTTTTAATAAATATATTTATCAATAGTAGTAAGTAGTTAGTATTGATGCTAAATATAACAATATAAACGTTTTTCAAACGAACGGCAATTTTATATCAAAAATCATCCGGTAGATGCTAACTTTTTTTTTAATAAAAGGTGCTGTGTATGAAATACAATTTATGTCACATCTCACAAGAACACATAGATGCTTTTTAAGACCTAGGTTCCACAACAACATCCGTTCTGAGGCGTTTATGTACGCCTCTTTTTAACCTTTTGTTGAAGGTACTACGAATCATTTCACGTGTATGTTTGGATAAAGAAATCCCTCTGGATTCTGTCACTATGGCAGAGTGGGCTCTTGACAGTTTGGATGTTTGCACTAACCGAATGACAATTCAAACGGAAAAACTAATATATTTTAGGCATGATTCATCCGAGCCTCAAGAACCTCCATTCTTACAAATACATGCAGGAGAGGAGTCCTAATAAGACATGCAAAATGAGATACTTAGGCATAATATTTTGTACCTCCTCCATTTTTTTAATCGCATTCCCAACCAAAGGTCTCGAGAACCATGCAAGGAACCCACAGCTGACAAATTCTGGAAAGTACTTTAGCAGCTGAAAAGTACTTTATACAACCAGTAGATCAATAGATCATTCTCGTTTCAGCTCCCATTTGCCGTCAAAGGCTTTCCTGAACTGCCACAGAGCTCGAGTTGCGTCTTAAAATGAACAGCCCAGTTGAATCGCTCGTCAAGAGTAACACCATGATACTTCATACTATCTTGGAGTGTTAATGTGTTATTACCAATTAGTTGTGAAGTTGTTTAACTCTCTCTTCTGTTGTTAAGTGCAACGAGCTGTGTTTCTGTCGACACCAACCTTTCGTAATGTCCATTCTGCATTTTTCTGCAGAGAAGTCCCAGTTTACCTCCTTTCAAAAGAATACTGATATCAAAGAAATAGCCGTATGTGTTTAGTCATTCGTTTATCTTATCCTACATATCTTGTGCTTCGTGTGAATCAAAAAACTGCCAACGCCCGTTGTATTCACCTTGGTGGTGTTTTATGCACCCCGTAACTGGTCACTTCGAAAGTCCTATCTCAAGAAAAGCGCCAAGAGTGATTCGTTTTTGGACATAGTTAAATTGTTTTGGTAAATTGGTAGTAGCTAATTATTACATCGACTGATTCAATAATTTCGAGTAGCCCTCCCTTAGTTAGTACTTTAAACATTATCACTCAGTTTCCGCTTTTGCGCTTAAAGATCTCACCGTGAGTGAGAACATAGTTAAATTGTCGCCGACTTATCTATTGGGTTTGGGCCAGTACTACAAGTAGTCCTTTCATCACGTATACAAGGGCATGCATGGTGACGCGAGGTCGGGGTGATCGGTAGACGAGTCTGTTTGATCATCACAGTCCTGATACCCTGATGTTAATGCAAAGAGACCGCTGTAAAAAGCTGCCTGCTCTGCAATATCTGTTCACAGTGGGAAATCGAGGGAGTCAGTCTTAGTTTTTATCCTTTTTCTCCTCACTGTGCCACAAGGTTTTCCTCTTTTTTCGTGTTACAGTCTCTCACAAGCCTGCTGGTGTAAAGATTTGTTCATCTCTGAGTTTATCTATACCAGAAACCTGGAAATCTTCAAGAGGCATGAGTGACACGACCCGTAGAGGTATAGAACCTACCTTACTCGACCAGTCTCTAGGTAAAAGTGATCACACTTAACCTGATAGAAATGATTTGGGAATGTCTTATCACATTCATCAGTTGCTCTTTTTTAAACAAGTTTTTACATTTGGATGCTATCACTAAACCAGTTCGTTAGGCTTTTTATGACGATTAGCACATCGAAATGATCACGAATTTTGTGATGTGTAGTTATTACCAACCTCTGCTTTTTCGTTAGTCTGTTTTGGATGATGAAAAATCGCCCTTGTGTTTATAACGATTTCATGACTAAAATTGTTCTATTGTATTCTCAACACCTTAAAATGAGGCTTTTTTCACCGATCTTCATATGTATAACGTTTATGGTTTCAGAATATTTATAGTGAATTAGTTTAAGTTCTAAGGCTGCTAAAAATGGATATAACAATAAAAAATATTGCGACGCTGATGTATAGGCTATCTTCACCACAGCTCTGGAAACAAAATGTTCTGGATATATAGTGAGGTAATATCCATAAAAAACTTTAAGTAATGGCTAACCCATGTTATAGCTTTCGCGAAGTTTTATTTCTATAAATATCAAAGAAAACTGTAGTACGAGAAAAGTCGAATAAAAGTGTTTGTTGTACTCGGCTAACGCTTCGAGCAACAATTCCACTGTCAAACAAAAAAGATTTACTTTGCACCCTTAATACATAAATAGCTATTTTCTACGGTATATAAAAGTCTTCATGCAGGCCTGATCCCTTTGAAAATGTGTTTTTTCCACTAGCTTAAAATTATTTCGCTAAATAACAAATTGTAGTTGCTATGGTATTTTCATTGTAATTTTACAAATTTTTTAAAACAAAGCAACCATGGAAAAAAAGAGTATCAATTTTGGATGTGGGTCAGGTTGTCGAATTCTAATTTGATAATTTATTATAAATATCGCTTATATACTTACTGTCGTAGAAATAATTGCATTTTCTACGCGAGATGAAAACATTTTACGTTTTTGAAATTGACCCACTAGACGCTAACGCGTGAACAAATTTCCACCAATTTTCACGAAAAATGTTTTCATCTCTTGTACCAACATTTTTTTGTTAAAATGCAGATTCAAATATTAATTTAGAGATCATAAATGTATTTTCAGCAGCAAAATTTGCTAAATGCGATGATATTACAGTTAATATTGTTTACTTTCAGGAATCATCAAAGGAAATAAATTTACCGAAAAAACGAATTGACAATTGGAATAATCATGTTGATACACTTGGAAACGATAAAAAAGTTCAACAAGTTTTAGAAAAATTATTTAATTATGAAACATCAATATCGGCCTTAAAATTACTTTTATTTCAACTTGTATCAAAATTATCTGAATCCCATAAAAATTTAACAGCAGATGACGTAATTGAATCAATCGAGAACTATGAGTTTGATAGTAAAATTAATCTATTATGTAGTTTATCTGTACTAGAAATATGTTTAATAATCGCAATGAAACATCATTGTGCAATTTATGATCGTGATCCATTTAATTTTGAAATGATATTGACACGGTTTAATAAGTTTGCCAGTTCAAGTGGAATCTTTCAGCATATTAGTCGTGATGTAGTCTTAAAATCATTTGAAAGAATCAACGATTTAGAATTTATTTTACCAATTTCGACACTTGCAGCTAATAACATTCTAAAGCAATTCCAAATGTTTTGGCTGAATTTAACGTTTGGTCAGATTAATTTTGCAATATCAAAATATGACGATTTGCCAACAGACATAGAACAATGGGCAAAAAGCTCTTTAATTTAGAATAAAGGGTAATAACTTCATCTATAATTTT
This sequence comes from Diogma glabrata, assembly GCA_963693315.1. Classification (NCBI taxonomy): domain Eukaryota; kingdom Metazoa; phylum Arthropoda; class Insecta; order Diptera; family Cylindrotomidae; genus Diogma; species Diogma glabrata. The sequence goes on along the minus strand of OY856188.1, from coordinate 144,232,706 downwards.
CTAAATATAAGATTGATATTTAAATTGAGATTGGTTTTTCATGTTTAATTTAATATTTATTTGTATGAACCCTAAAAATAAATTGATGTCCCAAGAACGGGGGAACAAATAAACCATTTCAAAGATTCTTAAAACTCAAATAACTAAAAAAATTTTGTCAAAATATTGATTGATTGATTAAATTTTGTTTAAGAAGAAACCTGAATCTTAGCGGTAAATATTATAATGACTGGACCGATTTAATTATATTCGGTTCGATCTCTAAATTTTTACAACAGCATTTCTCATCTTTAAAATCCATTAGTCACTTTCATCGTGGGCATGGTATGTTCTCATTTTTAGAGACAGTAATTCATAATTTATTATAATTAACACTAAACCAATTGCCAATTGCCAATTTGTTTTTCACTATTTATCTCACATAGTGAGATAACGCTACAAAATAACCACCCCGGTCAACTTAATTTTTTTGTTAATTTTGATCTACGTCTGAACTACGAGATACCTTATCCCATTGCCAATTTGTTTTTCATTATTATTTTGTTTTTATTTCCTCCATCAAATATTGTAATTTCTATTCCTATACATCACAAATTACCCAACACGTTTAATTAAAAATAAATTGTGTATAAAACATTAAAAAAAAGATCTTTACATTATAAATTTTATTCGTTCAAAATGTTTATCTTGTAATAAAATGTTCGCCGACCTAAATTCTACTTTCTAACCATTTTTGTATTCACAATAGCTTTTACTATAATTATATTTGACTTCTTTATATATTCATCTTGTGTAATCGCATCATGACTATCTTCATACTAAGCATATATAGCTGCTATTTTTTAACTATCATGTATCGTTGGTATTTTAAAACTTACTGCCCCTAACACCATTTTGTTTTTGCTAGTCAAAACGATAGCAATTTTTGCCTCAATGTTATAGAATATACATATTAGGTGGGACTTGTTAAGTTCTCCATTCGTTATCCACGCACATCAAATACTTCTTTTCAGTGTATCTTGAAACATTGATATTTTTGGTTTTTTCTTAATTTATTTGCAGACCAATTTGTGAAGAACATAAAACTTTTACTCATTACAAAGATCTTATATCCCGTAAAGATCTTATATCCCGTAAAACAATTAATAATTGTGCAAAACACATGTATGGACATGATGTGCTACATACCGTGCACATGTCGTAAAATGCCTTAGCACTATGCACGCATGCCTTCCGACTTTAAAAAAAACGAATCGAGACGATATTTATTTAATGATAATAATAATAAAAGAATAACGAAAAAATGAAGAATGAAAACGAAAACGAAGAACGAAAAGTATTTTTACATTTTAATAAATGGCTGGCTCTGGGATAACACACAACACAGGAATAAAAATAATAGTTCTTCGTATAGAAACAAAAAAACTAGAATGTCTTCAACAGTTAATTTCAACAACAGTACAAGATTGTGGAAAACAATGATGCGAAACTTGCAACGATTGTAACAGGCACGCAAATATAGAAGCTGATTTTCAAGATTTCATTTGGTTAAATGTATATAAAACAGGGACAGTTATAATACAAAATGAAACTTGCAAAAATTCAAAACAAAAAAGTGTTTTGCCTGCGATACAACCTGAATTTACTGAATTGCGTTTGCAAGATATACAAGATTGCAACAACGATGCAATTAAAAGGAAAAAATTATTACTTCAATTATTTAGTTCATTTAGATGAACATCATTTCATTTGTTATTTTTTTAGCAAAGGAAAATAAATTATAATTAATTATATTCCGAATAGAAATAAAGGAACGTTTGTTGATGAGACTATAAAAATTAAACCAAGACTAATGTGATTTTCGATTGGTAAAATCAGATTTGATCGAAAAAGATCTAGATTTTGGTGACCAAACGAACATGGAATCAGCTGTTTTTAATATTTTTGTTGTATGGGTAAAAAAATGACATTTGCGACATGTGCTTTGATAATAGTAAACTACTTTTTACACACTTCACGCATTTTACACACTTTTATTTAATTTAGAATTATTTATTTCATTAAATTTAATTTAATTTACAATTAATAAACTCATCCAAAATTTGAAATCTCATATTAAAGAAAACAATTGACATATGTCAAATTTCACTTTAATTGGTATTAGTGAAGGGGAATTGATCTGAGGGGTAATTCTAGCTAAAATCCCAGATTTGAAAAACAGATCTTAGATCAAAAATAAATCAATTTTTTTTGATCTGACGTACCAATGAAACACAAATCTGCTGTCAGATCAAAAATAAATCAATTTTTTTTTGATCTGGCGTGCGAATCGAAAATCACATAATGCTTTATTCGATTTATAAAGCATAATGTGTTTACAAACAAAACAAGTTAACTTTATACAATTCATACTAGTTAGGACAATTAGGGCCGATTGTATGAATGCGGATAGAAGATAAATCCTCGGATTAATCGTCGTTTGTATATATACAAACGACGATTAATCCGAGGATTTATCTTCTATCCGCATTCATACAATCGGCCCTTAGACATGAAAATTTAAATATAATTCCAAATAAGAGGAAAAATATTTTATGTTAAGAGGAGCAGACCTAATTAAAAAACGGTCATTGGGTCAGATACTAATGCTGTATCTCTGATGATGCCCAAAACAGGTCGAAACCCAAAGATGGAAAAACAGTCAAAATGAAATAAATACAAAAAATAAATTAAAATAAAATAAGAAAATATTTGAAATGAAGCACACCAATTAAGATGCTTGCACAATGAAAACATTTTTACTCATAGGTTTTGAGCAAATATGCAAAGATAATGCTTTGAGAATGTTTCGATATGTAGCTAACTTTATTCTTTATTATTCATGAGCCAAATGTTAAGATCTTTTTAACTTTTTCAAAAAAGTATTTTAAAAAAAATGTTTTTTATCAAACTAATTTTCAGTTGTATAGTATATTGTATATTGTAGTATAGTATTATAAGTATTATTTATAGTATAAGTATATTGATAAAAGCACGAGGCCGTAGGCCCTCGACCTACTTGCTTTCGACATTTTAGGCAAAAAATTATTTCGAATTATCACTTCCCTTGGGAAATTACAACTGATAATTTTTAATATCCCAGTAGGCCATTTTCCAAAAAATTATGAGAATTTATCAACGAACGAGGGGGAATTCGTTTAGAAAATTTTTTGCCACTTTTCATTTCTTTACGTTGAAACGTTGGCCTACTGCGATATCATTGAATTATTTCAAAAATTATTTGATATTTTTTAATATCGCAGTAGGCCAGACGTATAACTATTTGTTATTAGTTAAGTCGTAAATTAATTATGCTTTTATATTTCCTATTGACGACATGCTCTATGTGCTCTAGCGGATTTTATGTTAAACTGTTAAATAACATCAAATTGTAAACAAATGTCAAATACAATACACTTTTACTCCAAAAAATATTTAAGCTGTGTTAAATTTAAAAGTTTTAAAATATGTGCAACAATCGGTGTATTTATTTATTCAAATGTAAGTTGCAACACTATTATCTATTATAATTTGATCACAATTTTATTATTTTAAACAGCAAAATGGAAAATAAACGTAAAACAGCGTATCGTTATTGTGGCGTACCACAGTGCAAAACCTATGATATAGACGGCGTGTCCATGCATCATATGCCCCGTAAGTCATGCTAAATAAAATTGCATTAAAGGAATGGATGCATGTTCTAAGGATGGGAAAAAAGATTCCCAAAAACTTTTGGATCTGTAGCAAGCATTTTAAGAAAGAACAGATTCTAAACCCATTATCACGGGCGAATATACGAAAAAGGGCATTACTTATCAGAAATGTTTTTTCCCTCAGAAAATTTACCACAATCAAGCATAATGACTAGGAAGCCAAAGACAAGAAAAGTTAGGTTAAATATAATTAACAAGTATGTACTACACTTTTGAAACTTAATGTATAATTGTAAATCTTGTATGTACTTATACTTTATTTTCTAGTTTATCAATTAATACGTCCAGTAAATCAGAAGATGGCTTTGAAAATACTTATCCTACTAACAGCAAGGAAGATGAAGTTGTGCCACCCATACACCAAGTTTGCATAGGAACTCAATTCAGCACTCACAGGCGCGATGTATCTGTGAAAGTTAATGGTGAACCAGCAAAACTTAATAATCTACCGTTCCTTGTTGATACTGACGAAAAATTATATTCCAACTCTAACTTTGTTGTTAGAACGGTTACATAAGTGTTGTTTATTAATAAGGCCAGAACGGCCCTATAATATTGGGTTGTCTCTAAAAAATCGTATAATATTGACAAAGTGTCGCATAAAAATGAATATGAACAACATACAGACCGCTATACTATTCAATATCTCCTCAAAATGTGCTAAAAATTATTTTGCTGATTGTGTGCAGCTCTTAGCAAAAGTTTTAAAGTGTTGCATATATTGGCAGACTCGAGAAGAAAACCTAAAAAATATTAATTGTTACTTTAATTTTAATCGTTTCTACTTATATTTTTGAAAATTATTTATCCAAAACAAATGAAAAAGAATAAATATTAATAGTTTACTTACTTTTCGTTTGAATTTTGATTTTCGATCGTATTTAACAGTTTTTAAATTTTGCTAAGAGAGGGCGCTGTTATCACTTTACCAGTCGTCAATTGTTTGTATGTATTTGAATTCAGAGATCTTGGTGTTCAGAGACATCTGTTGTCAAACATGTCAAATGACATGTTATTTATAAAATTGTAAATGAACTAAAGAAAATGTAATGGAAGAATGAACTTCCGCCGATTTAGAATTTTGTTAAAATTGTTGTACGGGATCGTTCAAATAAAGTTTTCAAAAATAATAATCTAAGGTGATCTTTTTATTTTGTTAAACTTAAATCCAAGAAAATAAGGTGCTACAAAATCAGGTGTGGGGTGCTTACTTAGTGTTTGCAAAATTTTGTTAGCGGTGTTAGTAATTTAATTAATAATTTTAATCAGAAAACAAAATAAGGTTTTGTCACATGTCGCCCAAACGAGGAATATGATGAAAGGGTTGAATTTGGTGTCAAGGAGCTACTGAGTGCCATCAATTCCATCCAAGGAAATAGTAACATTAATGATGCTAGAGCTTTTGTGCCGGAGTTTAGTGGTGATGTAAACGACAAACGACGATTAATCCGAGGATTTATCTTCTATCCGCATTCATACAATCGGCCCTTAGACATGAAAATTTAAATATAATTCCAAATAAGAGGAAAAATATTTTATGTTAAGAGGAGCAGACCTAATTAAAAAACGGTCATTGGGTCAGATACTAATGCTGTATCTCTGATGATGCCCAAAACAGGTCGAAACCCAAAGATGGAAAAACAGTCAAAATGAAATAAATACAAAAAATAAATTAAAATAAAATAAGAAAATATTTGAAATGAAGCACACCAATTAAGATGCTTGCACAATGAAAACATTTTTACTCATAGGTTTTGAGCAAATATGCAAAGATAATGCTTTGAGAATGTTTCGATATGTAGCTAACTTTATTCTTTATTATTCATGAGCCAAATGTTAAGATCTTTTTAACTTTTTCATTGAGTAAAAAGTATTTTAAAAAAAATGTTTTTTATCAAACTAATTTTCAGTTGTAATTTACCAAGGGCGGTGATAATTCGAAATAATTTTTTGCCAAAAATTTCGAAAGCAAGTATATTGATAAAAGCACGAGGCCGTAGGCCCTCGACCTACTTGCTTTCAACATTTTAGGCAAAAAATTATTTCGAATTATCACTTCCCTTGGGAAATTACAACTGATAATTTTTAATATCCCAGTAGGCCATTTTCCAAAAAATTATGAGAATTTATCAACGAACGAGGGGGAATTCGTTTAGAAAATTTTTTGCCACTTTTCATTTCTTTACGTTGAAACGTTGGCCTACTGCGATATCATTGAATTATTTCAAAAATTATTTGATATTTTTTAATATCGCAGTAGGCCAGACGTATAACTATTTGTTATTAGTTAAGTCGTAAATTAATTATGCTTTTATATTTCCTATTGACGACATGCCCTATGTGCTCTAGCGGATTTTATGTTAAACTGTTAAATAACATCAAATTGTAAACAAATGTCAAATACAATACACTTTTACTCCAAAAAATATTTAAGCTGTGTTAAATTTAAAAGTTTTAAAATATGTGCAACAATCGGTGTATTTATTTATTCAAATGTAAGTTGCAACACTATTATCTATTATAATTTGATCACAATTTTATTATTTTAAACAGCAAAATGGAAAATAAACGTAAAACAGCGTATCGTTATTGTGGCGTACCACAGTGCAAAACCTATGATATAGACGGCGTGTCCATGCATCATATGCCCCGTAAGTCATGCTAAATAAAATTGCATTAAAGGAATGGATGCATGTTCTAAGGATGGGAAAAAAGATTCCCAAAAACTTTTGGATCTGTAGCAAGCATTTTAAGAAAGAACAGATTCTAAACCCATTATCACGGGCGAATATACGAAAAAGGGCATTACTTATCAGAAATGTTTTTTCCCTCAGAAAATTTACCACAATCAAGCATAATGACTAGGAAGCCAAAGACAAGAAAAGTTAGGTTAAATATAATTAACAAGTATGTACTACACTTTTGAAACTTAATGTATAATTGTAAATCTTGTATGTACTTATACTTTATTTTCTAGTTTATCAATTAATACGTCCAGTAAATCAGAAGATGGCTTTGAAAATACTTATCCTACTAACAGCAAGTTTGCATAGGAACTCAATTCAGCACTCACAGGCGCGATGTATCTGTGAAAGTTAATGGTGAACCAGCAAAACTTAATAATCTACCGTTCCTTGTTGATACTGACGAAAAATTATATTCCAACTCTAACTTTGTTGTTAGAACGGTTACATAAGTGTTGTTTATTAATAAGGCCAGAACGGCCCTATAATATTGGGTTGTCTCTAAAAAATCGTATAATATTGACGAAGTGTCGCATAAAAATGAATATGAACAACATACAGACCGCTATACTATTCAATATCTCCTCAAAATGTGCTAAAAATTATTTTGCTGATTGTGTGCAGCTCTTAGCAAAAGTTTTAAAGTGTTGCATATATTGGCAGACTCGAGAAGAAAACCTAAAAAATATTAATTGTTACTTTAATTTTAATCGTTTCTACTTATATTTTTGAAAATTATTTATCCAAAACAAATGAAAAAGAATAAATATTAATAGTTTACTTACTTTTCGTTTGAATTTTGATTTTCGATCGTATTTAACAGTTTTTAAATTTTGCTAAGAGAGGGCGCTGTTATCACTTTACCAGTCGTCAATTGTTTGTATGTATTTGAATTCAGAGATCTTGGTGTTCAGAGACATCTGTTGTCAAACATGTCAAATGACATGTTATTTATAAAATTGTAAATGAACTAAAGAAAATGTAATGGAAGAATGAACTTCCGCCGATTTAGAATTTTGTTAAAATTGTTGTACGGGATCGTTCAAATAAAGTTTTCAAAAATAATAATCTAAGGTGATCTTTTTATTTTGTTAAACTTAAATCCAAGAAAATAAGGTGCTACAAAATCAGGTGTGGGGTGCTTACTTAGTGTTTGCAAAATTTTGTTAGCGGTGTTAGTAATTTAATTAATAATTTTAATCAGAAAACAAAATAAGGTTTTGTCACATGTCGCCCAAACGATCAAACGAGGAATATGATGAAAGGGTTGAATTTGGTGTCAAGGAGCTACTGAATGCCATCAATTCCATCCAAGGAAATAGTAACATTAATGATGCTAGAGCTTTTGTGCCGGAGTTTAGTGGTGATGTAAATGAATCCGTATGTGGATTCATTATACAAGTGGAATCGGCAATGGAGTAGTTTCAAGTAAGTGAAGTGAGAATGAAAGGAATTGTGGGGAATAAATTGAAGGAGAATGCTCTTGAATGGCTCCATTCTAGGCCTGAGCATCTTAAAATGAAGTCAAAAGAATTGTTAGTTGAATTGAAAAGAGTATTCGATATCAGAGAAAATCGAGTTTTGCAAAGGAGAAAATTTGAAGAACGGAAAGGCGTAAGAACGAAACATTTAGCTATTATTATTTCAATAAACTATGTTTGTGCAAAAAACTACTGCTAGATGATGAAGAAATTTTGGAGTACATGATTGATGGACTTAATAGTACTATTTTACAAACTCAAACAAGAATGCAGGCTTTTAGATCAACTGAAAATTTTTATAATATAATGATAAAGATACCAAGTGGAGATCGTCTTCATTATGATGAGAGGGGAGCTGGCTCATCATTGAGTGCAAAGGGAGAACATCAAACAAGTATAAAAACTGGATCAACAGGTATGAAATGTTACAATTGTGGTACCCATTGTAAATCAATAAAAAAAACACGTGGAGCGTGTTATGGCTGTGGTGAATTAGGTCATTCAATGGTGGCTTGTCCTAATAAATTAAAAAAGAAGCAGAATCTATTAGTTTTATAGATCTTAATGGAATTAAAATAAGTCTAAGTCCTTGTTATAAATTAAAATTAGAAATAGTTGAACCATTTTGTTTTAAAGTAAATGCAATAATAGATACGGCAAGTCCCGTAAGTTTAATTAAGTACAAGTTTGTTCCTAGTTGTGTTAATTTAAATAGTTGTAATGCTTCTTTTAAATGAATCTCTATACCTTGAAACGCAGGTTGTTGTGGGACCTAGGTCTTAAAAGGTATTTATGTGTTGTTGTGACACATATTCTAAACCCTATAACTACACTTTTTATTTAAAAAAAATCTCTAGTTCTAATTTAAATGACATAAAAAAATTTTTTTCGTAAAACAACATACACGTTTTTATACACACATATATTTAAAAGCATTTAAATGCATCGACTTAGAAATAAAAATAAAATGCTTCTGTGCTACATTGGTTACTCTGCTAGTCTTCTGGTGTTGTTTTATCGAAGCGAATGCCACAAAGTTCTGCAAAATCCCTTCATTTGTTAAAAATAATTTTAAATTTAGTATCATCTCTGCATTGTTTAAGCATCAAGATAGTAGTTTTAATTAAAGCGCTTGTGCTAGAAATTATTATATCTTTGCTTTGTAACTGTTCAGAGAGTGAATTTGTAAACGACAGCAGATCGTGCAGCATAGAAAAAAAGGATGGTTTTTCTATACGATTTTTTAGATCTCGGGCATCCCGGGATTTAAAATTTATGAGTCACATAGTGCCAAGAAAAATAAAACACCACGGGATTGCAATCCCTACGTGACTCCTCTTATGTCGAATCGTTTTTTTGTTTGTTTGTTTTCCTTTATCTATCTCAGAGAGAAAGAGTTATGTCTACCTTAAACTGACCAGAGCCAAATCGTTCAAATGTGGGACAAAATGCAAACATTTTTCCAAATACTAGCTAATTAGAATTACTATTGCGAGAAAGTGGGACAGTAAAAACGTGCTAACTAGATTGTGCATAAATTTACTATTTAATGCTTTCCTTTACTATTTGTTTACTATTTAATTCTTCAAAAAATTCTTTTATTTTTTTTGGACATTTTTCAACCGTTAAGAAATGTGCTTACAGGGGTTCGTACATTTTCAAAATTCTTTCTAGTGCTGGCATTACCGCCAGCCAGCGAGTTTCACTGTATCCAATAAGTTGGTTATGTTCGACATTAGTTTTGCCGCAGAACTCCTTCAACGTCTCCAGTAAAGACAGTAAAATATCCAAATTTTTTTAACCCTGCCATTTAAATCAGCAGCATTTCTTATTGCATTATTTAGGTTATGGGCTGCGAATCCAATACCCAATACACTCTGGTTCAAATTCGAGTTTAGCTTGTTTTTAAATTTTCACCCCTTGACGTGACACCACTAAAATTGGTGTTCGTGTTCTCAGCGCAAATTGCAACTAACTTTTTGTCAATGTTAAATAACAACAAGAAAACAAAATAACAACAAAACTTGTTCAAGCTACTGGAGCTGGCGGCTTATAGCAACGCTTTTTTATATTTATCTGTATCTATATGTCTTTTAATATCATAATGTATATCATAAAATTAACAGTGGAATTTTCAAATTCACTCCGACTGGTAATACACTAAACTTTTGCGTCGTTATATTTTGATTTTTTTATAAAAGGATAGTCCAATTCAATATCGTATAAGAATTTACGTAAACGTTTTCTATCCGTCTTGATTTGCAGGAGAACTTTTTAAATATAAGTTTAAAAATTAGTATAAATTTACCTTTTATAGTAGCTTAAAACTTTTGTTACACAAGTAAAGACTGTAAAACAATTGAAACAATTTATTTTTATTTTACTAAATAATTAATATCTTTTCTGTATTCTGTAAGTATAAGAGGTATACAGTATACCTCTCGTTCTATCTTTTGCAAATCTATACCATTTATCAAGTTTTTATGCTGTTTGCTTTGTTTGTTCTTTATTGAGAAAAAAAAAATTATAAATTAGAAAATAATAATTTTACTTTTGAGCTTCCTAGTTAAAGTGTGTTTTAAACAGAGTTTGAAACGCTACTTATATCACTCTTTTACTTTGTCCTTTCAGTGCGTAGCTTAAAAAAAATATAACACTCCCACATACAGGAGTGAAAATAATAAAATATTCTTGCTACTAAATTGAAATAAATATTTTCTTTCAAATACTCAAAACTTTTACTTTTGCGTCAAATTTGATGCTTTTCAACGTAAAATGCTTGGTTCGTTCAATTATTCATGCATTGTTAGAAAAATGAATATAAGGGATGACATAGAGTGACTAATTTTCTTCTTTTACAAATCGAATGAAAGAACTGGAAAATGTTATCTGCTCCAAAGGAGTAAAATCGAAAAAACAAAACTTTTACTCTTACGAGTAAGAACGATATTCAAATTATGAACATTTTAATTTTTGAACATTATTTCAAAGGATTGAAATGAGTGCTCGAATAAAGACTCGTAAACTCTGGTTTAAAAATTTAAATTTTTATGAATTTATACGCAAAACTGCATCTTTTTAAGTAAAATATTTTGTATTTTATTTTCCATAATAATATTGCACTGGTTTGCTCTCCCAATATGGTTAAATCAACATATACATAACATTATACAAACTGCAAGAAAAAACTGTGAAGCCATTGCTCTGTCAAGATATTGCGCAAACTATACGTAGGTAGATGATTATTTCGATAATGCGGGCAAATGTGGTGGAAATATTTGTTTCGTGGGATAGATTTCTCCGTGGGACAACGCAATAAAATGTATGACATTGCCACGCAGCGTGGGACGTCTGGTCAGCTTACTACCCATAAACGTGCGTAAATTTTTCATTTGATTCAAAATTGTACAATTATTGCGAGTTTCTTTTAAATCTATAAGAAAAACCTACCACAAAAAAATAATAGTTTCTCCGTTCCTGTGACTGTATAAAAAAAATGAACAAAGATTGACGTTTAGAATACGTTTTGGATTTTATTATAACCAACCAAACATATAATTTTTGCTATTTTATGAATTAAAAATTCATAAAATGAATTTGACAGCAAGTTTTCATAACATAAAGTATGTTGCATAACTTAAATATTTGTTCGTGTCGTTAGAAAATATTGCTTGTCCATTATAAAACATTCACTATTATAAAATCACTGGAAATAACCCAATAAATTTAAATTACTCCCGTAATTATTTTCATTCATTTTATAAAAATTAGCACAACTATCAAGAAAACTTTTATATGTTAGGATTTTACATTTTAGAATTGTTTTTAATTTATTGTTTTTAAAAAAGTCTTGTAAGGTTTGTACAATCTGATATAGATAAAAAAAACAAGGGCAAACAGTCAGGGTTCTCCAAATAAGTGGGGTATAATTAGGTTGTGTTCTCCTGCATGTACTTACTTTTAAGTTTATATAAATTACCAATGACCAATAACAATTGAAATTTGAATGTTAAATACTGCACTATGAACTCTCGAGGAACGCTATACTAATGAAATCGTGGCTCAGACGTGGCTCAGACACGAATATCTTATAAACAAAACACAATCGTTCTTCTAAAAGCGGTGATGCCGCGCACCTTATAGTAGGCGGCGCTCTAGTCCTTGATACAAAGAACGATAACGGTTTGAAAATTGCGGTGAACTGTACTTTAGTCGGGCCAAAATAATATGTAACGTAATAATTATATTATCAGATATATTTCAATTGATAGTATGCGATAAAATTGGTATATTAGTTAAGTAAATCTTCTAAAAATTAGACGAATTTACAAAATAACAGTGCATTGAAATTTTTATGGTGTATAATTCTATCACGATTGGATGATTTTATTGAATCGATATTGATAGTATCAGATCCTTGGGGGGGGGGGGGGGGCAATGCCCCTCCCCCAGCCCTACCCAATTGACGCCCCTGAGTGGTAGTGATTTTAATGACGGTGAAAACGATATGTTGAATATTGACAGCGAATTGTTTTCTTCGGATTTGCCCGATTTAAATATAGGTGTGGATGATTATGCGATAAAAAATCAGTTAAATAATATTTTTAAGGAGCATTATTGGTGTGCACCAAAACCAGAAATCCCAATTACAGATTGTGAAATGGTTATTTCTTCGAAGTCTGATCACTCTGATGTACCGTTTTATCAAAGAGTCCTAAGCAAATGGCATTTAAAGAAGATAGGCAGGTTAGTGAAATTGGGCAACAATGGGTGGAAAAAGGAATTGTTAGAAATAGTAAATCTCCTTATGCAAGTAGAACGGTGTTAGTGTCAAAGAAGAATAGTGAACAGGCTCGATTATGTATCGACTTTCGTGAGTTAAATAAACTAACAGTGCGTGACAGGTTACCATTACCGCTAATAGAGGATCATTTAGATAGGTTAAAACGAAAAAAGTTTTTTGGACCTTGAATTTAAAAAGTGGTTTCCATCATATCCGTGTACATGAAAATTCTATTCAATATACAGCGTTTGTAACACCATGAGGACAGTTTGAGTTTACAAAGATGCCGTTTGGTCTTTGCAATGGACCTTCAGTGTTTCAACGGTTTATATCTCAGGTGTTTGCTAAATTAATAAATGACTGTAAGCTATTAATTTGTATAGATGATATAATGATAGCAACGACAACGATTGAAGACCAATTAACGATATTAGTTGAAGTGTTTGAGGTGCTGAGAATGAACTGTTTAGAATTAAAGCTTCCAAAGTGTCATTTTTTACAAACTAAAATTTGTTATTTAGGCTATTCAATAACTAAGAAGGGTATTTTACCAAGTGATGATCATATTGAATGTATCAAAAATTTTACTTTGCCTAAGAATGCAAATGAAATGAAGCGGTTTTTTGGGCTAGTGAGTTATTTTAGGAAATTCATCGGGAATTTTTCGGTTAGGGCTAAGCCATTGAAAGATTTGTGCCTCTATGGTGCGAACTTTGTCATTGGTGAGAAGGAGTTAAGTGCATTTATGAATTTGAGAGATGCAGAGAGAAGCACCCGTGTTAAGTATATACTCTCCAAATTCATATACAGAATTGCATTGTGATGCATCAACGGTAGGTCTTGCTGGCATTTTACTTCAAAGGCAAGATGATTCACAATTACATCCGGTAATGTTTAGTAAACGAACTACAGTAGCAAAGTCAAGATATAGTTTCGAGCTAGAAACACTAGCCATAGTATCGACAATTCAAAGAATGCATATATACTTACATGGTATCAAATTCAAAATCGTGACGGATTGTAATGCGTTTCAGATGACGGTGTCTAAAAAAAGATATAAATGCGAGGATCAGTAGGCGGGTGTTATTTTTAGAAAATTATGAATACGAAATTATTCATCGTTCTGGTGTCCAAATGAGGCATGTTGATTGTTTGATTCGGGATCAGAGTATTCTTATTGTAGATGAAAATGATACGATTGAACAAAGCTTATCAATTGCTCAAAGTCGTGATAGTGACTTATTAAAAATTAAAACGTTATTAGAGAATGGTGAAAATTGTCTATTCGAATTGCGAAATGGTCTAATCTATCAAAAAACAAAGGATGGTTTAAGATTTGTTGTTCCGGAGTTAATGCAACGAAACGTAATTCGTACATGCCATGATGAAGTATGGCATGTTGGTGTGGATAAGACCGAAGAGCTTGTGAAAAGGTCATATTGGTTTGCACATTTAAGGAGCAAAATAAAAAAAATAATAAATAATAATAAAATATTATTCTTAAGTCGCTCAAAAAAGAAAAATAAAAATTGCCAAAATTTCCCATACAAAGTTGTATGAAAAATTTAACCTATTTTCGTATTTGTTTTACGGACAGAAGCAAATAATAGCTATTTATGTATTAAGGGCATAAAGTATGTATTAACCGCTGGAGAGTGAAATTGAATCGGTCATTTCAAAAACCTCTTAAGTCACATTTTTTTCCAACATGCTTTTTTTGCAGAAAATGGTTCCTTAAAGGGAGATGTCACGTCACCCATTGTCAGACACTTACTATCGAGGTAACCCCCTGCCAGACACCCTTAAACTTTAACAAATTGATAAAGTTTAAGGGTGTCTGCCAGGGGGTTGCCACGATAGTAAGTGTCTGGCAATGGGTGACGTGACTTCTAATACTATCCCGAAGAATATATAAAAAAATTACGTTTTATACTTTCACGAAACTTTGAAGGCCTCTTTGTTACCTGCTCCCTGCCAAAGCTACCATGATCCAAACTTCATATGTCGCTAATTGTTCCTACTTGAGTAGGGGGTATGCGCAGAGAAATTCAGCTTTTATAAAATAACGAAGGTCTGGGGTCGCGGGTTCTTAGTCTATTATGATTTAGTTCTTTAATTACCAATTCATAGAAAATATTTAAAAAAATAGAAACTTATGAACAAAATAAAAGTAAAACTTCAGAAGAAATCAAACTTAATAGTATGTATATTATTTTATTAGGAGCTAAAGTAATATTTTTTCTACTGACTCTCCGTCAGACTCAGTTTGGCTCCGAATAAAATATTCTATTTTTTCGGCAAACGTTTCGTAAATTTTTTATAAATTTGAAATATTCCTAAATAAATATGAAAAATAACATTAAATAATCTTTATTATACAAAATTATCGATGGATGGCTCTAATTTATTGAGTTTTAATCCATCATCTCCATTCAAAATGTAATGTCATTTTACTGCCACCGTTAAAAAATGGAAAATATAACGCCACTTTACTGCTACTGTTAAATCATGTAAAATAGTGCTATTTGACAACCACTTTGATCAAACGTAAAAAAAAAGTAAGACTAGACCTTCTCCATGATAACCCCGACTGTTTCGTTTTTTTTCAATTTTTGTTGGTTATCTTAGTATAATGTCTTATATTGCAGTGTACCATCAATAATCTGCTATCCTCATTTTAATATTTTTAATCTCGTTTCCAGTTCTCGTCTTGGACTGTACTGTTCTGGACTGGACTATACATTTTAAAAACTATTCATGGAAATTTTTACGTAAAACACAATATTTCTTCGTTATTTGATAACCATGTTTAGCAAGAACTTCAACATTTAATTAAGATTAAAACCGATATCCTGAAATTAAGTAAATTAAGTGAAAAATACAAAATTCAATAACCACTTCTTTAATTTAGTTTATAATTAAAACTGACAAGTGATGTTAAATGGTCTATGTGAACATTACGAACATAGATAGAAGCAGAATTTTATCGGATACAAATTGTTAATCCACACTTGCGGTGATTGCCGAGTATACGCTTGTGTGGTTTCGGAATTATAAAGTGATTTAACTGTTATTGCTGGATAAGAATTATAATGTAGCCTAAGAAAACAATTATTTTCCTATAGATCTGGTATTGAAGAAAAATAAGCGTGGAGCTGGCAAAGAACTATTGGTTTTGAGCTCTACTAAAATTAGTATTGTTTATAAAAGTTTTTAAAATTATACTTGATCCTCAATCGATTCTTTCAAAGAATTTTCTAATAAGGATAAAGAGAAAGGAAGCAGAGTTTAAATTTTTTATAGTTTCATTGATTTTTGTTTTTCTTTTCTCATAAATATTAAATTTAATGAATGAACTCTTGTTTCGGTTATTTTTATATTTTTCCCAACACATCTATTTCAGTGTCGTTTTTCGAAAACTGGTGTAGTTTAAACGGGTTAATGTCATATACATTTCCCAAAAATATAGTTTGTAGCTTTTTTAACCGACTTCAAAAAGAAGGAGGTTCTGTGTTTCATTGTGGGTTTTTTTTATGTATGTTCACCGATTTCTCAAAAACGGCGAGTTCGATTTGGATGATTTAAATTGTATTCTATTTGGGTTTATTCCGAGAGGGTCCCATAATTTTTTCTATGATTTGGAAAATACCGTTATTCAGAAAATTAGAAAAAACCATATTTTTTATGCATTTTCGCTGATTTCGTTAAAACATATTAATCTGTTTGGATGTTTTGGCCAGTATTATATTGCTATACTTGTCAAGGTTATCGTAAATAATTTTTTATGACGGGAAATATGTATGCCGTTTGTGAAAAAATCGCAAAAACATAATTAATAGATTGTCACTGATGAAAGTTTTTCCCGTTGAAGTTATTACTTTAAAAACTCTTTCTAGCCGATATTTGCTTTATGACTACACTAAAAATAAAAAAACTTTAAAAAAAAATAGAACCGACTTCAGAAAAATTAAAACAGGCACAAAAAAGTGAAAAATAATTCAATTGTGGCTTTTAGAGACAAAAATACGTTACATTTTAATTAATTTAATTATGCCTTGCTTGCTATAGACAATAAAATTACGGTATTAAACAAAGTTACTATATTAAAATCGTTACTTTTTATTATAATTATTATAGTTGTTATAATAGTAATTATATTTTAAAAGTTATTTGTAGTACAAAACTGTTCGAAGTTGGTGCCACATTGACGAATTTGGGCATGTTCTACGAGCCGACTGACAGTTTGCAATGATTAAAAAATGTACGTTAGTACCCCAGGGAGTGGACAACCGCGAGGTAGACCACTACTCAATAGCAGACGAACGTAAAAAAACGACTTAAAAAATCGACTGCCATGCTAATTATGTCGCTGTTGCGAATGACCGAGGTGAATACTCGAAGCTAATTAGCTTTGCAGCTCTCCTACATGGAGTATGAAAGCCACATAAAAGTTTATCCAAAACTCCACCAATTGTTTAGGTTGAACAGGGTTTCGGCCCTAATAATATTTAACTAAAGGGTTCAGGGAATTTTTTAACGGGCAATTTACAGTTTTTAATAAAAATGGTCATACATTTCAATTTACATTTGCTTAAAAAGGTACAAAAAACAAAATTTTGCTTAGAAAAAGTTTATGGAACTTGGATGTTTATCAAGTATACTGTAATGTATATTCATGAAAATTTTATTGACCCATATTACAACTTACAAGAACTATATAGTTAAATTAATTCACTGATTCAATTGAAGAATGCAACCGATGATTACATATACTTCTATTTGGCTTTACTAGTTTTATTTCCATAGTAAAAAAAAGCCCTTGACAATGAACTAGAAAATTGTTTTGAAACGTTAGGTTTTAAAAAAAAAATTGGCTAACAAAAACCGTTCTTTCAACTACAAAAGCTGTTGATATATTCTTAGCCGTTTTTTTCCACGCAACAAAGTGCTATTAGTAGTGCGAATGTTTTCCAAATAACCAACAAATTCAATTAATTTTTCAAGAAATACGAAATCACTTTAAACCACAGGTCATATCATTGTTCTTATCCGGCAATAACTTTTGAATTGAATAAATAAGGCAAAAGTCTATTTTATAAAAGCTCTTACAATAAAACCTTAAAATTATTTGAAATTCCATTAGAGAATCAAAAATTATTTAAGGAACAATTAAATTATTTACTTAAACACGAATGAAGAAATATAAATATTATATGTATATGTAAATGATTTGAATATCTGCAATATTATTAAAAAATGGAATGACAAACAAAAATTTTCTTAAATTTACAAAAACATATTATTTTGTATGTTAAATTTACAAAAAAAAACATTTTTATGCTTGTAATCTATGATGATTTATTTTTAACTATTTTTGGTGAATTTGTCGCTGAATGTTGTGGTTTCCTTTGTGGTGTGCCATTTGTTATTGGTCGTGCATTTTCAGAACTATCGGAAAAATCACTTGAATCAGAACGAAGATCCCCTTCCATCTAAAAATATAAATTATTTTTTTTTTAAATGATTCAAAACAAGATAACACCTAAATACGTTTACCTGGCCTGATTGCACTGCTTTAATTGCTATTTGAAGAATTAAGTAGGTCCATGCAATATGTAGTACAAGCAGAAGAATAAGAAGAGAATTAAAGATATAGTAAGCCGGATACATTGGCAGAATTTTCGGAGCTTCAACAGAAGTTGAATATAAAATTCTTGGAAATAATCCTAATCTTGTGACTATCCATAAAACAGTGAAAAAGGCAAAAATAGTATCACAAGTTTTTTGGTAATTAGCGTATTTTGTTAATTTAGCTGCCTCTAAAAGTATATCCGCACAATCATGCACGATTAAAACAAGAGATCCACAACGATGAAGATTGCAGGTCCAACTTAATGATAATAATAGTAAAGTTACCACATGATGTATAAACATTTGCCAGAAATCTTTTCGTCTGATATCAAAAAATTGACTAACGGTTAATGACCAATAGAATGCCATTGATATCATGTAGTACCACCAGACATCATTGGTAATTGAATGATGGGGATACCCATACCATAGAGTTTTAATATCCCAAAGCCAAGGTTTATCCCATAATATAATTAATCCGTACGTAAAATTTGATGTGTAATAAAGACATCTCCACGAATTTTCACAAAACTTAACCAGAGTTGAGGGTTTATCTTGAGCCTTGCGATGCCGCCACCACCTTTCAATTTGTCGTTCCGTCATATCACATTGTTTTGCCAAACCAAAAACCTGAAAATAAAATTGAAATATTATAAATTTTTTAAGTTTTACATATTTAAATTTTACATTGAATGAAAGATAATTTAATACAAAACTGAATTCAAAGAGATAGTATGTATAATTCAAAAGATTAGCTTTAGATTAAGAGCCAATTAATATATAAAAATTTATAAGAATTTTAAAAAAGAACTGGTAAAAATATTCCTTGTTTTCATTGAAACTACCAAACTTATAATTTTTTTTAATTGTCTTTTCCTGCGAAATTTGAAATCAGCTTTTCTTTACAAATTTTTGTTGCTTATTTGATCTACGATTGTGACGACCCGCGTACATCCATCCCTGCTATTAACATCTATGTTGATAGCAGGGATGGACGTTAACATATATGTTAACCTTGATCCTTAATCAAACATAACATATAAGTTAACATATTTTTTTTTATTCAAAGTTAGGCATGTTTAGTGTTAACCATAATAAATTATAGATTAACGTCTTTGAATATCCGAAGATACCATGCTAACTGGGAAACTAGGACTCAAGAGTATTTATTAATTTTCTTTGAGGAATTTATTCACGTTGATTTTAAAGTTTTTATGATTAAAATTATCAGGAAAGACCCACGCCGGTAAGGCATTCCAGAAATGTGAGACTCTGTTAAAAAAAAATCACGTTCAAAAGCGACAGTTCTACATCTTGTTTCTCGAACTGTAAAAGGATGGGCTACTAATGATGCTCTGGTGTAAGGCGAAAAGTTTGCAGGTTCAGGTAAAAACGATTTGATCTCCGCAGATGCCCGTTCATCCATAATGTATTTGTAAAATACCGTCAAATCAGCAACATTTCTTCTATGTTGCAAGGAATCAAGCTCGTTAGTAAGATTTGAATTGTCGATCAATTTAACAGCTCTCCGCTGTATAGAATCAACACATTTCAAACTACTTAAGTAGGCTCCACCCCAAATGTGAGAACAATACTCCATGCAGGGACGAATAAATGACTTATATATTAAAAAAGATATGTTAACTTGTTATGAGATATGTCAACTTAATCAAACATATGATTTAACCTTAATCACACACCACTGGTAATATTAGAGAGATGCCACTAGCCGAGATGATATCATAGGGATTCTGGTAAATGAATTCAACTCAGTCAACGGTATCACCCTCAATCTTGGTAACGCAGTATTCCTTGATGATGCCGCGCTACTAATTGCTAAAAGAAATGAGTTTGCATGTAACTTTATATGTTGTCTTTAATCATTGAGAAAAACAGTGCGTCACATGACCAAAGAATAGTTGGATTATTTGCAACCCCATTTTGTATACTATATTTTTTACAAAATGTGTATTTTACCTATTATTTTGTTTTTATTTTCTACATTTTTTCGTGAAATAATGTAGATTTCAGAAAATGCAAATCAAAAACGAGAATACTAAGGAAAGGTGTACCACAAGGTGGAGTTCTTTCACCATCACTTTTTAACCTCTACCTTAGCAGTCTACCTATTTCACCAGACGGTATAACCGTCACATCATATGCAGACGATTGCATTGTTCTTGCCTCAGGAAGCAATCTAGAACAACTCACCAATAAGCTGAACAAATAACTAAACTCCCTTAATAAATGGTTTAAAAGCAGAAACCTGACACTATCGTCAGAAAAATCCACCACTACACTTTTTACCACTTGAACGAAAGAGGTAAATACAAAATTAAACATCCGCATTGACAACATTTTTTTTCCTACAGATAAAAAACCGACATTGCTGGGAGCAATATTCGATCAATACCCAGGTTCAATGCTTATGCTCAACAGGTGCACTCAAAACTAAAAATCAAATGCATTAAAAGCACTAGCTGGAAGATAATAGGGCAAGGACAAAAGTTCAATTATCACAACATACAAATATATAGGTAGACCCATTTTAAACTACGCACCACCTATATGGAGTATGGACATCTCAAGTTGCTGACACGCACTGGAAGAACATGCAAACCACACAAAACGCATCTTTGCGAACCGCTACTGGATGCCACCTGATGGCTCATAGAGACCATCTACATGAAGAATGTAATATCTTTCCGGTTCGTGAACACAATGAAATGCTCTCTAAACAATACCTACGGGCCTGCCACAAAGAGCAACACCAATGCAATTACATCCTGTTAATGGCTTCACCTCCTAGAGATAAGGAAAACTGCTAAGTTCTTTCAAAGCGATGTTAGAGACGATCCAAACACCAGGGATATCGTTAAGCTTACATATAGAAGTGGTATAAAAAGGCTTCACACCAAGGCTGTAGAAGAAATAATAAATAAATACGTACATAATCGAGTCCTGAATGGACGACCACCGCAAGTCGCCGCAGAAGAGAATTAATCGTTTCGCAGCACTAGATGCATTCGAGATCCGGTTGGATAAAAATATAAAATAACTATATGAATAGTTTCGACCCCCAAGTTATTGACAAGTGTCCCGCATGTGAGAGCACACCACATAATGTTGACCACTTAATTAGATGTCCAGGGAAGAAAGATCTGGCTGTAGCAGTTTCTAAACCTAGAAACGAATTCGAACGAGTAGCACTTTATCAACGTCGCTAAAAGAACAACGACATGAAATACTGGCCATATTTAATTATATGATAATATTTATTGTCTTTATATAAATCAATCTATATTATTGCAATAATACATAATATTGTATATACATATTGTAGAATAATTCAAATTTGTATGTATCTTACATACATATTTTTATAATAACATATTTTAAACTAAAATATAAACTGTAACAAACGTTATTATATAATATATGTATATGTGTCAATGTGGATAGGTCAAGGTAAGTTAATTGTTTTGACATGAGATATGAAATTTACAACGCATGTATTCATGCATAGAAAATAAACACAATCAAATTTTGATCAATCATCGTTGATTGATATTGTGTTTTATTATAGATAAGCCGATAGTAGATATAATAACTTAATCATCTAGTCCCTGTAATATTTTTGTAATCCGACGATGAGCAATTACGCTCAAACCGCGTTATAAATAAATATTTCTAAAAATAAAGTTTGTTTAGTGGATTTTATTAACAATAATTTATTCCATATAAATTATCAAATTTATTTAATATTTAGTCCTTAGTTGAAATTGATTAAGCTAGCTTTGTAATCAGTTACGTTTGTAATTTGTATGAAGGCAAAATTTGTAAGAGTATCAAATTCTTTCTGGCCTTAATTTTATATAGTAATGATTAATAACACATGTTAAAAATAGATAATACATTTTAATTTCAAATGACCAATGACCGTCTGCTTCGCTATGTAATTAACTTATAAATCTCTCAGTAGCAATGTTGACCAACGACTAGTTGCTACACTGCAAATTAATGACATGGCGTTGTGGTGGGTTTTTAAAGATTTAAGAAAAACCTAAAAAACATTGTTTGCCTCGATCCGAATTTGAACAATACACAATACGTTATACCATATCGATCATATATCATCAGTAAACAATTTTATTATTTTTTAAATAAAAAGTGATGTGAAGGAATTAATATGTGTCACACATAAAAACCTTTTAAGGCCAAGGTCCCACGACAACATGCGTTCTAAAGTGTTGATAAATGCAAATTTTTTGTGGTCCTTTAAGGAATGGATAAACAATAAATCCTATCATATAAAATATGACGTAGGCCAATTATTTCATGATAGGATAAAATGAAATAAATAAAAATAAAATAAGAGGTAAAAAGCATTTTTTTTATAAGTTTGCAGGAAGAAAACTAACATCGGGTTACCAATAATCGCTCTCTTTGGCGTTTACATCCCATAGAGAGATTTTCCGTCTGTTCAATCACCTTCCATTCATCTCGTTCCATGATTAGTTGACACCAGTTTCGACATTCTATATGACGAATGTCTTGGATGATGTCATCACGCCAGCGTCGTATGGGTCTTCCTCTTTGACGAACACCAGCTGGTTATTGTTGGAACACTTTTGTAGCATAATATCTAATGGAGCCCATACTATCTAAATGGTCAACCCATTTAATCGGGTCGGATTTAATGAATCCGATTACATCGCAGCCACCATGAAGCTGTCTGATTTCATGATTCATTTGGATTGTATACTGATTTTCAGCAACATTACATGAACCATAAATTGTTCGTTGTTGTTGCCTCTCGAATGTTAATAGAATTCTACAATTGGAGGAAATCAGTGTCCAGGTTTCACTTCCACAGGTCGAATTAATGCTATGTAAAGTGTGAGTTTACACGACCACGAAAAATGTTTTGATCGCAGAAGTTTTGAGTATGTGTGGAAAACTCTGTATGCGGCAGTAACACGGGTTTTGATATCTGCCTGCATGTCATTTGACGTTGTTATTAGAGACCTGAGCTATCTGAAATTTTTCCTGCGTCCTACTTCATAGTTGCCAGTATCCGGGAGATATATTCCTGGGTGTGGTTAAAAGTTTAGTTTTGCCGGTGTTAATGCATAATCCAAGTCGTTTAGCATTTCTTTCAAGCTTAGAGAAACTATCCTTAATATCGTTTGGTTTACGTCCGAAAAGCGCTACGTCCAAATTAAATAGTACTAGCGCGAATGTATCACCTTGTCGAACACCTTATGTTATATCAAAAGTATCAGAAACTGACCGTTCGATTACTATTCTACAATTTGATCCCGATATTGTGAGTTTAAACAGAGAAACAGATTTCTCTGGGATACCAAGGCATAAGAGCGCGAACCAAAGGTTGTCGCGGACGATACTATTATATGCTTGCTTGAAATCAATGAAGAGCCGGTGAATGCTAATGTTGTACTCCCAACATTTTTCCAAAATCATCTTTAAGTTGATTTTTGGTTGAACGGTTGGGACGAAAACCACACTGATAGTCACCGATGAAAGATTCGGCGAACGGAATGAGTCGAGCAAGTGCGACACTAGCTAGTATTTTATATGCAGTGTTCAGCGGTGCAATTCCACGATAATCCAGCTAGTGGTTATTTCTTGATCATGATTGTGACGCACTGTCTTTCTTAATTCTTAATGATTAAAGCCCATATCGTCGACTATAAAGCATTTACGTGTAACTAAATTTTAGATATTGGAAAGGAAGCTCAGAAAATGATTTATTGCGATTCTAAACAAACTTTTAAAAATAAAAATTACTATCAATAAATAAAAAAATAGGTTTTATTGATAAAATAATTTTATTTTCAAGATAGTTTAGAATCACAATAAATCGTTTTTGCGCTTCATCTCAATTTTTCCAAAATGTAGTAACATTTAAATGCTTTGGAGCCGACGATGTATAGATTTATATGAAGGCGGCACGTTTCTTCGGGCGAGCAATAGCGTACAATCATCAAAAAATATGTCATAACATAGATTTATGGAGTTTATACCGTTGACTTTTTAGAGTTCATCCGCCAGCATCCCTAAGATATCACCTTGACTGATATGTGATATCGCATGATTTTACGTTAACTCTTATGCATAAAGCAGGGACTGCGGTACGCGTGGTTGTCACCCCTTAGATCAAAAATAACAGAAGCTTATCGCAATATGCGTCTTAATTTTTCTTTAAAAGCGCTTCTGAAGCGGCTGTAAATGCTCGAATGTATGCTTTAGCTAGAAGCACTCTTAGAGCTCTTATAAGGCTAAGTAAGAGCAAAATGTGGGGGTCTTAGGGCAACTTCTTATGTTTTTTACGCTCTATAAAATTCTTGGTCCTATTATGAAGCGCATTACTCTCATAGCAATTAAACGGAAGCATTTGAAACAATCAATGTAGAGCTTTCTAAGTTTTTTCATATTCTTGTGTCTAAACATTTTGCTCTAAAATAGTATTAGAACAGCGTAAATTTTGTTTAAAATTTAGAATCGTTTATATTTACAATTAAGAGCTATCAGACTAATTTTATTAAGTTTTAGAACAGTTACTTGGGATCCAATAAAAAACTAAAAGGATTTGGGGTACTGGAGCAGACAGTATAGATTGAAAGCGAGACATGTTAAGAGAGGAAAAAAGGCTGCTAAAAATATAAATAATTTCCAAAGTTCAAGTCACATTGCACAGGAGTGCGGAAGAAATATATACGAAGAAGATTGAGCGTTGATTTTTATTCGCAGACTGCCAATGGTAGCAGAAGAGCATGCGCACTGTTCAAAGACAGACAGTGAAAATCCCCTGTTGAATATGTTTGTGAAACGGACAACAAGAGCAAAACTCTGAAACAAAAATTACAAAGAGTCAAATATCAAGAGTATAGTCGAATATAGAGAATCAGTCTACTATACACATGTGAGTTATCACATACCACTATTAATAATGAGAAAGAGGCCTTAAACGGTATTCATGTGTTGTTACACTTCTATTCGATCGATTTCCCCGCTGTTACTTGGCGAAATGATGAATAATTGTAAATATAATTTCTTGTTATAGTATTTCCCAATTGAATTTTTATTATTGCTGTTTAGCTATTTAATTATTTATATGCTCAATCCGATTTCGATTGTGACTAGGGATTGCAATCGCGGGATCATGAGCCCCGACATATTTTTATGATCCCGAAATCCTGGCCTTAATGAAAGAAAATCCCGGTATTACGGGATCGTCATAATATTGTTAAAAAATAAGTAATTGTAAACTCGCAAGGAAGGATCAGTTGTTGTTGATTTGTAAATTTTTGGTCTACAGGTATGACAATCCCGCGTACTAGTCTTTGCTATAGCCATATAAGTTAACGTGGGCTTTCATATACCACTGGCAACAACAGTGAGCGATCACTAGCGAAGTTGATATCTTATCGGTGCTGGCGGATGATCTTTATCTGTAGCACCCTGAATCTTAGTTATGGCATATTCCTGGATAATAGTAGGTTATTGTTTGCTCGAAGTAATGAGCTTTCGTATAACTCTATTATGCGGGCTTAAATCCTTGAGAAAGACCGTACATCACGCATGATCAATGAATATGTCACTAACACTATTCACTATGATATTTGGCAACCACATTTTAGTTTTCTTACTGCATATTTAAAAAAAAAATGCTTGCAATTTTCACCTAATTGTTTACCCGGTTAATCCAGTTGATTACCCGGATAGAAAAATTGCAAAAATTACCCGGTTAACCGAAAACCGGTGTTCCATCCCTACTTCATTCATGGTTTCCATGGTACGCACTAAATTCTAAAGAAAAGAATTAGATTAAGTATAAGTTCAATCAAAAATCTACAAGTGATCGAGAAAAGGTTTGATATGAAATTCGCAAAGTACAACTAGTGTAGTAGTGTGACTACATAATCGACAGTGGAAAAGAGATCGACCTTCTACAAAGGAGAAGATTTAAATTGGGTTTGGGACGAATAGATTTAGGTGGTGTAGAGTGTAATGATTACTCAATGCGGTTAAAAGAGAAATAAGAATATATCTAGTGACTATAAGTCAATATGAAAAAAATAAATAATAAAATAGTAATATCTAATAGGAAACAAAAATAAGAAAACAAATTAAATAATCACCTACTACATAGTAGGTAAACGTAAGCAAAAAACGTTTTAAAGATAGATAATAGCGATTATGATTAAATATATAATCACATATTTAATTACATATCTCCTAAGTAAATATTGTTTATTTTTATTTTAGGTAAATATCAATAGTCTATTATAGAACACTACACACTACCCGAAAGTTTGATTGATTTTGTTAATAAATAATAACAGAGTAGTTATACCAAAAATTATGTAGTATACTACCAAACTTACTATAGTATACTACTATACTTAACCGTCATAAATAAAATACAAGTTGCAAAGAACAGTCATAATTGACAGTTAGCTGTTAAATCACAGAGAAATAACAAATAGTGAAACATTTATTTGAGTGTTTTAAAAGTACCATGTGAAATAAAACAAAGTAATACAAAAAACTAAAATTTGGAGGAATTTTATTCAAGTCTTTACCGCGTACTCAAAGCAATCAAGACCAGATATAAATTATAGTCATGCAACTTCAACTTTGTAGTATTTTATTACTAAAACTATTTTAATTTTGATCTATAAGATTTTTTGTATTATAAATTTGATAAAGATCTGATAATAGTAATCTAATTGATAGTTAGATATTGAATTAGTAGTTCGATATTGATAAATCCATTGTAGAAAACCAATTTTATATTTCATTCTGTTTATATTCAAAAAATAAAATAACATTATTACTTGGAATAAAATAATTTTCTGAAAGTAAAGTTCAGGCTTTTAAACAAGGACATAAATAAAAATAATCAATACCCAACAAAAACACTAATTTTTTTATATTTGAGTATTTATTTAGTACTTATTGTTGAGTTTAGAGTTGAACTGAGAGTTTAGAAATTAGTTTGACACTTGGATTGCTTTCTATTACATACAATACCATTAAAAGTTTATTTGGATATCAGTACATTGCATCGAAAACTTTATTTTCATCTCTAGTGATGAAAAAGCTATACAATTAACTTTCGTCCCCGGTGACGCAAGCAACTTTTTATACGTGGTCTATTAACTATTTTCTAAACTAACTATATAATAAAAAAAGGATAAAAGCGTAGCATTAGGACACATTATAGAACTTATATATAGGCTTATAATCGTAAAACAATAAACTAAGCACGTATAAAGGCTTCTACAGTGCACAAATATCTTGCAACAAGTATGAAACCATAATTTTCATCACTTTAAAAGCGATCGAAAGATAAAAATGAAAATTAATTAGGTTAAATAATGAAAATTAAGTCTTTTCTTAAGAACAATAATCAACCAGACACCATTAGAAAACTTGTGTAGTTCAAGCTTAGAGTCTATATAAACATAGAGAGAACATAACTTTAAAATTGTATGAAGAGAGACATAACAAATGTGATCACTGATATGTCATATTAAATTTCTATTTTCGCCATTTTTGTTTGTTATTATTTACAACCACAAACTTTTTTATTAAATTATAAATTTAAGTAATTTGAAGGGGAGTAATTTGAATTTATTGTGTTTTTTCTAGTGATTATTTAACTAGTGAATATTTTATAATGGACAAGCAATATTTTCTAAAGACACGAACAAATATTTATGTTATGTAGATATTTTCAAAGCATATTATGAAAACTTGCAGTCAAACTTTTTTCATTATGGACAAATTAATTTTTAACTCATAAAATATCAAAAATTATATGTTTGGTTATAATAAATCCAAAACGTCATTTTTTTATACAGTCGCAAGGAGGTAGAAACTATTATTTTCTTGTGGTAGGGTTTTTTCTTATAGATTTTTAAAAACTCGCAATAATTGTACAATTTTGAATCACATGAGAAATTTACGCACGTCTATGGGAAGACATAACTGTTTCTCTCTGAGACAAAGAGAGGAAAACAAATAAACGATTTGACATAAGACGAGTCACGCTAAATATTAGTTGTGGCGATCGGTTAGAAAAGACTGAAACAAAGATCAATTCGTAATATACCAAACCATGGCGGGAAAGTGCGTCAAGACATCGAAATATTGCATAATTTAAAAACTTTTACCTGGTTAAATAATAATCGTAGAGATACAAAAGAAATGCATACCTTGTGTCTCAAGTGCTAAATGATATTTTGCAAATTTTTATAAATAGCAAAATAGTGAAAGCGGAACGTGGAACGAAATAGTGAAAAAGTTTGATTGCTGTTTTCAATTATTTTCATACCAACTTACGGTCTGTCGCTAATGGTTAATTTTTTTTGTTGAGCTTTTAGATCGTTTATCCACAACACAGTCTACAGTTATCGACGTTACTTTACTTTTTGTTGTTGCATTGCAGTTACTTTTACAGTTACAGTTACTTTTTGATGTTGCATATTGCATTTACCATTCATTCGCCGACATCTTTAAACCAAGGATAATGATATAGCCGTGTTCGGTTTCCATAGTGTTATAGCTTACAGTTTGGTAAAATTGTTTAGGCATTCAAAGAAATGGCCGGTGTCGTGAGCTCCTAAATTACATATGGAGCAGACATCAATGTTGATGCTATCTTGCTTAAATAATTACGTAGCAAACGGCACCTTCCCGAACTAAGTGTCGTTCTGTCCGATTTTTTTTTTGGTGAGTGAAAAGAATTCGACATAAATAAATTGAATTAATTACTCCAGCAAAAACGTTTTAACTTGAAATGGATTTGCGAATCAGACAATGAATATACATAAATAAAAGCATCTACATATATGAAAAGCTTGTAAGCAACTTTGATACTGAGCATAAATAGAACAAAAATGAAAGTAAGAGTGCGATATAAAGTTCCCGGTAATCTGCATGTTAGAAATTTTCTTGGCGCACATGATAATTTATTTACCCAAAGATTGTGCAGAGAAGATACGGTGCTAAAATAAAATATAGACACATACACAATCTTTTTTGAGCTATTATAAATTTTAGGCACTTTAGGAAAAAATACTACTACTTTTATTTTTCAAATAAAGGAGACCGCACATACCCCATGTTATATGTTATAATATAACATATAATATGGATGAGTTATTGCACAGCAACCGCAAATGGGTATGTTTCATGTTATAACAAATCATCAGATCAAACTTAAGCAACTCTTAACAATATAAGTAGCATTTAAACAAAATCATGATTTTATCCATATTGTCTACGACAGTATTATTGACCGTTCAAACGAAAACCATAAGGTTATTACACTTATTCAAGTATTAAAATCACTTAAATATTCTACTTAATGATGTGACATATCAAAAATCATAATTTCAATAAATTTTTGTAGTTGACCTTTACAAATAAAACTACTAGTAAATACTAATAGTTTAAATAAGGTTAATAACTTTTTAATAAGTTTGTTCGAAATAAGTTTGTGTGGCATGAATTAAATGTGTATGATAAGGGCTAAAGTACATCATTTTAGTATGCGTCTGCAAACATTAAAAAACTAAGACCGACATTTTCACAGAATACGCTAATTATCAGTACGCTAATTATTGTATTGTAATTATAATCAAAAACAATGTGATTTATCAAAACTGTCTACGAGGATTATCGATTAGAGCTTACCCGACTGAAACACAAAATGTATTTATTAGTATACGATTCAATTTTTTTTAATTGTTTGAATTTAAGAGATGAGTGTTGGTGCGATGAACCTATATAAAGAATAGTCAAAGTAAAATTTGTTCGATACTTTAAAACCGAGCTTATAAGTTATTTAAGGTATTTTTTGTGGGGTTTATGCTTCATGTAGAAGCCTAGGCGAAGCGCGAATATTCATCACAATTGCTGGCAAGATATAATTTCTATAATAATGGATTTTTTTAGCATCGATCATTACGTCCAAGTCTAATTGTCATCATTTCGCACTGTAAACCGACTCGTAGAACATGTCCAAATCAGCAATCCCATTGGAACGAAAGGAACCTATTATATCAGGACTGTCAAAGGATAAAAAGAGATATTTAATTGAATAAAAAGTTAGATTACATTCAGCGATTTTAGCTTTAATATCTGTTGATATACTTTTGTTTGAGTGAAGTATTGAATCTTTTTTCTTAGCATTAGGTATGCATGCTTTAAGAGTTCTGTACTACTACTATTTGCTGTAGTAATACCAAGAATGCTCGAACTTGTCAGGAATGTCCGAACTTATTAGGCATTCGCGTTAGTAGAGCAGTCCACAACTTTCTTATTTAATAGAATCTTAGACCTGTTTAAAGTCAACGAAAAGCTAGTATATAGGTAGGTTGAACTCTCGGCATTTTTGCAAAATTATCTTCATTGAAAAAAAGACATCGGTGGTACTTTGGCACCTTGCCGGAAACTACAATAATTTGTCTAAATTGTTAATTTATTCTCCAAAGTTTTAATTTTGGCTATTTTATACTCTGTCCAAAGAACGATCCTTAAGCAGTTTGCCCATGGAAAATTACCGTTTTTATGGCTTGGCTAGTTAAGTTGCAGTCCTGTGGCATGGTTTCAATCCTTCAAGTCATCTTATATTAAAACTAAACTACAAAATCTAAAATTTTTTTAAATATAATTGGAATTGGAAACACAACATTGGAAAAATATTACTTAAAAAGGTAAATACAGATAAGACATAAGGTGTGTTTGTTATCCAAAAGACTTTTTGAAATTTTATCAAAATTCATCATTTGTTCTCATTGAATTTCAATTCTCATTTAGTAAAACAAAAACGATAAAAAAAATATAAAAACACGTCTGCAATCATCGTCGCATGAATGTCAAAAATAAAGTAAGTAAAAACATTGCATCAAATAAAATTTAAGCAAAAAATAGTTTAAGGCGAGATTTATTTATTACCAAAAAACATAAAATTTAATAGTGGCATACTAAAAAGATTTTGAAATAATAAATCGTAATTCATACTGCCGATAAATGCAAAAACATGTAAGTGAAATCATAGTGAATTTAAAATAATAGTTTCAGTATTTTTACCGGTTCCGTTCTTTAAAAAAGTAAAAACGAAACTCCTATGGTGAAACGATTTTCTCACAAACTTTAAGTGCTATCAACTAGAAATTTGACTTTTCATATACTAACGTAGAAAAAAGAGCATTTTCTACGCGAGATGAAAGCGTTTTTGTATCGAGAACTTACCTCAATCGACAATAGCGCTCTCGTGAACAAAAGTTCACTCTCGAAAAAACGGTATATTCATCTCTTGTAGCAAAATATACTCCAATCTATTCATTTGTTTGCAATCCATTAAAATCTTTTTATTTTTACGTTTTTACAGTTGGTTTTTTTTTCATAGAAATGTTTTGGTTAAAAGGCAATTACGGCATGTGTCACACTCACAACACATAGATACCTTTTTAAAACCTACGCCCGACAACAACATGCTTTCGACGTTGTTGATGGACGCACATTTTTATCGTTGTTTTATGTTTTTTTGTGGATAACTAAACAAAATACTAAAGTAATCTACACAGGTGAAAAAGTTTAAATTTGAAACAGATCATTTTTGATTTTCCTGAAACTTGGCATATAAGAAGAATGGACAAAATAAAAAATACAAATTATATTAGATTTTTTCTTAAAGTGCATAGTTTGAGCATTGAGCACCTCAACATGCATGAAAAATTAAAATTTTGCCAAACCAAGGTAAATTTGAAATTAAAATAGTTAAGAACGGCTATACCGATTTCAACAAACCTTTTTTGTTTGAAAGATTAGGTGATTAATTAATCTTGTGAAAAAAAATTAATTAAATGTTTTGTAATTAATTTTAAAATCTTATAATGAGCAATTTCACACAAGTTCTGCAAATTTTTGGGAAATTTTGACTTGACCCCTTTTAATTTTGATTATTTTTTGTTTATGGATAGTCTTTCATAAATAAAAAATACGAGTTCTCTTAGAATTTTTTTTTTCGACCAGGGGTCTTCACAGGGTGCCCCTCAATTTTTTGTTATTTTGTGATGTGAGTGCATTTTGACGAGCGATTGTAGAAAAACTACTGAATCGATTTTCATAAATGATATGTCGTTGAATAGGTATTAGAACAAAGTTTTTAAAAATGTACACTGTTAATTTCTTGAAATAATTTTTAATGGTGTAACATAAGAAAAAAACGGTGTAATTGTAATTGTAATTTTTTTTAAAACTAAATTGAAGCTTATTTTATATCTAACCACTTGTGAAAGTTTAGGACACGCGTTATTTTTTGTTTTAAAGATAAAATTCGTTGTGCATATAACTGTCGGGAATCAGTTTTTTTTGTTCTGAAGAAAAATTATAAAAATGGCGATTTTTAGATTCAGATTTTTTTTTTATGTTAAATATCAAATATTTTATTATTAAATGAACTTTTTAAAAAGGAATTTCAGTCATGTTCAGCAAAATTTTGCGACATTTTGACTCGACCCTTTTTAATTTGGTTTATTTTTAGTTTATAGATAGCCTTTGATAAATGAAAAATACGACTTCAAGTAGAATTTTTTTTAAATATAATAATATAAATTATTATATTTTTAAATATAATA
The DNA here is from genome assembly GCA_963693315.1 of Diogma glabrata. Classification (NCBI taxonomy): domain Eukaryota; kingdom Metazoa; phylum Arthropoda; class Insecta; order Diptera; family Cylindrotomidae; genus Diogma; species Diogma glabrata. The sequence continues at coordinate 144,199,634 of OY856188.1, read as the reverse complement.
ATATAATTATAATAACAATATAATTATAATAACAAACAACAGTTATGCTACGCGTTATTTGGTTGAAAAAAGTAAAACTCTACATGAAAATAATTTTCAGCATTCATCTGCGACGGATAAAAGAGGTGTATCCACAATAGATATAAATGTTGTGGAGCAGTTCTATAAAAGTGATGAAATCAGTAGATTATTGCCAGGCAAACGAGATGCAATATCTTTTAAAAAAGGAGATGAGCGCATAAAAACACAAAAGCGCTTATTGCTATATGTACATTAAATGAAGCTTATGTGGAGTTTAAAAATAAGTTTCCTGATGTGAAAATAGGATTTACTAAATTCACGTGCCTTCGACCACAAGAATGTATAAAATTATCCCAAGGAGTTCATAATGTGTGCGTGTGTACCATACATCAAAATATGAAACTAATGATTCAACACTCTAAGATGTCTTGAATTACTGATGCTGCTTTCCAGAATTATAAAACATTAATTGACTTTGTTTCATGTGGTGAATTAACAGAAGATTGTCATACTTTGAAGTGCAATGAATGTTCAAAAAAACTTCAACAACTGGAAGAAAAATTACTAAATGATTTTGACGTTAAAGGAATCCTTCAAGTCAAATATCAACAATGGAATACCACTGATCGATGCAATTTGGATACTTTAATAGAAACTGTAGAAGAATTTATGAAAAAATTTATTTACCGTTTACAAATTTTGATACCACACAACTTTATAGTAAAACAGCAATCTACATTCATTGAGGAAAAAAAAATTTGAAGCAGGAAGTGCTTCGTTCAAGGGGATTTTTCTGAAAACTACGGCTTCATAATTCAGGATGCGGTTCAATGCTATTATTATAATAATTCACAAGCTACTATTCATCCATTTGTCATTTATTTTAAAAGTGCCGCAAGTGAATATATACAGCACCGAAGTTTTATACTCATTTCGGATATAAACGATCACAACAGTACTACAGTCCATCTTTTCATTACAAAACTTATTGAATTCTTCAAAACGCATATAAATTCTAATATTACGAAAATAATTTATAACACTGACGGCACCTCTCAATACAAAAATAAACATAACCTAATTAACTTATGCCACCACAAAAAAGACTTTAAGGTTGATGCAGAATGGCATTTTCATGCTACCAGCAATGGAAAGGGACCTTGTGATGGAATTGGTGGTACACTGAAGCGTGCTGCACACCGTTATAGTATAGGGAGGAAAGATATTATTGATACACCAAAAAAACTTTTCGAATGGGCTTTAAAATAGGAATCTACCATGAACTTTGGATACGCCGATAAAAATGAATATCAATTAACAAAGGGAAAATTACAAAATCGACATAAAAATGCGATTACTATAAGTGGAACTCAACAATTTCATTCTTTTGTACCATTAAATACTAAGACAATAAATGCAAAAATGTTTTCCAACTCAAAAGAAACTTAAATGTAAAATAAGTAAATAGTTTTTAATAACTATATTTATTTTCTTTAACCTACATATATAATTTGTATGATACTTTAAAAAGTTTATTCAATAATAAAATATTTGTAATTTAATGTTAAAATACAATCTTTTACTTTATGACCATAATAACATAATACGAACATAATACTTCTCCAGTCAAAAGTTCCTAAATAGATTTTGTTATTTATACGGTTTTTTTGTTTGCAGTCGAGACTGTCAAATTATTTTTTATAAGAGCGACAAGTGATTACTAAAAGTGACAAATAAACATTTCATTTTTTTATGCCATCTAATACAAAGAAAATAATTGCAGTACTGTTTTCCTATTCAAAAGAAACTTCTGTTTGTAAAATAAGTAAATCATTTTTAACAATTGTATTTATTTTCAAATATTTTAAATTTATCTTTAAATTGAATAAGAACTTTTATTGGTTTATTAATAATTCCTACAATATATTGACTTATACCTTCTCGATATTAAATTTATATTAAAATATTTATTTTAATTATTAAAATAAAAAAATAATGATAAAATTAGTATAAAATTTATTTAAAAATAATTTAATTTTGATAGGTTTTATTGTACTACAGATATAATTTTTATAATATTTTAAAAAGTTCATCTAATAATAAAATATTTGATATTTAACACAAAAAAAAAATCTCTTAGTTTATAACGCCATTTTTTTAATTTTTCTTCAGAACAAAAAAAACTGATTCCCGACAGTCATATGCACAACGAATTTTATCTTTAAAACAAAAAATAACGCGTGTCCTAAACTTTCACAAGTGGTTAGATATAAAATAAGCTTCAATTTAGTTTAAAAAAAAAAAAGCTATGCCATCTTTTTTTCAATTACACCGTTTTTTTCTTATGTTACACCATTAAAAATTATTTCAAAAAATTAACAGTGTTCATTTTTAAAAACTTTGTTCTAATACCTATTCAACGACATATCATTTATGGAAATCGATTCAGTAGTTTTTCTACAATCGCTCGTCAAAATGCACTCACATCACAAAATAACAAAAAATTGAGGGGCACCCTGTGAAGACCCCTGGTCGAAAAAAAAAATTCTAAGAGAACTAGTATTTTTTATTTATCAAAGACTATCTATAAACAAAAAATAATCAAAATTAAAAGGGGTCAAGTCAAAACGATGTTGAATCTTCGTGAAATTGCTCTAATCACGTGTAACGATGTTTGTCCGCGATGTACTCCACAACAACGTAAACAATCTTAATGAAATTTTGTACAATGTGCGTATGATGGTCCAGCTTGAGAAATAGGATAGTTATTATCTTGATTAAATGCCTAAATATTTGTTAATTGCGAATTAAATGTTAAAAATGGATGGTTCATATGCCAACTTTCAGATGGCAGCGTAAATCCATTTATTCAATTGATAGTAAACTTCAAGATCTGTATAAGGCCATTATTAGACTATCGAATATGTTTTAGTAAAGAAAGTTTTGTTTTATTTGATAATAAACGAAAAGGATATTATGCTAAGTCAAATACGTTACCAAAGATTATTGATAATTTTGTGCAGGTGGAGGTTATATATTGATTATAGAAGTGTTAGAAAGTATCGAAACCTGTAAAAAAATTATTGTATTGGTTTTTATAAAGTTTGAATAAAACTAAGAGTAAAAATTAAAGAAAACAATAATTTAAATTTATTTATTTATTTTTTTAAATTTTTCATTTTTCATGTTAATTTACAAAAATCAATATCAAATTGAAAAATGCTCTTATTTGTATTGCTAATTAAAATAGAACGATTAGAGGTAAAAAAAAATTGTCATCAAAACTGGATGAAAAACTACCGAAGTTTATTTTACAACCTTTACTCTCCAATTTTTTTTATTGACCAATATATTTGATAGTATGCTATACGTCTTATAAATTTGGGTTAGCCAATAGATGGTGCCGTATTTGAATTTAAAACGTTGTTTTTAATGTTAAAGTTTTGCAAATGCACTACGCTTTGCTTTTTCCAATTGTCGTGTATTATTTTTTCATTGGTGATTGGTGATAATTATTTTAATGGTTTTTTTTTAAATATCGGTTGATACGCGTAGTTTGCTTTGATCAATGTTTTTTTTTGTTGAACATAATTTTATGAAATTGAAAAATAAATGTATAATCTGATAAACAATAACATTTATATGACAAAATTATACATATTGGAATTTAACACATCATGTTATAAATTTTAAATTTCCGAAACACCTTATTGAGTCCACTCTTAAAAAATAAAATTTCTTTATTATTATTTCTAATTATTTTTTATTTTATATAATTGAATATATTTCGGGTTATTTGCAATCCATCATCAACAAAGGTTTCAAAGTGGTTAGTAAATAAATTAAATAAATTTGAATTTATGTTGCCTTTGTCGATATTAATTGCGTGTATGTCCTTATGAATGTAAAGGGATTCAAAAGCATCCAATTTATTGCTGTCGTGCACGTCTTTCTTTAACCTCATATTATCTATTGAAAAATTTAAATAATCATTTTATTTTCCAAAACATGATTTGCTATTGGGGCTTTATTTGGTTGGTTTATTTTAATGTATCCAGAATGTTCCTTAAAGCGTTTCTTCAAACACCTACGCGTCTGCCGATATAATATTTTTATAGTAATCACCACAAGATAGTTCATAAACACCGACTTTATCGTGCGTTTTATCTTTATTTGATTCTAACTTAAGTTTCAACGTCATGATGCTACAAATTTTCTCATCTATACAAAATATACTGTTGGTTTGCAATTATATGTAAAACATGTTCCTAAAAATAAGTGATAATAGTTGATATTATCGATTATATCGATTTAAAGCTAAAAATTACGAAAGCCACACAAATACTATAAAAAGAAACATAGCTGATCAAACACAGATTGCCATCATGATGAACAAACTAATTAAAAATGTTGGGACTTAGCTGGCAACACGTATGCAATAGTAATTTGCAAACGGTAACTATGCATTAATGAATTAAAGAATTTATTAACGAATTAAATATATACTCCCGCAGAAAGATTTGTAAAATTTAAAATTTTTGACCTATGGGTGTGACAACCCCGCGTGCTTAGGTCCCTGCTATTTGCATATCTTGAGATATCGTATACCACTGGCAATAGCAGTGAGATATCACTAGCCAAAGTGATATCTTAGGGATGTTAGCGGATGAACTTTTTTCTATCAACGGTAGCACCTTTAGTCTTAGTTATAGAATATTTTTTGATGATGACACGCTATTTTTTTTTAAATAAAATGTGTTGGGTAGTACGAATTACAGTGTGTGCAACAACAACACATAACAACCTTTGAAGAATTAGGTCGCAAAACAACATGCTGTCTAGTTAATGGACGCAAATTTTTTATTTTTTTATATTTTTTTAAAGAATGAACTGAACTTTTTGCTCGAAGAAATGAGCTTCCATATAACTATTAAATATGCCTGGAATAATCCTTGACCAAAACCATGTTTTACATGATCTTGATATATGCTTCTAGCACTATAAGGATAATTGGTAACCCAATTTAGCTTTGTTCCTACAAATTTGAAAAAAAAAGTATTTTATTTTTATTTCCTCCATTTTATCATGAAATATTGCCCTATGTCGTTTATTATTATGTGAAAGGCTTTATCATTTAGTTTTCCATTCTCTAAAATGAATATAAAAAACCAAAAAATAAGAAATTTGCGTCCATCATCTTAAAAAACATGATGTTGTGGAACCTAGGTCTTAAAAGGTTTTATGTGTTGTTGTGACACATATTGCAATTCCAGCTACACAACACATTTTATTAAAATAATATGTCAAATATTTTGAAATAGCACAATTTTTTTTGAAATTTTAGGTGAAAAAGATGATGAACAATGTCGTTGAAGCTACAATTTTAAATGGAAAATTCAAAGGGGAACATGTACTGTTGCTACGCATTTCAATGATCCCAACAGATATGGCATTTGAATTCAAACGTTTAGTTTCAAGTGCGACTCGCTTTTGCAATGACCATTAACAAAGCACAAGGACAATTGCTGCAAGGATGTGGACTAGGTAGATTTGGAGAATCCGTACTTCTCACAGCTGGACAACTGTATGTTGCCAGCTAACGTCGGAATACCTTCTGATTTATTCGTGTACGCATCTAGACGGAAAAACACAAAATATAATGTGTGCCACAAGCACACGAATAATGAAATAGAATTAAAACGACATTTTGAAATTTTTTCCTTATTAAAATAAATAATTGTAGCAATAAAAATGATACAATGTAAATTGAATGTGAGGTACGTTTAGATTGACTGAAACAACTGTAAAAACAACAATTGTATTAAATTTTTCGTTGTTTCAAATGCGTCAGTCAAATCGAACACGGCTGTTATCAAAACGAGTTTTCTTGAATTTCCTTTCTTATGAGATACCGACAATATGCGACGGGTATAATGTTAAATAAACAAAAAGTTTTACACTATTTGGTGTAAAATAAATAAAGTTTTGAGAGATTTTTAGAGTGATTAAGCTTAAAGTAATTATTTTGATTCACATGAATTTTGCAATTTTAAAGCATTTTTTATTTTCTCTCAGAAAAACTTCTTTAAAACAGTTTTTGCATGTTTCGTGTCGGGAACAAATACAATTTACAATTGTATAATCACAGATAAAGAATTCAATTTAAATAAATATGAGATAATGAAGTTTCAATTTAGAAATTATCTGAACATGAAAATAAAATATGTTTTATTGTTGTTTCATCCACTGTGGCTGAGTCTGTAAGATGGCTTTGAACTATGATGTCTCTGATGAGTGTGAGTTCAATCCCGACAATAATTACTTGTTATCGGGAATAATACTTTCAATAATTACTTGGAGCAATAATTACTCACAAAATCGCCCAAAAATTAATATTGCATTAATGTTGTCTACATATTTTTTTTTTTTTTTTTTTTAATAAAATGTGATGTGTAGTAGGCATTACAATATGTGTCACAACAACACATAAAAACCTTTTAAGACCAAAGTCCCACAACAACATGTGTTCAAAGGATGTTAATGGACGCAAATCTGTTATGGATGTTAATGGACGCAAAACTAATATATGGATCATATATGCCAATATATTAGTTTTGCAAATCAATTTGCAACAATCAATAATGACATTTTAAAGTATGTTAAGATGTTCACTAAATAGAAATATTTCTCATCCTATGAATTCACATCCTATGAATTCTAATACAAAAACTTCCAAATAATTTTGATTTTTTTTGCATCACTTCTTCTATACCTTCATCGAATGTATTGTCGCTATTCTTACTGCCCTTGCTGACCATAAAATGACATAACGATCAAAATTTTCTGCAACTTTTTTAGTAACCTTACGGTAAAGAAAGCGTATATTACACCGCATGAGCACTGTGAAAATTTGTGAATCGATTTTTGTTCCGTATAATGTTCTATATAGAAACACACCTGAAACTCTACACACCTGAAAACTTATTTGATCGCGTATTTTTTATATTTTTTTTTTTAATAAAATGTGTTGTGTAGTAGGAATTACAATATGTGTCACAATAACACATAAAAACCTTTTAAGACCAAGGTCCCACAACAACATACGTTCAAAGCTGTTGATGGACGTAAATCTTTCTTTTTTTGTTTTTTTTTTTATATTTTTTGTTAAAGAGGATAACTAAACAAAAAATCCTATCACTGACAAAATATGACATAGGCCAATATTTTATGATAGAATAGAGAAAATAAAAATAAATTAAAAAGTGAATAGCAAATTTTTACAAAAATTTGCTGCAACAAAACAAAAATGTAGTTGCCAATAATTCAGCCGGTTGCATATTCCTTGATCCTGTGACGCACCGTTTTTCTTAATGATTAAAGTCCACACATAGTTATATGAAGACTCGTTTCTTCATGGGGGCAAAATTAAAAACAATAAAAACTGATCCCTCCATACGGAGAAATCCCTCCTTTTTTTTATATATAATACTATTTTTTTATATTTTACTGATCAACTAGAGTGCTGATCCTTTTACTTTCATATTTAAAAAAAAAAATAGAAAATCATTTCTCATTACTACTCTTTGAAATTATTGCTACTACGTCAACAAAACGTATACACACAAACTTTATTTATAGACGTAGCAAAGCACGCCGGGTCCCGCCGGGTCCCAAATTTAATTTCCATTTTTTTTAAAAGTAGTTCTATCCTTACTCTAACATATGTATCTCAAATTTACAAATAGACGTTTTTTCGTTTTCTTGAGATATTTAGTTTCAAAGGTCTTCAGTCCGACTAAAAATTCTAATTTTTCATCATTTTGTCGAACAATTTAGACTGACTATTTTCCCAATGGTAACCTTGAACGGCATCTTGAATTAAGAAAGAATAATTTTCTGCAAAACCCAACTTCACCAATATCTCCTAATTTTAATTTTTGATTAATTTTCACTTTTAAATTTTGATCGTTGATAAGATATAAAATGGTGTGATATCAATAGCCTGAAATGCCCTATACAAGTTGCTGTGTGTAAAACTTCGGGGCACTGACTAAGTAAGGTTCCAAATTACATCTGTCTACAGTACTCCATTTTTTATAGTTAATTTTTACTGCTCCAGCGTTTTCAAAAACCATTTGCACTAATTTTTTTAAATTGTTGATTTTTCTAATTCCTTAATTTTTTTAACTTTTGCTTTGGGTGTAGTTTGGCTGAAAATTGTTTTACAGACTATATATACCATATAAATAGTGGTTATGACAGTCAGTCAGTTTATTGTTAGAACAGAGCTGCAGCCAAATTCTGTAACTGTGAAGCTGTGAAGTGTTAAAAATTTCTTCATTTCGATTTTATCATAAATTTTTTATCATTTTACCATTTTTGCGATTTTATACGCGATTTCAGTGTTAAAAAATCTAACAGCAAGCCCCACACTGTCAAACGTCAAAAATACAAAAAATTAAATTCACAGTTACAAAATTTGGCTGCTGCTCAGTCAACCCCAATGTATCTATATATAAATACGTAAGCAATATTTTTGCGGTACAATTTTAAAATATTTCTCCCATTAAAAGTGTGGCAATATGTAAATCGTTGGAAAGGTCATGAGTAGTAGATGTGGCGAAAAATACTTATTTTTGAATTTGACGATTTTTTCAGAAAAAATAGCAAAAATGTGATAGGTGTGTTTTTTGAGTTTTTTGTTCGGTTATTTTGTTTTTTTTTTCAAGTTATTTGTTTCACAATTCAAAATCAATCTATTGGCAACAAGCAACGAAAGAGTCTCCGCGTGGTGGCCAATTTGTGAAGCTCATTTGACAGCAGAGAACCACAGAAAATTATGTGTACCCAATAGTATGTTTACAGGTTCGTGAGTTCAAAAATCAATGGTTAATTAATTGAAAATTGTACCAAATTTTTTTTTTGTAAAATTATAAAAAATCAGTGATTATATATTGAAATAAATAAATTCGGTCATTTCTGAATAAATAGAATAGAAGAGGAGATGATAAGATAAAGAATAAAATAAAACACATCAGCATTTTTTTAAATACCGTTTCATACAACTAATAACTGAAATACATTATAGCGATTAAAAAGTTAAAAAACATCATTTTAATTACTGTAATAAAATTTATTAAACAGTATGTACAGTGAGAGCGGAGGTTGTAATTATAATCTATAGAATTAACTTGAAAAAGTATAAGTTTTTAAATAAAAAAAAATTACCAGTCAGCTGTGTGTTTGTAATACGTTGTTATTTGTTTTTTTCATTGCTGTTCAATCAATCTTTATTATACCTTAAAAACGGAAATTTTGATCAAATAGTATATTATTGAATTAGGAGCTAAAGTCGTACTTTTTGTGTTGAGTCTATAGTTTGGCGGCCGACCGTAGGGAGGCCGACAATTATAGACGAAACACAAAAAGTCACTTTAGCTCCGAATTCAATACACTATTTTTTCGGCAAACGTTTAAATTTGTTTAAAAATATGAAATTAATGCATCAAATTTTTTAAAAATATGTTTTAGGTAATAAATTTTCTGAAATTAATTTTTTTTTATTTTTATTCATTAAAATGAACTGAAATGCATTCTGTTTTGAACAAATTAATAATATCATTTTATTTTACTTTACTGCCGCCGTAAAAATATGAAAATTACTTTACAGCCGCCGTAAAAATATGAAAATTACTTTACAGCCGCCGTAAAAATATGGAAGTTACTTTACAGCCGCCGGCAGAAAAAGTAAAAATGACGTCACTTTTGCAGCCGCCGGCTAAAAAGTAAGACTTTAGCTACTCCCCAGCGGCAGTAAAGTTAAACTTTACAGCCGTTAGCCGAAAAAAATTTTTTTCTTACCAAAACATGTTGGTTGTCGACGATTAGTCGCTTAGTGCATTATATTTGAAACAAAACAACACGAACAATATAATTTAAAAAATAATCGTTTTTTGTTGCGTTGCCTACATCACTTTTCGGTATTTTTTGTATGGATCACTTGACAATACTAAATGTAAATTCATAGGATGGGAATATTTCTTTTTATTCGACAGCCTAAGTCGCGTTACGATGAAAGACACCATTGCTTGTTTTGTTTCCAATCAATATCTGACACATGCTCAATCGTTGTCATATTGGTATTTTATATAAACGGCATAATAATGAAATCAGACAGCTTCTTGGAGGCTGTGATGTAATCGGATTCATTAAATCTAACCGGATTAGATGGTTTGGTCATGTAGAAAGGGCGCCATTAGATAGAATGATTAAAAAAGCGTCCCAACAACAACCAGCTGGTGTTCGTCGAAGAGGGAGACCTAGACAACGCTGGCGTGATGACATCATCCAAGACCTTCGTGATATAGGATGTCGAAACTGGGGTCAACTGGTCATGGAACGAGATGATTGGAAGCTGATTGCACAGACGGCAAAATCCCTTCATGGGATGTAAACGCCAGAGAGAGAGAGGCATAATCATAAGGGTTTTTTTTATAAGTGATTAAGCTCAAGTATTGGAATAGAACAGTAGTAAGTCGAGTGACGATCAATCTTATTCTTGCGTTAAATGTATCGATGAACACAGGAATGTAAAAAAACGGAAAGAACTTTTATCGAATACGATTAAATACATACGAAAAAGAGCACATGGTAGTGAACTATTGAAACTCTAGCTTCCAAATTGATTGAACTTGTTCAGATTTGGAGAACTGAAATTGTTGTATGGCTGAAATTCTGTTATGCTGATTATACCAATCTATAAATACGGTAATAACCAAGTATGTGCTTTTCTCTGCACAGCATACACGATATTTTCATGCATTTTACTAGGTCGCCAAAATCAACCTTCTGGCTGAACCACTGCTTAAATGTGGTTTTCGGCAAGTTCTAGGCACCACTTTCGATGCACTTTTTTTGATTAGGAAGATTTTAGAAAATTGTTGATAGTTGATAGTTCCATTTTCATCATCTCCTTCTTTTTAGTTGATCTTCGAATATTCAAAGAATCGATAATAGAAAGAATAAAAAATGAATATTTCATATTCAGGGCCGATTGTATGAACGCGAATAGAAGATATATCCTCGGATATAACGTCGTTTGTATTGTATGAATTACGATAGAACCAAAATATATTCGAGGCTTTTATTCTATTCTCTATTTTTATCTGCTGTTTTCTTGTATAGAACACTCAGTGGATAGAACAATTTGTTTTTTTTTTCTTGACATTCGCATAGCAGAATAATTTTGTTTTCAATTTGTGATAATTTTTTAATTTAAATTTGTGCGTTTCTGAAATTAGTTTTTTGATATAAATCAATAGTAAATAAATTATATTTTAATATAATTAAAGTTTTCAAATAATTGTTTTTAATTTATAATCGGGTAGCGAAATCCGAAATTCGACGTCCACGCCGTGCTGCCTGGTTAGCCGTTAGTGCTGACAGAATTAGGTTGGTGTACCGAAAAAAGCTGAGTAAAAACTGCTTAGCCAATCATGGTACATCACGGCGAATTGGCGCCTTAAAACCAATGCGACTCAAGCGCCTGCTCTTTGTGTTAGGGGCGGCTTGAAGCGGGCGTCCGTCTTGAATCAAGCGGCTCGCTATATAAACGTTGGTTGGAACCACGTTAGGCTGTTTCTGGTAACTTTAAGATGCAGAACGGACCCATTCACGACAATTTGGGTTGATCCTAAGGTTAACACCCTAACCCCGGAAAAAAAATTATTTGTTAAATTTGGATATCAGAGAAAGAATAACAGACCCGGACTTCAAAATAGTAGACTTTAAAAATATTTTAGATGCTTGGGCTGCTTATTTTGAAAATCTTCTCAACTTAAGTGACCAGCAACAAGTCGAACGACGAGCAATGCTTATTCGTGCGTCAAAGGTACATGTAGACGAACCAACCAAAGAGGAATTCGAAGCGGCGCTGTCAAAATTAAAATGCAATAAAGCACCTGGTATCGACGATATAACATCCGAAATGATTGTACATGGTGGCGAAACTCTATCCTTAAGATTGTTTGAACTTGTTCAAATGATCTGGAGGACTGAAACTATGCCACAGGACTGGAACACAGCTATGCTGATACCAATTCATAAAAAAGGTAATCGCCTACAATGAGCAAACTACATAGGAATCGCTAGAAACATTGGTCTTCAAATTAACTACAATAAAACCAAACATATGAATGTTTCAAGAGAGGCTGAGAAGAAAGATTTGATGTGCGGCGATGAACGAATTGAGGGAGTTGAATCTTTTAAATATTTGGGATCAATGCTTGACTCAAACAACAGCATACATACAGATATAAACGCTCGAATCGCTGCAGGTAATCGAACTTTCTACTCAATTAAACCTCTCCTTGGATCACCGTATGTATCAACTAACACCAAGCTTAAGCTATACAAGACATTGATTAGACCGCTTGTGATGTATGGGTCACAAACGTGGACCCTTACACAAAATGACGAATCGCATTTATCTGTATTTGAGCGTAAGATCCTACGCTACATTTTTGGTCCACTTAAGACAGACGATGGAGAGTATAGAACCCGATATAACTTTGAGATCAGAGACCTTCTTGAGGGTCCTAATATAATAGGTTGTATCCGTTCTAATAGGATTGCTTGGTTTGGGCATGTTCTACGAGCCGATTCACAGTCTGGAATGATTAGAAAAATGTGCATTAGTACCCCAGGGAGTGGGCGACCGCGACTACAATGGGAGACTGACGTAATAAACGACCTTAAAAAATCGGCTGCCATGGTAATTATGTCGCTGTTGCGAATGACCGTAGTGAATATTTAAATATTCAAAGCTGATTAGCCTGGCAACGCTCCTACATAGAGTATGAACGCCGCCGTTAAAAAAAAAAAAATTATAATCAAATTTATTTAATAGAAAAGTAAAAGAAAAAGTATTGCCACTTATAAAAATGCTGCTATAAAAATGCAATAAAAACGAAAAATTCTATCCGTGTTCATACAATCGACGAAAAATAAAATACTCGGACGAAGATATAACTTTATTCTCGGCTTTTTCCTATACATCGTTGTTCATACAATCGGCCCTTAGTGTGCTAAACATATGTGCCGAATGGAAAATCTTTCCTATCCATCTTCTTTCCATTCGTCACATTTTCCCATTCTTCTAATTCAATTATTCTTCAAAATTATAAAAACCGTCTTCAAAATCAATGTGTTTAATAAAAATTGGTTAATATTTTACAAACAATAAAATTTGATGGAAATAACATTTGCATTGTAATACATTGCAAATTTATTACACGAAACGAAGGTAAATGAACTAATTGACGACACATGAGTTATGTTAAACTAATAATTGTGTTGATATTAAGTTTCATTAACCTTGGTGTGTAGCACGGTAGTGCTAAGCACAGAAGTGGTAACTTGAATTTTTGACATTTAGAGATATTAACAACTTTTAATTTTTAATTTTCACAGTCAAACTAATCAAAACTATATTTATAGTCAAAAAAAATTCAAATTTGGTTTGAACCAGAGAGATAGAAGGTTATATTATTTATTAATGTTAATAAAATATTAATTATTGGATAATTTAATAGTAAATTTGATACTTTTAAAGAAGATACGACATATTTAATAGAGTAATGTTTGAAATTCAATATTTAAAAATAAGGTAAGTGTACAATATTACGGGCTAGTATATTATGCCGTGCTATTCCATAAAAAGCTTTAAAATAAGATGAATTTAAGCATTTTTGAAAAATTTTAGATCATGATACACGCACTGAATTGCTGAGAACCAATTATTTTGATTTTCTTGCCGGCATTTTTGGTTTTATATTCATAAATCATTAACCTTGATTGATTGCTCGACGAAAATTTGCTGTTTGAGACAATTTTCTTATGGAAAAGGTTAAGGTTTTATTAACATTTTCTTAAGACCATAAAAATTTATCGGTATGTAAGTTAATTAACCTTCATATTACATTCCTATAAATGTTTTGTCTTCTAATATCCTATTACAAATTGCATTCCGTAAAAATTTTCTCACAGAAACAAACTCATTAATTGACAAGTTTAGTTTCTGTGAAATAGAATATAATATTTCAATAAAATTATTATAAATATTGTCTATTATGCAAAAACATTGTAAAACATTTTTAGCATTAAGTTTAGAAATTTCAAATTGTAATTTACTATCTTTTTGAGTTTAATAAAGTAAAGAGGTCTTCCTCTAAAAAAATTATTTTTTTTAAAATAAATAAGGAATAATTCCTTAACTGGCGCCGAAACTTAAAATCAGTGGTGTGTTGTGCAAATTGAAATAAAGTTTATTGAAAGTTTTTTAGAACAGTTCAAAAAGTTTAAATTAAAATAAAGTTTTTTGAAAGTTTATTACACAAAATCCCAAAGTGAATCGCAAAATTAATTTGCTTGGGTGTGTTACAAAAACTTTAATGTTTACTGAAAGTTATTAAACAGTTAAAACAAAAATATTTTATATTTGCAAAAATCCCAAAGTGAATCGCAAAATTAATTTGCTTGGGTACAAAAACTTTAATGAAAATACTACATTAAAGAAACAAAAATATTGTGCAATTGTTTATGGGAAAACAAGGCCCCGAAGTAACCGAAATAATCAACGGAAAAACGGAACTCCAAAGGAACAAATTTGAAGTAGCCGCCCATACGTTGTGCCACAACAACGCAACCACCAGGAACAGACCAAGAAGATAGTCAAGAAACAAAAACATAGGAATGAATATGTTTTATTTCATCATTTTACTGTAAGTGAAATCTATAAATTTTTATTAGTTAAGAAATTTTTTTTTGAAAATATTAAAATAAAGAAGAGATATAAATATTCTAATAAATCATAATATAAATTAAATAAAGTGAAACAAAATAAATAAATGAAATCTGAAAATATTAAATAAATAATTAAAATTAAATAATAATTAAATAAATACCTAAATCAAAATAAATAATAATTTTGTTCATTAAAATTCAAATAATGCCTGAATAGAAAAATTAAATATAGATTTTATTCGAGAAATTTAATTAAACCTTATATTATTATCTACATTCAT
Source organism: Diogma glabrata (assembly GCA_963693315.1). Classification (NCBI taxonomy): domain Eukaryota; kingdom Metazoa; phylum Arthropoda; class Insecta; order Diptera; family Cylindrotomidae; genus Diogma; species Diogma glabrata. The sequence continues at coordinate 144,184,530 of OY856188.1, read as the reverse complement.
TTAATTTTAAGAATAAATCTACGATCATTTCTTTCTAATAAAATAAATAAATAAATAGTTCAAAAATTGAATGAAAAATTTGAGAAATTTAATTAAACCTCATATTATTATCTACAGTCATTTAATCTTAAGAATAAATCTACAATCATTTCTTTCTAATAAAATAAATAAATGAATAGTTCAAAAATTTAAATAGAAAGAACTATTTCAATATATTATTAAAATCCGTTGAAAATTTTTGTTCAGTGAATTTTTGATTGTGATAACCAATCTAAAATATATTTTTCTCTCTCAATTTAAATAAAATAAGTAATTAAAATAATATTTTGACAATTTTATTCAAAAAGAAATTAAGCGACATCTTAACAAACTGGTGATTTTTCTGTGCTTCTAAAAATTATTTTTGTGTTTTGGTTTTAATAACCACAGATTCTAGAAATTGATTGTCTGTCTAGAATAGAATTAGCTTTTATCGTAACATTTTAGCGAAACCATTGTATAAAATGCCTTCAGATCCCAATTCGATAATTAGACCACCCATATTAAATTCTTCAATTACTAATACTGGTACAAATACCCAAATCAGTCTAGAGAGTTTGAATGTCCAAATATCACAAATTGTCAGAGATATCCTTAGACAAGACGGACAACGTCTCCTAGCAGACAGTAGTACAAACTCAGATATAAATAGTGACATTGACCAACCAATAAATATTGACAACGATAAAGCGCTTAATGATCTAGATAAAATACCAGACATCGTTAAAAGCTTACGAGACTTTTCAGGCCAACCTGGTGAATTTAGTTCATGGAAAAAAAGTGTCGATAGAATACTTAAAATTTACGATCACCTGAAAGGTAGCCCGAAATACTACGGTATTTTAAGTGTGGTACGCAATAAAATTGTAGGGAGTGCAGATATTGCACTCGAGTCTTATAATACTCCATTAAATTGGAAAAAAATTTCAAAGTGTCTCACCCTACATTATGCGGATAAAAGAGACCTAGGTACATTAGAGTACCAGTTGACAACGCTAGTCCAGGGTAAACTTACTATACCAGAATTTTATCAAATTGTCTACCAACACCTTTCTTTAATTCTAAATAAACTGTCGTGTACGGAAATGGGCGATGAATCACTAAATAACATGACAAAAGCCTACCGTGATAAAGCATTAGACACATTTGTAAGAGGTTTGACAGGTGATTTACCTCGTCTTCTTAGTATTAGAGAACCAGTTGATTTACCTCAAGCATTACATCTTTGTCTGAAGTTGCAAAATATTGACTTCAGGACACAGTACGCGTATCAACACATACAAAAACCACAACCGCTACCATTCCTACCACCTAGACAAAATACATTACAAGAATTTAGACAACCTTTTTACCCTCAGTTGCTTCACAACCCTCGGGTACCACAAAACCCAACTTTCTTCAGACCAGTTCTACCAAATAGGCCTATGCAAAATGCTTACTATCCTAATCATATGTTGCCAAATATTCGAACTCAATGGACAAACCAATATAGACCACAATGGCAAAGACCAGAGCCTATGGACGTAGATCGAAGTATGCAATCTAGACAGATTAACTACATGAATCGGCCTGCACAACCGAATAATATTGCTACCCAAAAGAGAAATTTTTTAAGCTCAACTCAGCAGTCACACCCTCCAAACAAGTTTCAAAGAGTTCATCACACAGAACAAAGTGCAAATGGTATACCACCAATAGAAACTGAAAATATCGAAACTAGCGTGGATGATTTTAATTCTGACGACGCAAACGAGCAAACATACGACGAATACATCGAATCTTACGATAATCCTACATTTGACCAATCCGAACAATTAGAAGACATATATTTTTTAGACTAAGCCACTCTTCGCTCCCTTACTACGAACTTAAAATTAGGAACGGAGAGTACTTAAAATTCTTAATAGACACGGGATCAAACAAAAACTATATTCAATCGAAACATGTTCGAACTCCAATTCCCAATGACAAACCATTCTGTGCCAATTCCATAGCAGGAAGTGTTAATATAACACACCATTCCAACATAAATATTTTCGGAGAAAATACAGAAAAATTGAAATTTTATATTTTACCCTGTCTTAAATCTTTTAACGGAATAATTGGCAATGACACCCTTAGAAAACTGCAAGCAGTTATTCACACGGACAAAGGACATATGATAATTTATCCAGATACAATCATTCCCCTAAAACAACACCAAACGGACGACGTAAATAACATTGATCTCAGAATATCACATCTTAACACGGTGCAAAAACAGAAATTATATTCAATCGTAAAAAGTTGTCCCAAATTGTTCGCTGACCCCGACAAAAAACTGACCTACACCACAAAAATTAAAGGAGAAATTCGTACGACTTCCGATACTCCAGTTTATTCTAAAGCTTACCCATACCCAATGGCCTTAAGAGAGGAAGTCGAAAAACAAGTTAACGAACTGCTTAAAGATGGAATCATTCGACCTTCTAGATCGCCATACAATTCTCCAGTCTGGATCGTGCCTCGAAAGGAAGACGCATCTGGTCTGAAAAAGTATCGAATGGTGATAGACTACAGAAAGCTGAACTCTATAACCATCGCCGATAAATACCCAATACCAGAAATAAATGAAGTTCTTTCAAATCTTGGTAAAAATATGTATTTCACCACAATAGATCTCAAAAGTGGGTTCCATCAAATACCTCTTAAAACATCAGACATAGAAAAAACCGCATAAATAATGGGAAATTTGAATTTACACGATTACCTTTCGGTCTAAAAAATGCTCCATCGATATTCCAAAGAACACTCGATGACATTCTTAGGGAACATATAGCTAAAAGATGTTACGTCTACATTGACGATATAATAATATTCGGAAAAAATGAAGACGAACATTTTCAAAACCTAGTACAAGTTTTTAAAACTCTTGAGGAAGCCAATATGAAAATCCAACTCGACAAGTGCAATTTTCTTCAACAAGAAGTTGAATTTTTAGGGTTTATTGTCGGAATAGATGGAATAAAACCAAACATAAAGAAAATTAATGCAATAATCGATCTCCCTGCACCGAAGAACCTCAAAGATCTAAGATCCTTCTTATGCATGTCAGGATATTACCGCCGTTTTATACAAGACTATGCCAAACTAGCGAAACCCCTGACATCCCTTTTACGAGGGGAGGATGGTCGAATCTCCAAAAATGCATCTAAAAACAAAGTAATTCATCTAAACGAACAAGCACTCGAAGCTTTCAAGAGATTGAAAACTACTCTTGTTTCGGAAGAGGTAATGTTATCTCACCCAAACTTCACAAGAGAATTCGAGTTAACAACAGACGCATCTGAATATGCTTTAGGAGCTGTGCTCACACAAGACAATAGACCCATCACTTACATTTCAAGAACTCTAAGCAAGACAGAAGAAAATTATGCGACAAACGAGAAAGAAATGCTAGCTATAATATGGTCACTTAATTCCCTCAGGAATTATTTGTATGGCTCTCGTAGAGTAAAAATATTTACAGACCACCAGCCATTAACATATGCTCTTAGTAATAAGAACACAAATAGCAAAATGAAACGATGGAAAGCTATTCTCGAGGAATACAACTATGAATTAGTATATAAACCTGGCAAGTCAAACGTCGTAGCAGATTCCCTTTCCCGATTACCAAGTCCTGAAGAAGTTAATGCTCTAACATCAACCCAACACAGTTCCGACAGTTCTTCACATAATCTAGTACCAACAGTTGATGCTCCAATTAATGTTTTCCGTAATCAGCTTATATTGAAAACGGACGATATTGAAACCAGCTATCAAACAAAATCCCTTTTTTCTAACTATATTAGACACATTTTCGTACAACCAAACTATTCTAAGACGGACCTCATAACAATTTTCAAAAGATACTTAAACCCCAACGTTGTAAATGGTCTCCTTACGTCAGAATCTATTATGGGCGAGGTTCAACAAATATATCCGCTTCACTTTAAGAACTATAAAATTCGTTTTACGCAAAATATGGTAGAAGACATAGAAAATGAGACACAACAGGATGAAATAATCAGCAGAGAGCATAGACGAGCTCATAGAAATGCATGCGAAAATCGAATGCAAATACTGCGTAAGTACTACTTTACCAAAATGGCATCAAAAATTTCTGCCAAAGTTAAAGACTGTACTATATGCAAAGAAAATAAATACGAACGGCACCCCAACCATCAAGAAATTCTCGCCACTCCTATACCTAATCACCCCGGACATACAATTCACATTGACATTTTCTCCACGGCAAAACATTTCGTCCTAACAGCAATTGATAAATTTACAAAATTTTCTCAAGCAAAATTAATAAAATCTCGTGCTATCGAGCACATAAAAAAGCCACTCCAAGACATATTGCTGTATTTTTGTGTACCTGTAGCTGTTATCGTAATAGATAACGAAAAATCTCTTAACTCAGCATCTATCACTGCCATGATGCAAGATGACTTTCACATTAAAGTATTTACAACTCCTCCTTTTAAAAGTGAAGTCAATGGACAAGTCGAACGGTTTCACTCAACTTTATCAGAAATCATGAGATGTTTAAAAGCAGAAGGTCCACCTCGTACATTTAAACAACTCCTCGAACGAGCGGTCAATGCGTACAACCACACGGTTCATTCGACAACTAACAAAAAACCAGTAGAGCTTTTTTTCGGACGAATTCCAAATATTAGCCCTGAACAATTCGAACAAATACGGTTGACCAATATTGAAAAATTAAAATCAAAACAACAAAAAGATTTTAATTATCATAACAAGAAACGAAAACCCACCAAACAATATTCACCTGGAGATATAATCTATGTCAAACATAATAGAAGATTAGGAACGAAACTAACTGTTCGGTTCGTTCGAGAGGTAATAAGTGAAAATAAAAATTCAACCGTTATCACCGAATCTGGGAGAACAGTACACAAATCCAACATCCGTAACTAATACCAACCGTTTAATTTTTATTACAGACATCTACTTAACCATATTAATGCTGGAATTCAATTGCTTGATTTCACAAATTCCCTATTCGTGTCGATTAATATGGGTCATGCTAAAATACAAACTGGCTGTTTTAAGATAATCCATGTCATTGACCTAGACGAATACGAAAATGTTACACTCGAAATTTTATCGCTCATGAGTACCAATGAGTCTAGACAACATCATCTTGCTCCCTATATACTTTTTGAATTGGATCAAGTTCAAAACTTAATATTAAATTTAAAACCACATCAAAGAAAGAGGTCACTTAATTTCATAGGAAGCGCATGGAAATGGATTGCAGGTAATCCAGACCATGACGATTTTATAACTATTAAAGAAAAAATTAATAATGTTTTATATAATAATAATAAACAAGTTGTAATAAATAATTTAATAACTGAACGATTAAACAATTTGACTAAGATAAACAATGAAATTAAAAACGCACTAGCTATTAATAAACATCTTAATGATAAGATCATACAAGACGTGGAATACAAGATGAAGATACTCAAAGAAGATTTAAATAGCATAAATTACGCGATTCACTGGGCAAAATCGGGGATTGTAAATTCACTTATACTGTCCAAAGAAGAAATAAAGTTAGCAATTGATACATTTAAAAAGGAACATTTTCCTTTCTCTACAATCGAAGAAGCTTTAAATTTTGCCGAAATAAAAATTATTACAGATTCTAATTCGATTCTTTATATCATAAATGTTCCTATAACAGATCATAAAATCTACGACAAAATCATTTTGAAACCAGTAAAAAGAAATAAAATTGCCACAGAGTTAGTATACGAAACAATTTTAAGAAATAATAACGAATTTTTTGCTTTAAAAGAAAATTGTGGCACGCTTAATCTCATATCTATATGTAAATCTAAAAATGTAATCAATTTATCAAACACATCTTGTATTCCAAATCTTCTCAAAAGCATGTTAGCGGAATGCAAAAATGTAAACAACCAACACATTCCTCAAATCGAAGAAATAACTCCAGGTATAATTCTCCTTAACAATTTTAACAGCACTATCCTAATTCAATCTATACCTCAACATTTGGACGGCACATTTTTAATTAAATTCAATAATATTTCAATAAACATTGCCGGTCAGTCATTCACTTCACGTGAAGAAACCCAATTTCATGTTTTACCCGCAATTTTACATCCACTTTCGAAAGAGAGGGAGCTAAAACGAATACTATCGTTAGAAATGATGGAGGAAATTTATATCAATAACACGAACGCGATAAGCCTTCTACATTCAGAATCCTCTAGGCTTCATTACCTATGTTATGCCTTTGTTGCTGCAGCCTCCTTCATAATTTCATACAAACTTTGTATTAAAGCTATCAAAACCTTCAAAATTAGTAAGCAAACTTCAAGTCCAAAACACACTTCACCTGATGCAGTATATTTTCCAAATTCAAAACCAAAACAAAGCTCGATAATTCTAAGACCCGCTTCCAGCGCTCCAGAACTGAATTTCAATAACATCCCATATTTCTAAGTGATTGAGGACAATCACATTTAAGTGCGGAGGAGTTAATTAACCTTCATATTACATTCCTATAAATGTTTTGTCTTCTAATATCCTATTACAAATTGCATTCCGTAAAAATTTTCTCACAGAAACAAACTCATTAATTGACAAGTTTAGTTTCTGTGAAATAGAATATAATATTTCAATAAAATTATTATAAATATTGTCTATTATGCAAAAACATTGTAAAACATTTTTAGCATTAAGTTTAGAAATTTCAAATTGTAATTTACTATCTTTTTGAGTTTAATAAAGTAAAGAGGTCTTCCTCTAAAAAAATTATTTTTTTTAAAATAAATAAGGAATAATTCCTTAACTTGTATTTTGAGTAAAAAATTCTTTTTTGTGGATTAATTAGGATTATACTAATCGATTAACGTTAATAGAATAATGATTTTGTACATTTTATGTATTAAAACCAGCGAGTTTTCGACGAACGGAATTACGTTCATAATTTTTTTGAAATGTACGTAATTCCGTTCTTAGCAAGGAATTAGGAAATTGTTAAACAAATTTATTTTGTATTTTATATCAAAAGTAATTATCTATTAAATTTAAATGTAATTTTTAAAAATAAAGAACACTTTAAAAATGTGCCGGAGCTAATTACGGGACTATGTTTTTATAAACAAATTGCTAGAATTAGGATTAGTAGATGTTAAATTTTCATTGATTGGAAGAAAATCTGGTCTACTCAATAGTTTCCTAATCACCCTCTGTTTTAATTCAGTCTTGTGTTTTAAATTTTGTCATCATAATCTTAAAGTTCATGATAATTACAACATACTCCAAATAAAAATGCTTCATTTATTTTTATAATAGGCTGTATCTCGCTAACACGGAATTAGGATCAAGAAATTTTTAACTTTCCAATTACGGGTTATTCGTCAGTTTGACGACTTGAAGCATTAATAGTCCAGATTTATCAGATCTAGCATTTTATAACCATATATTTTCACAATAACTTGGACCAGCAGTATCAAACA